>NW_023590704.1:970285-1093788 GCF_014843425.1 Jatropha curcas
TCACCGAAACCCCGATGAGCCGTCCTCCCACATGGCCCATCCTCTCTAACGTGTGCACTAGGGAGCGAATCCCCCATTACTGCCGACCGGTCAATCCTCAACTTGACCAGCCCTCTCTTGTTTTTACATTCTTTTCTTTTCTTTTCCCATACCAACAGGAGGGCAACCCGGTCGTCTCCACTCAAAATCTAGATCATCAGGCGCTCACAACAGGAGGCCAACCCTGCGGGCTGACGATCAAACTTAGATATATCAGGTGACGCCCAATAAAGAACCAAACCTTGTGGTTTTTCCATATATACAAATCACAAACAGTAGGTACACACGGAGCGCCGATCTCCCATTTTACCCGGCGACGGTCCAAACGTTCCTCACAAAACCCCTTGGTTGGACCCACTTCATCCCAACTCCACACAAATAAAGCATATCATTATTCACAACACAATTAATCAAACATGCAATTAGATGCAAACTAATTGATCAGTTGAAAACATCGTAATTGCAATGCACAATTAGACATTCACACTTTCAAATGCAAATAAATAAATAAATTAACATTGAACAACAAATGATAGAATAAATAATAATAATAATAAACAATAATAATTGAAAATAAATTAAGTAATTGAATAATTAAATTAAATAATGATTGATAGTTGAAAAAATTAGAGCACTTTATTTACTATGTATTAATTTATAGATTAATCTAATAAAATATTAATTATATTGTTAATTAAAATTAGTCTAAAGTTTATATCAAATTTCGGCAGCATCATCCCCTAAAAATTGAACTATCTACCTTGCTCAAATATCACAATATTATCAATATATATATCAATCCAATGCACACATTTCCGTCGGGTAATCAGTAGCTATATTCTCATCCTCCTTTTAAAACAACCATATTCCAAACATTCACCAGTTAATTTACAAAATTATAATAACCCTCAAGCCATGTTTCCATGGATATTATTAATTGTTCCTTTTAACTAATTACAAAATAAATAAATTATAGACAAACTTAATTAAGATAAGTTAAATTCAACTACTCTCATTTGATAGTTACTTAGGCTCTAATCATTATAAAACTCCTCATCAAAGGCCTTTACCTCATCATCCTTGGCTTCAGGAAAAACCCACATTTATTTTATGCATTTGTTAAAATTCTAACTAAGCCTTTAAAAACCCATGCTAATTTAAATTAAATTTAATATATACACCTACTATTAAAACTCAAACTCAACTTTAAACCCATATACCAACTAAAAGCCCCCCTCATTAATTTTTTTCACCAATGACATTAAAAGATATAATTTCAGTCTATGGCAAAGTCAGAATCAATCATTTATAGCAAGAATTATAGCTATCAAGCAATAATCAATAAGTAACCAAACTTAATATTTTAAAATAGTTCGATGTTTAGTTTATCTAAAATACATCAATTATTTAAAATAGTTGTTTGCCCACCAAGGGAAATAGGTTTGGTCTCGACCTAACTCATATATTAAAGGTACAAATTAACTCAATTTCCCATCAAAGACTTTGATTTATAAAATCCTTTTGATTATAATAAAAGCAGTAAGTTCAATTGACATAGCTAAACTTGGTGCTGCTATTTCACACATTTCGTAATCCTTCACTAAAATCTGCACTAAACTTAATTAATTGATTTCATTTGTACATTGGAAACTTCAGTTTATAGCTCAGTTGAAAGGGCAAGATTCAAGGTGTCCCTTTATAACCAATATTAAGACTCAAACAACGGCTAAAAAATATACTGTCATACTAATGGATTATCATATCTTTACAAAGATATATAATAGGGATTTAATAAATTTAGCTATTTCTATATAGGAATTCGATTTATAGTTCCCATATGATAATTTTTTTATATCAAAAATCTCCAAGCTAATTCTCATGAACAAGTGTAGGGATTCAAATTCTCCAATTAAGAATTTGGTTTATGAGCAAATCCTTTCATTTAAATTTGGAAAGGGGATCACATATCATCGAGAGGAAGGTTGAAAAATCCCTCACCTTGTCGCAAAAACATGGCCAGAAATCATAGATTTCAAGGTAAGAGGATCGGACGCATTCATCCCTGTCCAAGTGCTGCTTCTTTCGACGCTTAGTTTGCTGAAACCCGCCGAGAGAAGAAGGAGAGAAAGAGACAAGAGGCTTTGTCATCGGCGAGGCGAAGCTGGACTTTGACTGAAGAAAGCTGCGCAGTCGCTGGAAGACCGGAGAAGTGAGTTGCGGACGCCTACTTTCCTGATCGAGTCTCCTGTGACGACTGCGTTCGCCAGGAAATGAAATGAGGAGAGAAAGGAATGCCGGAGCTGCTGCTGGCGAGGAGGCGACGACGAGGAGGCGCTGGTTCTCAGGGCGGTCGGAAAAACGACAGGCAGGAGAAGGGGGAGGGTTGGGTCGACGCTGCTTGAGAGAAGAAAAGAAACAAAGAAAAAAAAGAAAAGAAGGAAATTCTTAAGCCTCTAGACCATTCCGGGTCGATTCGAATCGGTTTGGTCTAATTTCATGATTTGGCTCAATTTGCTTGGTTTTTGAAAAATCAAAATTGGTTTACGGGTCCGTTTAGCAAAATAAATACTAGCTGGTAATGGTCTCAGTTGTTAAATTAAAAAATTTAGTGTTTTAAAGAAATTCTACGAATTTAAATTTTCGGTCATTTCATATTCTACAAACAGCTAACAAGCAACAACCAAATTTATACTATATATAAGCGGAACGAGGAGAAAATTAATGAGATTTCGATTAACTATATTGATAGTTTAAAAATGTGATAATTTTCCAAGATAATAGTACTTTTATTTATTTAATAGCTTGAGTGACATTAACTGTAACACCCACCGGCCAATCCCGGAAGAACCAGATGGCGGATGCCACAATCGGTGCCGGAGCATCGTCTTTATGTCACTTATTTAAAGCTGATCACAAATTAAAAAGGTGGTTAAATTTTCATTAAGGAGACAAGTAATTAACATTTGTTTTGTTTTTTTTTTTTTGTTAACGAAAATAATATTAAGGAAATTCCTACGAAAATTTCGCAAGAGTTTTCCCCCTCAAAAATTAACTTGCCACATCAAAGAAAAAATATACACACTTCCAATTTTCTCCAAACCCCAAACTCCAATTCAACATAATATTCCACAAGCATTCTAAATATCCATCAACATACGGCATTCATAGTCTAACACATTCTTTTCAAGGATATATAATCAATCATACACCAAAAATATAATAAAATGTTATTTCCTTCAATAATCATAACTCTTAATACATTATAAACTTATTATATACAATCCTCCATAATACAATCTTTATATACATGCCAAAAATCACCATTTACAAAAATATCTACCCAAAATGTATCTCTACTCTGATGCTGTCCTCTGGTCTGAAAGAATACACCCTCCGCTCCTAACCCTGCGCGTGATAAAAATCAACACGCTGTAGTGGAAGACTCAGTAAGGGCTAAATAACCAACAACTTAAATTAAATAGAAAAAGGCCAAGTCAAATCTGAAAATTCTCAATTATATAAATACCGAAATCGCACTTCATTTAATTCAAATACTTTGAAATCAATGATGAAGATTAATAATACAAATATGTCTTCGATTCTTTTATAGCAAACAATTAAAATTTCAATTTTTTATTGAGGCTCGTAACTCATGCAGGAATGAACATAAGCAGATTTGATCGTGGGTAATAGCGCCACCCATCACATACTCTGGCTATTGAAAGCACCACCGTTTGGCCTATGATGCGCCACCCCATCACGTACTCGTGGCCTATGAAAGCACCACTTGGCCTATGAAAGCCACCACCCCCATCATAAGTTGAGCTACAAGTAATATGGATTAACATAAGAATATGTTTTTGAAGCTTGAGAAATAGAGCCTACAACTTTCATGAAGAAGTCGGAAAACAAAATGGAAGTTATAAAGGGGTAAAAATGAGTTTCCAATCCCACGGAGGAAACACCATCTCACATTAAATAGCAACTTTCAACAAAACATACAAAGTTCCCCAAAATAATATTCAAAACCCTAACCATGTTAAAACAACTTAAACAAGTGAAAATTATGATTGCACTAACCTTATTAACAAGCTTGAATAAGCTTGGAAGCCTTACTTCCTTGGCTTTCTCTTTCCTTTGAGGATGGTTTCCAACCTCTTCAAAGCAGAAAGTCAACATTACAGCAAAACTTTGACAAAAGAATAGTTTGGAGATGATTTAATGGCATCAATAACATGTCTTAAACATGATTTCTACTTACAATTCACAAAACTCAAAAACCACAACTTAACTTGCTTCAATGGTAACTTCACTTCTCTTTGCTTTTAATCACAAATCTCAACTTCTACTCCTTAATTCTTAAGCATTAAGTCCTTTCTTGGTTTAATTAGTAGTTTGGTGGTAAATTTGGAGGTAAGAAAATGAAGAAAATGAAGAAGAAGAAGAAAATGGAAATGGCGTGGAGAGAGGAAGAGAAGAAAGACAAAAATGTTGTGGTGATTTACTTTTAAGCTGCCAAAGTCAAATTTGACTCCTAAAATTTCATGCCAAAATGTGTGGCTAAAGATCAAGTCCTAAGTAATCTCAATCCAATTGGCTCTAAATATTCCTCAATAATTCTCTTCTACTTCTTATTTAACTCCACAATTAATTAAATTAACTCCACTAAAATAATTCCTCATTTATTTCTTAATATACCACACTAGAATATATTGCATTTAATACATAAAACCTCAAAATAATTCATTAAATATTTTCTACCCAACCTAAAATCATGGCAAACATGCTCCAAAAATAGTTTAAAAAAATATTAACTAAGTGTAGCAATTTTTCCGAACTAAAATATTACCAAGTCCTGGGACCGATGGTACTATTCAACAGACCGGTAAATCACGTATACCGATACTAAAAGAAAAATCAATCTGTTACAGTTCTCCCCCCCTTAAAAAAGAAATTAGTCCTCGAATTTACCTGGTGTAAATAACTGAGGATGCTGTTGTTCTTCATAAATATCTTCACTTTCCCATTAGCTGCTCGGTTCTGTATGGTTTCTCCAAGGACCTTACCAAAGAATTCTCTTATTCCTTAGTTCCTTGATTCCCTCGCAAGTATCCTCACTGGTTTCCTTCTCATTAATTCAAAATCTGGCTCTATTGGTAACAGAATCAACTTGGTATCACATGTGATGGGTCGGGACCGATACCTTCCTTCAACATAGGACCACGTGGAAACATTATGTATCCTATCCAGGTCTGTGGTAAAGCTAGTCTATTAGGCTATGACCCACACGCTCAATGATTCTCATATGGACCAATGAACCTAGGACTAAGCTACCCTTTCTTCCAAATCTCAATATCCTTTTTCCTCGGAGATTACCTTAAGGAAAACCCTTATCTCCCACTGCATACTCTATATCTTTCCTCTTCAAATCCGCATAAGATTTCTGACGATCTGAAGCTGTTTCAATCTAATCTCTGATTAAATTCTGGACCTTATCTCTGTGTCTCGAATCAAAATCTGGACCTATAATCTTACCCTCACTCAATTCCGACCAACACATTGGAGTCCTACATCTCCTGCCATATAGTGCTTGAAGGGAGCCATCTGAATGCTCGACTGATTAACTGTTATTGATAGGCAAATTCAGTAAATCGAATGTACTTCTTCCCAACTGCCCTCAAACTCAATTAGCACAAGCTCTTAACATATCCTCCAAATCTGAATAACCCGCTCTGACTGACCATCAGTCTGAGGATGAAAAGCTGTGCTGAAATTCAGCCTTATACCCAAGGCCTCATGTAGCTTCTTCCAAAATCTAGAAGTGAATCTCGAGATCTCTTATCTGAAATGATGGAAGAAGAACACCCATTGTAATCTCACTTCTCATCTATAAAGCTCTGCAGACTGCTCCATGGTTGAAGGCAGTCCTAAACAGGAAGAAAGTGTGCCCGACTTAGTTAGTCTTATTACAACTAGTACCATACAACATCTTTCTTTCTAGGTTGTGGAGGCAACCCAAGTCACAAAAATCCATGTAATCCTATTCCCCATTTCCCACTCCGGAAAAGAATAGGGTGTAACAAAACCAGAAGGAAACTTTGATGCTTCTGCTTTCACTTGCTGCATGTCAACACCTCGACACATAATCTGTGATATCCCTTCTTCATCGGCCGGCACCAATAGTGCTGATTTCAAAATCATGATACATCTTATTACTTTGCCAGGATGCATAGCATAGGGACTACTATGAGCTTCCTTTAAGATACTCTTTCTTCAACTCGAAATTTGGACAACAAATTCGATCCCAAAATACAAGCAGTCCTCTCTAATCTCAAATCCCCTTTCTTCTTTACCCCTCTCTGACTGGCCTTTCCACAAGGGCAATAGTCTCATCACCCTGCTGTGCATCGTCTAATCTGCTGCAGTAGGCTAGGTCACCATTAAGCTCTGCTACAAGAGCACCATCTCTAGTGCACAATTAAGTTGTGCATTCGATAGCACGAAGGAGCAACTAATGCCTTCTACTGAGTGCACTCTGGCCACTAATTAGCTCTACCCGGGTGGTAATCAATTAGTGGAACTTTCATAGTCCTTAAGTAGCTCAACCATCTGCGCTGCCTCAGGTAGAGCTAATGAGTGCGCAGATGCACTCAGTAGAAAAGGCATTAGTGCTCTTCGTGCTATGAATGCCACACTTAATTGTGAACAGAGATGGTGCTCTTTGTAGCAGAGCTTATGTGAAACCTAGCCTACTGCAGCAGGATTAAAATGCACAGCAGGGTGATGAGGACTATCTGCCTTTGTGGAAAGGCCTAGTCAGGAGAGGGTAAGAAGAAGGGATTTGAGATTAGAGAGGACTGCTTGTATTTTGGGGATCGAATTTGTGATGCCTAAATTTCAGAGTTGAGAAAGAGTATCCTTAAAGGAAGCTCATAGTAGTCCCTATGCTATGGCATCCTGGCAGTATAAGATGTTCATGATTTGAAATCACACTATTGGTGGCCGGCGATGAAGAGGATATTCACAGAATTATGTGCGGGTGTTTGACATGCCAGCAAGTGAAAGCAGAGCATCAGTTTCCTTCTGGTTTGTTCACCCTACTTCTATTCCGGAGTGGAAATGGGATTAGGATTACCATGGATTTTTGATTGGGTTGCTCCTCACCTAAAAGAAAGATGTTTGTATGGGTAATAGTGATGTAGACTAACTAAGTCGCACATTTCTTTCCTGTTAGGACTGACTTTCACCATGAGCAGTATGCAGAGCTTTTATTGATGAGATAGTGAGATTACATGGGGTTCCTTCTTCCATCATTTCAGATAGAGATCCGAGATTTCACTTTCTAGATTTTGGAAGAAGCTACATGAGGCCTTGGGTTACTTAAGCGAATCAGCACAGTTTTCATCCTCAGACTGATTGTCAGTCAGAGCGGGTTATTTCAGATTTTGAAGAGGATATGTTAAGAGCTTGTTGCTATTGAGTTCTGAGGGCAGTTGGGAGAGTACATTCGATTTTACTGAATTTTGCCTACAAGAACAGTTATCAGTCGAGCATTCAGATGGCTCCTTCGAAGACACTTATATGCAGAGATGTAGGAATCCACTGTGTTTGGTCGGAATTGAGTGAGGGTAAGATTATAGTCCAGATTTGATTCGAGACACAGAGGATAAGGTCAGAATTATCAGAGAATAGATTGAAAACACTTCAGATCGTCAGAAATCTTATTGCGGATTTGAAGAGAAAGATATAGAGTATGCAGTGGGAGATAAGGTTTTCCTTAAGTATCTCCGAGGAAAAGATATGAGATTTGGAAGAAGGTAAGCTTAGTCCCTAGGTTTCATTGTCCAATGAGATCATTGAGCGTGTGGTCCATTAGCCTATAGACTAGCTTTACCACAAGGACCTGGATAGGTACATAATGTTTTCCACGTGGTCTTATGTTAGGAAGGTATCGGTCGACCCATCACATGTGATTACCAGTTGATCTGTTACCTAGAGCCCAGAAATTTGAACTTATGAGGAAGAACCAGTGAGGATACTGCGAGGGAAATCAAGAACTAAGGAATAAGAGAATTTCCTTTGGTAAAGGTTCCTTTGGAGAAACCATTAAGACGAGGAGCTACATGGGAAGTGAAGATATTATGGACAACAGCATCCTCAGTTATTTACACCAGGTAAATCGAGGACTAATTTCTTTTTAAAGGGGGGGGAACTGATAACAGATTGATTTTCTTTTTAGTATCGGTAATAGTGATTTACGGCTCTGTGATTATACCATCGGTCCAGACTTGGTAATATTGTAGTTCGAAAAATGCTACACTTAGTTAATATTTTTTTACTATTTTTTGGAGCATGTTTGCATGATTTAGGTGGGTAAGAAAATTATTTAATGAATATTTGGAGAGTTTATGTATTTAAATGCATAATTTTTCTAGTGGGTATTATTAAGAATAAATGAGGAATTATTCTAGTGGAGTTAATTTAATTAATTGGTGGAGTTAAATAAGAAGTAAGAAAGAATTATTTTGAGGAATATTTAGAGCCATTGGATGAGATTACTTAGGATTGATCTTAGCACACATTTTGCATGACTTTAGGAAGTCAAATTTGGAAGACTGTGGCACTTAAAAGGTAAACACACAACCATTTTTGTCTTTCTTCTCTTCTCTCTCCACGCCATTCCATTTTCTTTCTTCTTCTTTTCATTTTTCTTCATTTTCTTACCTCCCAAATTTACACCCAAACTACCTTAATTAAACCATAGAATAGGACTTAATGCTTAGCAATTAAGGAGTAAGAAGTTGAGATTTGTGATTAAAAAGCAAAGAGAAGTGAAGTTACCATTGAGCAAGTAAGTTGTGGTTTTTGAGTTTTGTGAATGTTAAGTAGAATTCATGGTTTAGACATGTTATTTTGATGCATTAAATCCATGCTCCAACTATTTCTTTTGTCAGTTTGCTTGTTATGTTGATTTTTCATGCTCTTGAAGAGGTTGGAGAACCATCCTCAAAGGGAAAGAGGAAAGCAAGGAGAAGGCTTTCCAGCTTATTCAAGCTTGTTAATAAGTTAGTGCAATCATAATTTCACTTGTTTAAGTTGTTTTTACATGGTTAGGGTTTGAATATATTTTGGAACTGTGTATTTTTTGTTTGAAATTGCTAAATTTTAATGTGAGATTGTGTTCTGCCGTGGGATTGGAACTCATTTTTGACCCCTTTATACTTCCCATTTGTTTCCGACTTCTTCTGAAAGTGTAGGCTCTATTTCTCAGCTGTTCAACAAAAACATAATTTCTTATGTCTAATTCCAATACTTGTAGCTCAACTTTATGATGGGGTGGTGCTTTTTCTAGGCACAGTGGTGCTTTCCATAGGCCACGAGTACGTGATGGGGTGGCGCTATTCATAGGCCACGGTGGTGCTTTCATAGGCATGAGTATGTGATGGGGGTGGCGCTAATATAGGGCCACGATCAAAATCTGCTTATGGTTCATTCTGATGGAGTACGAGCCTTCAATAAAAAAATGAAATTTTATTGTTGCCTATAAAGAATGAAGAATATTTGTATTTATAATCTTCTCGATTGATTTCAAGTATTTGAATTAAATGAATGCGATTTCGGTATTTATATAATTGAGTAATTTTCAGATTTGACTTGGCCTTTTCTATTAATTTAATTTGTTGGTTATTAAGCACCACTCTGAGTCTTACCCACTCAGCGTGTTGATTTTTATCACGCGCAGGTTAGGAGCGGAGGTTGTTCTTCAAAGACCAGAGGACAAGCAATCAGCAGTAGAGATCACATTTTGGGTAGATATTTTGTAAATGAGTGATTTTGGCAATGTATTATAAAAGATATGTCATTATGGAGGTTGGTATATAATAAGTTTATAGTATTAAGAGTTATGATTATTGAAGGGAAATAAACATTTATTAATATTTTTGGTGTAGGATGATTATATATTCTTGAAAAGAATGTGTTTACTAATGATGCCGTATGTTGATGGATATTTAGAAGTTGTTGTGGAATATTATGTTGAATTGGAGTTGGGGTTTGGAGAAAATTGGAAGGTGTTATATTATCTTTGTGTGGCAAGTTAAATTTTTAGGGGAAACTCCTTGCGAAATTTTCGTAGGAATTTCCTTAAATATTATATTTCGTTAACAAAAAAAAAAACAAAACAAAATGTTTAATTACTTGTCTTCCTTATGAAAATTTAACCACTTTAAATTTGCTGATCTAGCTTTAATAAGTGACATAAGACGATGCATCCGGGCACCGATTGTGGCATCCGGCCAAATCTGGTTCTCCGGGATTGGCCGGTGGGTGTTACAGTTTAATGTTCACTTTAAGCTATTAAATATAATTAAAATACTATTATCTTGGAATAAATTATCACATTTTTTTAAACTATCAATTATTATCGAAATCTCATTATTTTCTCCTCGTTCCCGCTTTATATATATAAGTATAAATTTGTCTCTTGTTGCTTGTATAGCTGTTTGTTAGATATGGAAATTGACCCGAAAAATTTTAATTTTCGTTAGAATTTTCATTAAAAACTAAATTTTTTATTTCAACAAATGAGACCCTACCAGCTAGTATTTCTATTATTGCTAAACTGGGAACCCGTAAACCAATTGATTTTTCAAAAAACCAAGCAAATTGAGCCAAATCATAGAATTAGACCAAACCGATTCGGAATCGACCGGAATGGTTCTAGAAGCTTTAGAATTCTCTTCTTTTCTTTTTTTTTTCCTTTTTTCTTTTCTTCTTCTTCCCAGCAGCGTCGACCCACCCTCCCCTTCTCCTCCTGTCGTTTTTCCGACCGTCCTGAGACCAGCGCCTCCTCGTCGTCGCCTCCTCGCCGCAGCAGCTTTCCGGCATTCCTTTCTCTCCCTCATTTCATTTTCTGGCGAACGCAGTCGTTCACAGGAGACTCGATCAGGAAGTAGCGTCGCACTCACTTCTCCGGTCTTTCCAGCGACTGCAGCTTTTCTTCAGCAAGTCCAAGCTTGCCTCGCCAATGACAACAGCTTTGTCTCTTTCTCTCCTTCTCTCATCGGCGGGTTCAGCAAAGCTAGCGTCGAAAGAAGCAGCACTTGGACAGGGATGATCTTGTCGATCCTCTTAAACCTTGAGAATCTATGAATTATCTTGGCATGTTTTTGCGACAAGGTGAGGGATTTTTCAACCTTCCTCTCGATGAATGTGATTCCCTTTTCAAAATTTAAATGAAAAGGATTTGCTCAATAAACCAATTCTTATGGAGAATTGAATCCCTAACTACTGTGCATGAGAATTAGCTTGGAGATTTTTTGATTATAAAAAATTTATATATGGAAGCTATAAATCGAATTCCTATATAAGGAAAGCAAAATTATTATCTATTATATATCTTTGTAAAGATATGATAATCCATTAGTATGAACAGTATATTTTTAGCCGTTGGTTTTGAGTTCTTAATATGTTATAAGGAACCTGAATTCTTGCCTTTCAACTGAGCTATAAACTGAAAGTTCATGTACAAATGAATCAATTAATTAGTTTAGTGCAGTTTTAGTGAAGGAATTACGAAATGTGTATAATAGCAGCAGGCCAGTTTAGCTATTCAATTTGAATTTACTGCTTTATTGATGAATAAAAAGGATTTTATAAATCAAGTCCTTGAATGGGAAATGAGTTATTTTGTACCTTATATATTGAGTTAGGTGAGAAAGAACAACCTATTTCCCTTGGTGTGGCAACAACTATTTAAATTAATTGATGTCATTTTAGTATTAAACTAACATACGAACTATTTTAATATTAATTGTTGTTATTACTTGATTATTTGCTTTTGATAGCTATTATTTTGCTACAATTAATGATTCGATTCTAGACTTTGCCATAGACTAGAAATTATATCTTTATGTCATGGTTTGAAAAAAATTATGAATGCTTGAGTTGGTATATGTTTAAAGTTGAGTTGAGTACTTAGTAGGTGTATATATTAAAATTTAATTTAAATTTAGCAAATTGGTTCTTAAAGGCTAGTATAGATTTTAAACCAAAATGCCATAAATAAATGTGGTTTATTCCTGAAGCAAGGGATGATGAGGTAAAAGGCTTTGATGAGGAGTTTTATAATGATTAGAGCCTAAGTAACTATCAAATTGAGAGTAGGTGAATTTAACTTATCTATTCAAGTTTGTCATATAATTTATTTATTTTTTAATTAGTTAAAAGAACAATTAATAATATCCATTGGAACATGCTTGGAGGTTATTATAATTTTGTAAAATTAACTGGTGAATGTTGATATGGTTTTTAAAAGGGAGATGAGAAATAAGCTGACTGATTACCGACGGGATGTGTGCATGATTGAAATATATATGATAATATTGTGATATTTAGCAGGTAGATAGTTCAATTTTAGGGGAGATGCTGGCCGAAATTTCGATTATAACTTAGACTAATTTTAATTAACAATATAATTAATAAAGTTTATTTAGATTAATTCTATAACTTAATAATATTAAATAAAGTGCTCTAATTTATTTTACTATCATTCATTATTTATTTAATTTATTAATTACTTATTTATTTTTCATTATTATTGTTTATTATTATTATTATTTATTCTATATTGTTGTTCAATTGTTAATATTATTTATTTATTTGCATTTGAGTGTGAATGTAATTGTTGCATTGCATTACGATGTTCAACTGATCAATATGGTTTGCATCTAATTGCAGAATTGTTTGATTATTGTGTTGTGATAATGATATGCTTATTTGTGTGGAGTGGGATGAAAGTGGGTCACCATGGGTTTGTGAGGACGGTTGGACCGTCGGGCGGTAATGGGAGATCGGCGTCCCGTGTGGTATCCATACTTGTTGTGATTTGTATGATATGGAAAACCAACAGGTTGGCTTTCTTTATTGGGCCAGCACCTGATAATTAAGTTTGATCGCGCCGGCAGGGTGGCCCCTGTTAGTGAGCGCCTGATGATCTAGATTTGGAGTGGAGACGAACCGGGTTGCCTCCTGTTGGTATGGGAAAAAAAAAGAAGAATGAAAACAATGAGAGGGCTGCGTTTCAAGTGAGGATTAGACCGGTCGGGCCAGTATGGTGGGATACGGGCTCCCTTAGTGCACACGTTATGAGAGGATGGGCCATGTGGGAGGACGGCTCATCGGGGGTTTCGTGACGCACAGACCAATTTCCACGTGATGGATTATTTGAAGTGATATTGTTTGTGAGTGCTGGTGACATGCCATTGTGTGGACTGACTGGTGTGTGACTGACTGTGTGAGCATATAACTAGTCGGATGACTAGATTGATATGTTTACACATTTGTGTGACTGTATGTGTTGTGCAATAATTATTACTTTAGGAAAAACTCACATGTCTTGTTTAATTTTTCAGGAAGTAAGTTCCTCTTTAATTCGATTTAGGTTACGTTTCTTCGACACAGGGCACTAAAGAAATTTTCCTTAGTTCCATAATTATTTGACTATGTAACTGTATGTATAAAAGACTATGTATATCAAACAGTTAGTGACTTCGCAGTTATAGAATTTACTTACATTTAGTTGTGTATTATCGTAGACGAAACGATTCTGTGAGCCTATATTAGAAATGAGATGAAATAAAATCTTGAGGTTTATTTTTTTTTTGTAATATGGGCTGAATATTTGAAATGTATATTAAGATAGCAAATTTTAGTATTTCAGGCTTACTACGGGCCTCGGGGGCGAGCCCTAGTGCCGGTCCAGCCTGTGGAATCGGGTCGTGACAGAATATCACTTTGATGCTTTCATTTACTTTCTTCTCTCGAGTACCTTTAATATACAAACCAAGTTGTTAAGAGATTTGATGGAGTGAAACACAATTTTTTTTTTTTTGTTTGGCAGATTCATTTCATTTCATAAAAGAAAATTTAAGGCACTAAACCAACCATAAGAAATATCATTTACGATATTACTAACCTTTATAATTTTATTAATAGTCTTGCACACGAATTTTATCATATACGTCTTCAAAACATTATAGATTTTTTAAAATAGACATGGTTATATTTATTTTAAAATCTTGAATAATTAATCGTTTGTAAGTAATGATGTGGCTGATTTATTATTATTTAAGGGTTTACTAAAACTCTTTCCAATTAGGTTTACCAAGTCACAAATCAAAAGTTTTTTAAAATAATAATGTAATACAATAATAATTATTCAAATAATTCATTAATACATGCGCGCGAAACGCCTGATTGTGACTAGTTATTTACTAAACCGTAAGTATTTATTTTTCCAATCACATAAATACTCAGCTTCTAATTGTTCCTATGAAATATATATATATAACAAGCATTTTTTTTTCAATATATTTTTTATAAAGTTTCCACTTTGCATTTTTTACCAAGAGTATGACACGCGGCATATTCTTCTATAAGGCTTTCACTTGGCATGTTTTTCCAAGAAATACACGTGACATATTTTTTTAATTGGCCTCCACTTGGCATGTATTGCAATCAACTTTTTGAATTAGTTTTGGTTTTATTTATTTATTTATTTATATCAAAGTAGTTTTCCCTAGGCAGTAAGATTGCTAGAGTTAGAATGTGTCAACTAGGATTGATATGATTAGATAATCCAAATATAATTATCTCTTTTAGTTTCCTTTTAAATTCTAATTAATTTAAATAAATAACCATTTAAGCATTACCAAAGTAAAATTTGTAACATGTTATTTCAAAAGCAAACACATAATTAATTTCCTGTAGCTGTTGCACTTGTTACTAAAGTTGTAAGAATTACTATAGCTGTTACTTTTTGGAAATTCTTTTGAAATTCTCATTTAAAAAAATTAATGAAGCACGCATGTTCAAATCTTTCATTAGCATAATTTCAAGAATTTCACTTATAGAATCATCAATAACAGATTTCATTAGAGTAATCCCCATTTAAAATTGCAATTTAACTGAAACAGTGTTAAAATTAGATGACCCATTTTTATCAGTAAGCCCAAAATCTACACCCTTTCTTTTTCCTTGTCCCAAACTATCAACCCTAAACCCCTCCGCCTTTTCTCTCTACAGCTCTCGTCAAGTAGAAGATACAAGGTATGCATAGATGTTCTTTTTTTGTTGCTTTCTCATTTCTCGGTTTATTTTCAAAATCTTGTCGTGACGTTGCTTGCCGATTAATATCCACGAAAATCTTTTTTTTTTCTTTTTTGTTTGGGAAATCGAGATTTCGTTGTATGAGATGAGATTCTTTAAGGATGTTTCAATTAATTGGTTAATGAATAGTGTGTGCCGTAACCACATCCTCTCTCTGTTTTCGTTTGATGCCTAACTTTTTTTTTTTTTTTTTTTTTTTCTTTTTTTACCATTTCGTTTGAGTATTATATGGTTGAATTATTGTTCGATTATTTCTTTAATCTGTGCCTTCAAAATTATGTATTTTAGATTGCATTTTTTATAGGTATTGTTGCTAATAGATGGATAAAAAATGCTATGGTTCCAGTCAATTGTATTTTGGTGCTATGTATTTGGAGCTTTGTTTCATCTTGGGTTGACGAATGTTGGTTTATGCTAATTTCAACCTAACCATTAACCTCTGACCAAAAACAGCTAAAAAAAAAAAAAAAAAAAAAGCTTAGTTAACTGCAGTTGACATACTCTGCCTTTTGTTTAATGGTAATGATGTGCATTTCAAATGGAAATCGGTTGCTAATTCTAGAATTTCAGGACTGAACTCTGTCGCTTTAAATCAAGATCTTCCTGTTTGTCAATTCTAAATGCAAGAGGTACTTCCCATAATTAACAAAATATAACTTGATAGCCCACAAATAATAACTTGCATGCCATGTTATATAGCTTGGATGCATGCTAGAGCTTTCCAGTCTTGAATAACTTGGTTCCATCAAGCTGTTTCTTTTAACATGCTTCTATTTTCTCACACGCATCCACCTTCCAAAATGGTTTCTTACCTTAGTTTGTTGTACGCGATGAGATTCTTTGAGGATGTTTTAATTAATTAATGGGTTAAATATTTTCGGTCCCTAAATTATGATCAAATTAACATTTTAGCTCCCCTCAACGTTTGAGTAATTATTTTAAAGGACCTAAACTATGCTTCTGACAAATTCTGAGGTCCTTCCATCCAAAGCGCCGCCTCTTTTCCGTTTATACGGGCTGAAAAGCCGATTTTAACCTTAAGGAAACTTTAAAAACGACGAAGCATACCCTTAGTGAAAGCAATATAAACGTGGCTTCTTCCTTAGTTGAGCCCATCGTATTTACTAAATTCCCAAATCAGAAAGTCTAGGTTTTTCACAAAAGCCGCTCATTCTCTTCATCTAGTGCAGTTGGGAGTTCATGGGAGGTAAGTCACGTCAATTATTATAGCAAATGTGGGAAGAAGGCGGCGTATTTGAATTTCAAAGACGACAAAGAATAGAAATAGGCTTTACTATTACTGTTTGAGCAACGAGTGTGGCTCGTTTTTAGGGTGGTGTAAGCCAACGGATTCAATCCATCCAACAACAACAGTTCAGTGATTTGACTTTGAATCGAGGCAAAGAAGCAACTTATGTGATGTAGAATACTTGAAGGATGAAGTGTCAAGAATCAAGGTTCCAATCAAGGTTGACGATTGAAGCTATAGGGAAAATAGTGGAAATAGAATAGGAGAACAAGAATCAACAAATTCAAAATTCAATCAATAACGTTGCGAAAGTGCAGAAGAAGAGCAACAGCCTGTTAATCCCAACAAAAGTGTGGCAAAGAAGGAGATATCAGCGGTCAAGAAGTATAGGCTATACAATATTGCAAAAAAAAAAACAAAGCTACTCAGGTTTCCACACTGCAGCTACTACATTTATGGGTGTTCCTAAAAAGTTGATTTAATATTTGAAACAATAACAATATAAAAGTGGGAATGAGGAAGAAAACATTGAGATTGGTGGAAAAGGATATGGTTAATTTTAATAACTTTATATTTGATTGGTTGAAAAATAAATAAATAATTATCATTTTAAGTAATCTTTAATTTGATTGGTCATATTAATTTCCTATTTAAAAATAATAATTTTGTTATGAATACTAACTCAATTAGGAATCTCAATTGAGAATCTTAATTTTATTGGTTATGTTAGTTTCTTATTTTGTTGGTTTTATTATTGAATTATGATGATAATAGTAACTTATTCTTTCTTAATGAAAGAAGACAAATTATAAAATTTTAGTGTTAGTTATGCTTTAACCTTTAATTCATATTTATTTCAATAATAATTTTCATCTTTTATATGATGCATTTACCAAACAATTATAGATAGCTTATAACAACACAAATTCATTTTTGAGTTTTTGTCATTGTGCTGCAAGACATGTAAGTCATATATACTAAAGAAAAATTATTTTTTTTATAAGATTTTAGTTAATCTAACATGCTTTATATTCATGTACTTTAAAAAATTATGTAGTATGGTAAAAATTAGGTATGATTCTGTTGAACTAGAGCATTTTTTGGATGCTATCTATCAAGAGTTTCAATAACGGGTTCATGCAGTGTTTGCGGGGGCAAATGTTAAAATTTTCATGCATGAAAGAGTTTTAATATAAGTATGGAGATTAATAATTATTTAGTCTCTGAGGTTTATCATAATTATCTAAATATCCCGACATTTTATATAATATTTAACTCATCTCTCACGTTTGTCTACTTCTGATTAAAAGGCTTTTAAACCTTAAAAATAAATGAAAATGCTGAAACACCCTTGAATGATGTGGACCACCTTTCTTCGTCATAAAGCACATGTAATACATTAAACAACAAAAGCAAATACCAAGTTGATTCAAATTCAAACCAACATCTATAGGTTCCTCAACCATTGCCATGGGTTCTTCGTCTTGATTTTCATAGACCACAACATCCTTAGTGTTTGGCATGTTAACATTCATTATCTGCTCCTCCACTTTGCCTAATAACCATAGTAGCTAATCCTACAAACAACAACCATATGCAAAATCAGCCAAAAGAAGACCAATATAGAAAAGCAAAAATTTACACCGTACGTTTAGCTTACTCAGTTCACTTGAAACTCGA
This sequence comes from Jatropha curcas, assembly GCF_014843425.1. The sequence continues at coordinate 988,422 of NW_023590704.1, forward strand.
CATTACTATTAAAAAAATTTTTCCTTCACATGAGTGATCATTATGTATAAATGCAAATTAATATTCAATGGTAAAAAATATGCAATATCATACAATAAATAATTGGAAAATTTATTATATCATACAAAATTTTTTGTCCTCCATATGAGTAATCAGTTATATTTGTTGTCACTTAAAACTTTTCATTGAAACTTTCTTCTAAGAGTAAATACTCAGGTATATTGCATTCCGGTTAGGAACTTAAAATGGATCTAAATGCAAGACGAGAAAATAAATTTGTTAGCCACAAGGAAAAATTGGTCTAAATGCAAGACAAAGAAATGTAAATGAGAAATTTAAAAATATAGAAATTACCGTCAATAAAGGATTTCTTGATACTTATTCTGGAATAATTTCAAGTACACCGATATCAACTAAAATAATGAAAAAGATTAAGTTCATAAATTTCTTGATCTTTTAAAAAGCTATTAATAGAAAGAGGATATAAATGCTCTAAAATCTTAATTGAGTCTCCGTACCAATTCTGCACATCTGTAGATTTTTTTAAATCATGTTTTTTAAGAGTCTAAATATCATATTTATTTACTGAAAATATTTGACTATTGACAATAAAATTAGAAAACAAATAATAATGACATATTCTTTTTAAATAAAGCCAATAATAGTCAACTTACTCCTCTAGAAGTCCATCAATGTAGTCATTCACAAGCCAATCTAGAATTACCATATTACATATTGGGACTAGTGCCTCAAAAAAAAAAAAAAAAAAAAAATCAAAGTCAAATAAATGCAGTACATTGAAAATTTTAACATTTTAAGCTAAACATTTATAACTTACAAATGTCATCTTCTTCTCTATTTTTCATAAAATCTTCACATATGAACATTCAGGTGTCTGCACCAGAATAAAGTAATTATAGTGCTTTTAAGTTTTCATTTTATTTCTAACTGTAGATGTCTAAGTTATCTCAATTATTACCTTTTTTCCTTTTATTTTATATGCTTTGTATGTTTCCTTTTGATGTATCAACAATTGTTTCTCCTATTGCGAAAGCAATTGGTCTTCCTAAGCTATGAACGTCATTGGCTTTTGGTTCTCTGTTTAGCAGTAGTTGTTGTTTCTCCTTAGCAGAAGGTCTAGGTGTCATCTCTATATCGCTAGGCAAAATATCCTCCGGTAACTATTGATGCTCCATAGCAATTTTTGGTTTTCTTTCTTGTGGGGATATGTTACCATTCTGGGATCCTTTCTAGATGTTTTCGCATCTGAAAATTTTCTTTAGGTCCTTCAAAGGGCTTGACTTTCAAGGTTGCTCTAACCCACCTTGTGGGATTATTTTCTTCTTTTGTTCCTCGTAGTTCAATTCCTGTTGCCTTAAAACCTCTGCTGCTCTGCATTTTCTTTCTCCTACTGCTCTATGTTATCTCTCATATTATCAATAACAGCAGCCTCATGGTCGTCCTACTTCTCTACATCTTCATCATGCTCCTCTTCCTTCTTTGTAACTTCATCAATAAGCCAAGGTTGAGCATGTATTTGATCTCTTGCATCCATGACATCCATGCCCAATTTTTCTCCCCACAACTCCCAATTATCTTTTGATATTGTTCCTGATACATAAAATAAAGAAATTAGACTGAATTATTATATAAAGTAATAAGGCTATTTACAGGTAATGGATTCCTAATGTCAAAACCATAAGTTAAATTTTCAAACAAAAGGAAAAATTTACCTTTTAATCTTGCACAATTTAATAGAACATATTTCTTTGATGCTTTTACATTTGATTTCATCCATTTCTCCATATCTTTCTTTTTTCTTTGAAGAGCTCATATGGTATCCTAAAAACATAGGGACCATGGAAAACGCTACGCTCCAGCTTTAACATTGGTATTATTTCTAATCCCATTTGCTTTTGATTTGCAAAGTAAATTAGCATACGCTTGAAATTTCTCTCACAGGAACTCTAAGAATATCTTACTGCGTATGCACCAAGCATGCATTAGATTATTAATTTTTCAAAAGTAGTTATAGAAAATTAAAACAAGAGCAATGGTAGGAACTTACAAACATCAAATTACTCGAGCAGTCATTTATTTCCAATTGGCGTGCATCATGATATGTACTTTTTAATGTTTTGCTTAACTTTTTAACCCATCTACAAGCCAATGGGAATGATGCAGGAAGCGTCTTCACATCGAATAGCTTGTGTAATTGCCCAATATATTGAAAAACAAATGTCTGCAAAATAAAAAATAAAATAAATATCTTAAGTTGAAAATGATATAAAACTAATGCGAAAATACAAGCAATATACTTACCATTAGAGCAAAAACACACCTTCTAAGGCTAACTTTGCTCTCCTTTGTGGATTTTGAAGTGGAAGCCTTCTTAAATTGGTCTAAGCTATGGTGGATCTTCACCAAGGCAGCTTCTTTCCTTGCATAACTGTTAAACTCATCAACATTTCTCACAAAGCTTCCATACATTGCTTTTGATATACCAGAGGAATTAGGAAAAATAAAAATTTCCAACAAATAGAGAACGACATTCCTAATCTTAAGCTCAAAATAATAAATAAAAGCATGTCCATTTTTTTGCAGTTGCAATCTCCATAAGTCTTTTCAATATCAAGCCTTTTGTTTTAATAAAAACATTTATGTCCGAAAATATTTCATTAGCTAAATCTTATCCAACACTTTGAACAGAATAAAGTGCTGTGCAAGATGTAGCTGATGAAATATTTGGACATGAATGTTTTTGTTAAAACAAAAGGCTTAATATTGAAATGACTTAAGAGATTGCAACTGACAAAAATGAAGATGCTTATATTTATAATTTGAAGCTTAGGATCAAAGTTGTTGTGCTCTATTTGTTGGGAACTTTTATCCTTCTTGATTTTTCTGGTGTATCTACAAAAGCAATTTGCAGAAGATCTATGAGGGATGTTGATGAGATTAACAACTATCCATGGGGAGAAGCTGCTTTGGTGGAGATCCACCATAGCTTGAACAAATTTAAGAAGGCTTCCATTTCAAAATCTGCAAAGGAGAGCAAAGTTGACCTTGGAGGGTATGTTTTTGCTCTAATGGTAATTATATTGTTTGTATTTTCGCATTCGTTTTAAATCATTTTCAACTCATGATATTTATTTTATTTTTTATTGAAAGCATTTGCTTTCAATATAATAGGCCATTACGCAAGCTATTCGATGTGAAGAAGCTCCATATATCATTTTCATTGGCTTGTGGATGGGTTAAAAAGTTTAGCAAAATGTTAAAAAGTACATATCTACAAACTTATTAGAAATAAATGACTGCCTGAGTAATTTGATATTTGTAAGTTCCTATTATTGCTCTTATTTTAATTTTCTATAACTACTTTGAAAAATTAATATTCTAATGCATGCTTGGTGCATATGCAGGAAGACATTCTTGGAGTCCGTACGGGAGAAATTTCAAGCGTATGACAATTTATTATGCAAATGGGATTAGCGATAATACTAATGTTAAAGCTAGAGCATGCCCTTGTCCATAGGCCTCATGTTTTTGAGATGCAATATGAGTTCTCCAAAGAGAAAAGAAAGAATATGGAGAAGTGAATGAAATCAAATGAAAAAGCATCAAAGAAATATATTTTATTAAATTGTACGGGATTAAAGGTAAATTTTTCCTTTTGTTTGAAGATTTAACTTGTGGTTTTAATCTTAGGAATTTATTAACTATAAATAGCTTTATACAATAATTCAATATCGTTCTTTGTTTTATGTATTAGGAGTGGATCAAAAGACTATTAGGAGTTATAAGGGTATTGGTGTCATGGATGTAAGAGTTTAAATCCATATTCAACCTTAGCTTATAGCTGAAGTTACAGAGAAAAAAGAGGAGCAGGATGATGATATAGAGAAGCAGGACAACCATGAGGCTGTTGTTATTGATAACACGAGTGCAGCATAGAGCAGCCGACAGTGGGCTTAAGCCAACAGCAACTGAACCATGAGGAATAAAGAAAAAAATAAACCTCCAAAGTGGGTTAAAGTGACCTTAAGAGCCAAACCCTTTGAAACACCTAAAGAAAAAAGTTCGGATGTGGAACCATCCAGAAAGGCTTCCTAGAATAGTAACATATCTCCATGAAAAGAAAAGAAAAGAAAAATTACTATGGATCACCAGCAGTTGCCGAAGGATATTTTGCCTAACAGAACAGAGATGAGACCTACACCTTCTACTGAGGAGAAACAACAACTTCTACAAAATAGGAGAACCAATAGCCAATGACGCCCATAGCTCAGAAGACCCTATTGCTTTCGCAACAATACCTGCTAATGCAGCAGAGGGGAACATAGAAGATATATAAAAGAAAATGAAAAAAAAAAAAAGTAATACTTGAAATAACTTAGACACTGACAGTTAGACATAAAATGAAAAGTTGGATAGATTATGATTACTTTGTTCTGGGGTAGACACCTAAATGTTCATCTGTGAGGATTTTATAAAAAATAGAGAAGATGATATTTGTAAGTTATAAATATTTAGCTTGAAATCTTAAAATTTTCAATGTATTGCTTTTATTTGATTTTGATTTTTTCTTTAAACTACTATTGCATAGGATGAATTATTGAAAGAAAAGGAAAAACTATTGTCGGAGAAAAGATGAACGTTGTCAAGCTTGAGGACTTGAGATTCCTGAAAAGAGGCACCGGTCCCAATCTGTAATCTCGTAATTTTGGATTTGCTTGTTAATGACTGCATTGATGGAGTTCCTGAGCAGTAATTTGACTGTTGTTGGCTATATTTAAAAAGAGAACATCATTGTTATCAGTTTTCTAATTTTATTGTCGGTTAAATTTTTTCAGCAAATAAATTTGATATTTGGATTCTTAAAAAGCATGATTTAAAAAAAATCTACAAATGTGTGGAGTGGGTATGGAGACTCGGTTAAGATTTTGAATCCTTATATCATTTTTCTGTTAATAGACTTTTTAAAAGATCAAAAAATGTATAAACTCAATTTTTTTCATTATTTTAGTTGATGGCGGTGTACTTGAAATTACTCCTGAATTAGTATTCAGGAAGTCGCATTTGTAAATCCTTTGTTGGTGGTAAGTTTTGATATTTTTAAAATTCTTCATTTGCATTTAGACCAAATTTTCCTTGTGATTAACAAATTTATTTCTTTATCTTACATTTAAGCCTGTTTTAATGCGATGTATCTAAGTGACAACAAGGTAGCTAATTGCTCATGTGGAAGATAAGAAAGTTCATGTGTTTATTGTCTGATATAAGTAGATTTAGCTGATTGTTTATTGTATGATATTGTAGATTTTCTATCATTAAATATTAAATTCGCATTGGTACGTAATGGTCTCTCATGTGAAGGAAAAAGAAATTTATGCGTTGGATACTCTCGAACAAAATATATCTAAGTATGACGTAATTAAGGAGTTTGTGGTATGTAAAAGCTTAATTGTAACGTATCTTATTGTTAAGAACATAAGGTGAATGTATTAGTATATTTTCTTTTTTGGTTGTAAGGATTGATTGTTAATCAATTAACTGGAAGATATTATAAATTGACAAATTATCTTCTCACCAACCACCCAAAACAAATGATAATTCCAGATGCGGACCTCTGTAATTAAAGACAATACAATGTTGGGTGGCGGGATATCAATCCTCATTTCCAAACCAAATAAGTTTCTTGAATCATGATATTTTTCTAGTAGAATATTTTGTTTTTAATATATGACACATTTTGTATTTTTCTTGTAGAATATTTTGTTTTTAATATATGACACATGATTTGAAGTTTTGTATGTACCTGTTCATTATAATATTGCAACAAAAGATCCATAAATTTCTTGATGTATGATAAGGAAATGAAATGAAAAAAGATTGTAATTTTAGACTTGAACGGAGTGTTTTTGTATACGAAACGGGAACGAGGTGAGAGCTAAGGCTAATTTAAATTGGAAGGTTAACTTATACATATTGATGAGAAAAAAAAAAAAAAAAAAAAAAAAAAAAACAAATCAGAAATATATGTAAAAAAAGCAAGAAAATGAAGTTGGTTTTAAGTTCTTCTTTTGTTGGATACGTTCCTCTTTAACCTCAAAAAGTCCATCTCTTGGTAGAATTTTTTGATAACATTTTATTTGGTTTTGTTGTATTCTGCAGAATCAAAAGCCAATAATATTTAAAGATTTTAAAAAATTTTGGGATAAATATAAGGAATATAATGCATAAAATACAATATTGATTGATGATTCTGAATACAAATCATATCTTAATCCTGTAAGTACACCAAGTTAATTTTCATTGTGCTAATGATTTTGGTCGAATGACGTTTTTTTTATCTTTTCCTTATCTCCGTAGGAATATACTTTCATCACACATTTGAACAAAAAAAGAGAAGAATGGACAACGGGGTAGGACCCACACTTTGTTGAAAATAGAAAATGGTAGGTACATGTAGTTTGAAAAGAAAAAAAAAAAAGGAAGTCTTCCGCTGGTAGGAGGATGCGTTAATCACGCATCCACTTCTCCTATCCTACTTTCTTTCTCCTTTATATCTAGCTCCATCTTTCTTTCCGTATATATAATATATATTTGGTGTCTTAAGAGTCCAAACTCACATTACAAAACCGAGCGACGAAGAGCAAGTGTTTGAGAGAATTTGATTTAGAATTTGGGTTCTAAAACTCGGTAAGAAAATAGTGAGGATTTAATTTGGGAAACACGTTCGCTGCCACTATTTTATTACCTCTCTTTGTAAGCCTACTATTATTTTAGATAGGGGATGAAACTTATTCCGGTTTACTCCTCAGTGGACGTACTGCCTAACAGTTAAAGGTGAACCACCGTAAATATCTGTTGTCATAATTTCTATTTTTTCGCTGTCGTTTCTATTTTTCCGCTGTGTTATTATTCTCGTAATTTTATTGCTGGGCCTTAACAAGTGGTATCAGAGCCGAAGGTTTACCGGATCCGTGGATATATTTTGAAAATAAATATACCACGACGACGAGAAAATTACGCTGAATCCATTGGTGCAGTCCGTTCAGAAAGACGTTGCAGAATCGACTTAGTGATGAATAGTAAAATAGTAATTCAAAGTTGATAGTGAACAGTACTATTGGCGTTACTGAGTCCAGCCCAGCACTATTCACGCATAGTACTATTCACATATACAGTTACTATTCACGAATACAGGTACTGTTTACGTATACTGTTACTGTTCAGGCATACGGTCACTATTCACGTATACTACTTTTTCACGTATACTATCTATTACTGTATACGGTTTTTAGTTGGGTGATAATCCTGCACAAGGTCAAAAATGGACGAACAGGAACAATAGGCACAATTGGTGTAGACTTCAACTCATCCAAAACTACTGCAGTATGAAGATATTTAATGGAAGACCTTCTATCTGTAAAGATCTCTTTTGAAACGATTGAGTTGAAAGGGTCAGACCAGCTTCAATAAATTGAAGAGCGGATTGGGTCAAGTCGTATTCAAAACAGAAAAGCCAGTCGCAACCATCAGGCAGGTCTGTTGAAATTGAGCGTCATAAATCATATCGCTCATGAGAAAGATGGCCAAAATATCAAGTCTGAAGAAGTTAGAGGACATTGTTCCATGAGCGCCAAGGAATGCCCAAAAAAAAGCTTTTTTTAAGTTAAAAAAAGCTTGTAAAATTTAAAGTTACCACGAGACGGTGAAAGTGCCTTCAGATCTACTTGGCAATTTCAAGATAATAGTGAACACAAACTGACGGAGCGTCAAGAAAATATTTGTTTGACGGACCAGGTGCAAGCCACCTATCTTATGAGTTCCTTGCCGGACAGTGGAAGCTGACTGTTGACGCTCTCAAGTTAATGTGTCGGAGGGAATCTGACCCTTAACCACAGTCAAGGAAAGCATTTCTGAATGAAGAAACCAGACGGAAGAGGAATGCTATGAGTAGCAACTCAGGACGCACTCGTTACAGTTACAGAAAGGGAGGGGAGAAGCAGAATAAGATAGCCCCCAAATCCAGACAAACTTACCATTTCACGGAGAAAGATCCAAGTCAAAAAAAAAGAGTCACTCTGCTATCATTGCTGGCAAGCCCGGTCACGTGCCAAAGCACTGCAGAAAGTGAAGAAGGATACGAGCCAAAGAAAAGATGAGGAAAAAACGATACGGAGGTAGCTTCAGTAGCTATTGATGCTGACGCACTGGTGATGCGTAGTGCTGTTGACTTTCTCATGCTTGGTCTCAGGAGTGTTCCACTAGTCAACAATCTCTTAATGGATTATTTGATCTCTGCCAATGTTCTTATCATAATTTCTTTCAAAGAAGATATATTTTTCATCACTCTACCCTCGGAATTACGGCCATGTTCAAGCGCCTTCGTTGAATGGCACACTACTGCTTGGAAGATTGCAGGCATTGGAACAGTAATGCATCAAAAAACCAAGTGCTGGTTATGAGTCCTTCTTCGCGCTTAGGAAATGTGAGACTACACTCCTCCACCCGACAAACTTCAATACTGATCTCAGTTCATGTCTTGATGAAATGTGGGCTATGCAAAATTTGTTTGTTAATAGAACGTGGGCTTTCCAAAGGTAACATTGGTGTTCGGTCGAGGAAAGAAAGGTTCAACACCCTCTACTAACCACCAGGCTTAAAGTCTTGCACTGAGTAGTGAAGACAGTTGAATATTCCATCATGCTGAAGTTATGCGCACCAAACGTGACTTGCTCATTGAGGAAAAAGGAATGGAGACTCTCACTAAGAAGAAAATGCCTATCTTGAAAAAGGTTCGCCTCTGAAAATATCGCACCTGAATGTATTGATGTTGCGTAAACAACATAGAGTTCCTTTTCTAATAGATCATCCCTTCTCCAACTCTAGAAAAACCTGGCTATCTAGAATTGGTTACCACACTGATGCGTTTTGGCTCAAATGGGTCTGACAAATCTTCGAGTCGGTTGCTCATATTCATGTTAGCTTATTGCATGATCACTCTAGAAAAGTGTGGCTTTCAACTAAAGCAAAAAGGACCAGTGTGCTGGATATGTTCTAAGTCTTATTGTCAGTGTTGAAAGGACAAACGTGCGTACACAAGAAAGATTTAAAAAGTTTTAGACTGATTTAATGGTGGTTATGATTACAAGAAGCCGTTTTGAACAAATATTGCTCAGATACACCGGCATCCAGACTTCCTCAAAATACGACAGTGCTCTCCCAAAACTTCCTCCACAGCAGAATGGATGCGAGAGAGAATGAACAGCACCACTCATCTGTTTGAAAAGTGACATCATGGGATATGTGCCGCATATGCCTCCTCCCTCATGCACGAACTTCCTAAAACGCTTTTGGGGCTTGATATGCGACACACACACCTGCGAATACTCGCAGTGACCTGGTGTCACTACACTCCATCCACTTGATCCACCTCTCCTCTCAACCCGAATACTTACATATCACTCTCCACTCACAATAGAGATCGACTATCTGACTACATCCGAAAAACCTGATGCGCTTCTTGTGGTAAGAATCCAATATTTCTTACCGAATCATCTAGTCATAATCATGTAGAATATTTGGCTGCAGAGGCTTTTTTACGCTTCATGTTCCCAAAAGATGCAAAGATCCACAGATCAAGCTCGATATTCGAAGTCAAAACAGTGTATCTTCTTGGGTTATGGCAATCATCGATGATTTTCGGGTTTACAGAATTATGGGATCCAGTTGAAAAGAAAGGCTCATCAGAAGCAGAAGATTGTAGTATTCCTGGAAGACCAAAAACCATTGAAGATCTTTGAGGATAAATGAAAAGCCAAAGTCTATCAATGAGTTTCCTTTAGTTCTTGTTGCAGAACCTCGATGTAGAACCACAAAATGATTGCACTGAAAATGTGATTGTCCATGAACCTGTTCAGAATCTCACCTTTTACTGCTGAACGCACTCCATAGAAGAACTGCCTCAATGAGAATCATCTCGAGACGGCAGGATTTTACCGTCCCGAAGATATTCTCCTAATGAGTATGACTTGTTGATCAAGGCGGAGAACCATAGAGAAACTATTCAGGACGAGCAATGGAAGATTTCAAAAAGAATACATGAGTGGTTGAAAGCCATTGGTCAAGATGAGATGGCAGATCCCCTTGCATTGGAGGAATAACCAGACTTATGAGTTGGTGGAAACTGCCCTCAAGGTAATGAAGGGCACCTGCGCAAGAATAGAATTGGCCGTGTTCAGTCTGAAGAATAAATGGGTGTTCAGGTTGAAGTCTGAACAGAACAACTCACAGCCAAGGTACAAGGCGAGACTGGTTGTGAAGGGATTCGGTCAGAAGAAAGGAGTTGATTTTGAAGAAATTTTCTCACCCGTTGTCAAGATGTCTTCTATCAGAGTTGTGCTCGAATTAGCAGCTAGCTTGAATTTGGAGATCGAGCAACTTGATGTAAAGACTGCTTTCCTCCATGGTGACTTGGAGGAGGAAATTTATATGGAGCAACCAGAAGGGTTCAGAGTCAAAGGCAAAGAACACTTGGTGTGTAAATTGCAGAAGAGCTTGTATGGCCTCAAACAAGTCCCAGACAAGTGGTACAAAGAGTTTGACTCTTTCATGGTGAATCACGGGTATGAGATAAACTACTTACGGGTATGAGAAAACTACTTCTGATCATTGTGTATTTGTGAAAAAGTTCATAGAAGGCGACTTTATTATTCTCTTGTTATATGTGGATGATATGCTTCTTGTGGGCCAAGATGCTAAGAAAATTGAGAGCTTGAAAAAGGAACTTGAAAAATCCTTTGCCATGAAGGATTTGGGATCGGCAAAACAGATACTAGGAATGAAGATCTCCAGAGACAGGAAAAAGAGAAAGTTGTGGCTGTCACAAGAAAAGTATATCGAGAAAGTTCTCAGCAGATTCAACATGAGCAATGCGAAACCAGTTTCTACTCCACTTGCAGGTCATTTCAAATTAAGTCTCGATCAATGTCGATCAATGTCTCAAGTCAATGTCCTTCAAGTGAGAAAGAAAAAGAAGAACTGAAGAAGATTCCTTATGCATCCGCCGTTGGCAGCTTGATGTACGCTATGGTATGCACAAGACCAGATATTGCTCATGCTGTTAGTGTTGTTAGCCGATTTCTTTCAAATCCAGGTAAAGAACACTGGAATGCTGTAAAGTGGATTCTCAGGTATCTTAAGGGCACTTCCAAAATGTGCTTATGTTTTGGTGATAATAGACCTGTGTTAGATGGTTACACAGATGCAGACATGGGTGGTGATGTTAATTCGAGCAAATCAACTTCTGGATATCTGATGACCTTTGCAGGTGCAGCAGTTTCTTCGCAATCAAAATTGCAAAAATGCGTTGCACTCTCATCCACTGAGGCGGAATATGGAATAATATCCCTCCACTTTTACAGAGCTAGCAAGAAGCTCTTGTGGATGAAGAAATTTCCTATACAGAAATTTGGGTGAGAACCAGGTGTAGAACAAGAGAAGTACATTCTGCTATGCGATAGTCAAAGCGCGATACATCTCATCAAGAATTCGACCTTTCATTCAAGGTCAAAGCACATTGATGTGAGGTATCATTGGATACGTGATGCGCTAGAGATGAAGTTATTTCAGATTGAAAAGATTCACACTGATGATAATGGCGCTGATATGATGACTAAGGCTTTGCCTACGAAGAAGCTTATCATTTGCAGAAAGATAGCCGGTATGGCTAACGTCCCCACTTGAGTGTGCAGGGGGAGATTTGTTGTGCGGTGCCCACTCAAATGGGACCCACATTTGAAAACCCACATTTTGAAAAAAAAAAAAGAAGAGAAGAATGGAAAACGTGCGGTAGACCCCACCACTTTCGTGTGGAAAATAGAAAATGTAGGGTACAGTGTTTGAAAAGAAAAAAAGAAAGGCAAGACTCTGGCTAGGTGATCCGGCTGGTAGTGGATGCGTTATCACGCATCCACTTCTCCTAATCAAGGCTTCCACACTCTCCTATAAATAGGGAGATGGTGCTAGAGCCAATACATACAACTCCGAGCGAGCGAGAAGAGGACGTGTTGAGACGAATTGAGTTTTAGAATTGGTTCTAAAACTCGGGTAGAGCAAAATAAGTTGAGCAGGATTAATTGTGGGAAACAGATAATTTGGGGTATTTTTGGGAAACACTTTTGAGTGCCACTATTTTTGTATTACTCTCTTTGTAAGCCTACTATTTTTAATAGTGGAAGAAATATTCGTTGTTTGTCCCGTGGAAGTAGCCCTAAACAATTAAGGGTGAACCACGTAAATATCTGTATGTCATATTTATATTTTTTCGCTGCGTAGCCCTAACAGTTAAAGGGTGAACCACGTAAATATCTGTGTCATATTTCTATTTTTCCGCTGTGTTATTATTCTCGTAATTTTATTGCTGGGCCCTAACAATTCTAAAGTCATATAATAATCTGACAAATATTGATGACTATCTAGGTAAAGCATTGTTCTGTATTTTTACTGGTAGGTTACTTGTATGGTTTAAGTAACAAGAAAACCAAAGAGTTGCAGCTCTTAAGAATGAATATGAAAGATATTTGGAGTAGATGGCTTTTGCAGAACATGTGCAGACGCATATTAAAACTAAACATGTTAGCGAGCCGGACATACAAAGTTTTGAGAAAAGAGAATATTACAAAGATGTTTCCTGAGAATTGAAAAACAATTTCTAAAGTTTAGTAGGCTGTTCATTGTTTTGAATATTAACCAACAAATCGTATAATTGTAAATAGAGATCTGACATGTAGAAATATGTTTAGATATTGTAAATAGAAATCAAAACTCAGTGTGTAATTGTAATTATAGATAATGTGTTTTGTAAATGCAAAATATGTTTAGATATAAGTTTATATGTATGTAATCTTTACTCATTGAAACTTAAAAGGATATTTTATGTTTACACCAAGCTTTTAGATACTTTAGCATTTTGCTACCAGTAGATATTGGATTGAAGTAAAGATATTATAGAGCTCAACATTTCAACGTACATTAAAGAATAAAAGGGATACTGTAGTATTTTGTATTATAATTTTATTTTATATTTTTACTTTTTAATGTATATTATGGGAAAACGTTGATTGAGAAGTTCTCAACATCATTAGGAAGATTAATATCAAAGTCTGGTCTGACCATAAACACCTTAACCCGCAAAAAGGGTGAAGAAACAAAGCTAGGTAAGCTAGGTAAAGTCAACATAAATTGTTTGCAGTTTCCGTACCGTTCTCTATATACTATGACGTGGTGTTGCTACCAATCATCCTCAAGAAGGTATTGGAATAAAGCTAGGTAAAGGAATCTAGCTAGGTAAAGTCAATGTAATCCTGTAAGTTTGGGATAAATGTAAGGATTAAAATTAGAGATGGCAATATATCGGATACCCACTTAAAATGCACTACATGAACTCAATTACAAATTAAGTACTCAAACTCATTTAGAAATTCATTTTTTCTATCCGAACTCATCTCAAACTCAATTGTAGTTGCTCATTTAAAATTATAAATATTTTTATTTTTAATTTTTAAAATAAAAAACAAGTAAAAATTATAAAATTATTTATTTGACTTAATAAAAAATATTATCTTATTGACTTAATAAAAAACACTTAATTATAAATATTTAAATAATTATAGGCCATTAACAATTAACTTACAAAAGTGTGTGTGTTATTATATATATTATATATCATTATATAATATTATTTTTTGATATTAGTTTAACGGGTAACGGTGTATGTGTACTTCGCTTATATATTTTTTTGAATATTTATTAAACGGGTAACGGGTAGTGGGTACTCGCTTCCTTGAACCCGAGCTTGACCCGAACCCGACACAGATAGTAAAAATACTACTTGAATCGTTAAAATCGGAGCGGATCGGATTGGGTATCTGCCGGTTCAAATTGCCATCCTTTAAGTATAATGAATCAAATACAGTATTGATTGATGATTTTGAATACAAATCATACCATAAGTACACCAAGTTAGTTTTCATTGTGCTAATGATTTTGATCTATTTTAGTCTAATGATGCTCTTTTTATCTTTTCCTTGTCTATGTAGGAATATACTTTCATCATCCCAAAATCTAACAAATATTGATGACTATCTAGGTAAGGCATTGTTCTGTTTTTCTACTGGTACATTACTCATATGGTTTAAGTAACAAGAAAATCAAATAGTTGCAGCTCTTAAGAATGAATTTGCAAGATATCTGGAGAAGCTGTCTTTTGCAGAAAATATGCAGACGCATATTAAAAATAACCATGTTGGCAAGCCGGGCATACAAAGTTGAGGAAAGAGAATATTATCAAGATGCTGCTTGAAAATTGAAAAACAATTCCTAAAGTTTAGAAGACTATTCATTGCTTTGAACATTAACCAACAAATCGTGTAATTGCAAATAGAAATCAAATCGTGTAATTGCAAATAGAAATCTGATTTTCATACCGTTCGTTGTTGACTATGACGTGGCCTTGCTGCTAATCATTCTCCAAAAAGGTATTGAAATAAAGCTAGGTAAAAGAATAACACTAGGTAAAATCAATATAATCTTGTAAGTTTGGGATAAATATAAGGAGTATAATGCATCAAATACAGTATTGATTGATGATTCTGAGTACAAATCATACCTTAATCCTGTAAGTACATCAAATTAGTTTTTATTGTGTGAATGATTTGGTCTAATGATGCTCTTTTTATCTTTTCTTTGTCTATGTAGGAATATACTTCTATCATTGCAAAGTCATATAATGATCTGATAAGTACTGATAACTATTTAGTTAAGCATAGTGTTTTTCACGACGTGCATTGCACGTTAACTTTTACTCTATTGTCAAATCATCCAAGCCCCTATCACATAACATTCACATAAACATAAGCAACTTGACATTTTTAATGCATCATTCAACACATTAATGAAAATGAGTGATTGCTAGGTAAAATTAAACATAACAGTATACTCTAAACATAGGAACTGCTTATAATACTAATCACTTATTTCATTAATTTTTATATAATAATACATTTACCACCCTATTTTTTATTGACATTTAATATAGTTTTTTTTTTTTTTTTTTTTTTTTTTTTTTATATAGTTTTTTTTTTTTTTTTTTTCTTTTTTCTTTGAGGAAACTTTTTTTTTTTTTTTTTTTTTTTTTTTTTTGAGGGAAACATTTAATATACTAATTCAGGACCATATGAAATTAGTCAATTCATGTAATTGCTCATCAAATTTCTTTGGTTATATTACTCTTGTGGAAGTTATAAAATGTTAATCATATCATATATACAAGATTCCAAAAAAATTAAAAATTAAAATACCAAGAAAAAGAAAAAGCAATGAAAATATATTTAATATTGTCTCCAAAATTGTGAGGTTATAACACGACAGTTCCCAGCAGATCATTACCCTATTGAAAATAAATAACAGAAAAAGATGAACAATCAATGTTTCAAATAAATTAATAAACAATTCTTAAAACATTGGCTATGTGGTAAATTAACCAAACACAATCTTCATTGAAAGTGACAAAGTTCTTGTTATTACTATAACAATCTTCAAAACTGACCTAATTATTTTGCCAATAGCATGCAATACAAATTTTGTACCCTCCAAATTCACATCCAATATTTTGTAGCTTGGGTAGTGCGGACACTTCCTCCTCATTGCTAAGAATGCGTTTTGATAACTTACACTTACTGACTCCAAGCATCAGAGCCCTTCAATCCCATTCCGTTCAAAGGCGTCTTAATTACTTGGTCACTGTTACATAATTTGCGTTATTTTTTGCTTCCAAGACAATGACTTACAGTTTAGTCATCACTTGACGTGCTGTTTCCCGCGCCGCCAACCCAATACTGTTTGACAGCAACCAAAATCTTCTCTGGAACAAGCGGCCCATCCTCGTGATCCATCAGTTTTATATCCCATCTCATGCCTCCTGCAATTTTCTTAACTTCATTGAGAACATCAACCCCGTCTCTGAATATTACTGACCCTTCTGGACGCAAAATGCGATCCATTTCCAGAAGGATGTCCTCAAACTTACACCTGATATAGCATTCAAATATATTCATTAGAAACTACCAGCAGCGACAAGTTTTGGTTATTAAACCCATCAAAAGTCATACTTAGATGGGTCGGAAAAAAAAAAATTTCCAAGTTGAAGAAAGGCATTATAGTAACCCCAAAATTGGGACTTTCATTAACGAAACAAGGTATTAGAAGAAAATTTAGATTCTCACCTGTTCTGATACAAGCTAAATACACCATTGGCATGGATGAGATCATATGTCCTTGGGTATGTTGAGAATCCTTCACACCTGAAAGAAAAGAACAGCAAAAGAAAATTTCACCGACATTTCAAAGAAATGACTTCTGGGGTTTCAATGCTAAAACTTTCAAGTTCATCTCTAAATTACATTTGAACCAAGAGATGGAATTATCAAGGGAACAATCACTTTATATCCTCATCAACACTCGGAAAAGGGTATGGATATAGAAATTTCCTAGAGCTATGACTGAGCTATATTTAATCATTAGCATGCATAGTTTTCTAGTCAACACCCTATTCCGTAACTTGTATGTTGAACTTGAGTTACTTTCACAAAACCAATGAGTTCAAACATAGATAGAGCAACAGCAGCAAGAATAAAAACTAAAGAGAAGTTCAAAAATAATGAAATTCCACTAAGTATGCACTTCAAGTTTCATGGGATTGAGAAGGTCAATAAGCAAAGCTTATTTTTGTCAGTACTACTATAGAAGAAAACTCATACAATAAATTCTCACTGAAGCTCAGTATGATTGGCAAGCTGCAGTGCTGCACCAGTTTCACACCAGCAATGTGACATTAGCCATGTGTGTTTCCTAGTTTAGCTCGTAAAGTCTCAAGGTGTTGAGCTCTCGGACTTGGGATTAAATCCCTATCACATCCACCGGACCAAAAGACTTGCAATAGCAGAAAACAGAAGGTACTACCACAATATCTGATCACTATTAACATTGGCAGTAAAGGGAGGAGATTCGAAAGGACGTACCAGTCATGATAAATGCCAACTAAACCTCTCTCATAAATAACACCTAAAGTGTTCTTGGCAACTGTAGGCACAACATTCATCACCCAAGATTTTGGTGATTCAAGTGCTGCTGCAAATCCCCCAAGTCCAGCATTCATATCCATCACATTCCGATATCTTGTTGTGCCAATCAATCTGTTGATCCTTTTATATTCTTTTACATGCTTTTTCCAAAGTTGATTATCTTCTTGATAAGATTCAGTTGTGACACCATCAACCAGTCCGTTAGCTATTCGAGGAGGCACTGCAAAAAGCCTTTCTGGAAACTTCTTTAACTCCCCACCTGCTACTTCTTTTGCATTGTTTACCTCAGGGAAAGGGGTTATACACGTTTCCATTTCCTTGTACCTAAATGAACCATAAAAGGAATTAGTATGGAAAAAATAAATAAAAGGAAAAGCAACTTGTAGAATTTGCAAGAGAGGTTATAGGCAGGAACAATTTTCCCCTTTTGAGAAGGCACGGTATCTTGTTCAGAACATGACAGATAAGAGTATTCAGGCGTGGCCAGTAGGGGTGAGCATTCGGCCAATTCAGCAAATTTGAGTAACAATTTTAATCGAAATAAATTAACCAAAATTTTTTTTACTAAACTAAAATTAACCGAACTTATCCAAATCATTTTGGCTGAATTAATTTTGGTCATCAACTGCGCCGAAGTTAAGGAAAATGAAAAACCTAATTAACCGAACGAATTTAATCAAAATTTGTAATTAATCGACTTTAACCAAAATAAAAATTAACTACAATTACTAATCACTAATTAATCAAAATAAAAACTGAAATATTTTTTATTTTTTATTTTTAATTTTATTATCTACTTAACTAAAATGACATAGTTTTAAGAGTTGATTAATTTGATTAATTTAGTTTGATTAACTTTTCATTGAAACTTTAACCAATTACTGAAAATTTAATTTTCTTTAACTAAACTTTTAATCGAACATTTATTCACCGAATCGAAATGGCCAAATTGGCCGAACTGAATGCTCACCCCTAGTGGTCAGAACATTAATTTTTTAAGATCACTTTATGCACGTATAAAATGGCCAAAAAAGAGAAAGGAAGTCCTTTAACTAGAAATAACATGTGAAGTGAAAAAAATTTGGTGCAGATTGACTTTGAACCATTTTATTATAGTTTCCATGAACTTCTTTATAATGCCATTACATATGCATAAGCAAATCAAAATGCACGGAAACTCACCAGACATCATCAGCGTCATTTGATTTGCATATACTTGTAAACTTTCTTTGGCAGTTTTTGTCATTAACCCGTTTTCTCCAAATAGCAATATCTCCTTTCTCATATTTTTTCTCCCAGCAAAGGCTTTCTGCAATCTCTTCAATCTTATTTTGCTCAGCCTGTAGATCGCTCTTAGACCGTTTCCAGGTCTGATAGTAGGTCTTCCAATTAATTGGAGGGCCAGACAGAATCCAGTATCCTCCAGGCCTGAGTACTCTATCAACTTCCATTAGGTACATACCTTCTGCATACAAAATAGAAGTTCATGGATGAAAAGGTTGCAAACTTCTACCAGATAACCGAGGAGTTATTCCATAAAATCTACTAAAGTAATTCAAATATCAAATCAATCAGTTAAGTGCAAAGTAATTAAAGAAGCAAGGCACACTAAGGCACAAAGGGATCCTAGAGCCTAGGAGCAAGGCACAAGGCACAAGGCGAAGGCATGCGCTGGATCAAAGTGAGGCGCAAAATAATTAAAAAAAAAAAAAAGATTCCTAATCATAAAATAGAACATATAGAATCTAAATGAAGGAGTGGAGGCTAGATCACAAAGCACATCACTGGTTTTGTGTTTCATTTTATGTCTTTTATTTATTTATTTTATGTAAGCAGATGCTACAATACAACTTTATATTGAAAAACCTTAGGTGACTTGTTCAGGACAACAAAAAAAAGAAAGGCATGCCTTTCTTGAGCCTTACTCGCAAAAAAGTCCCAAAAAGGCACACGCCTCACCAAAGGCGATAGCCTTAGTGAAGTCATCCGCCTGAGGACTGTTGAGCAAGCCCTTGAGCCTTAAGTAAGGCACGTCTTTAATAACTATTTTTAAGTTGAAATGAAAGGCAACAAGGAATAAAAAAATTTAACCCAAAATTTCTTTTTCCTGACATCACAAATTTATCATAAGATTCAAAGTTCAGTTGAGTTTTTCCCCCCATAACAAATACCTGTTTATCAATTACCTCAAGAAACTTAAACCTTCAAGTTTCAAATATATCAAATAGGAGAACAGGAAAACAAATTTATAACTGATGAAAACTGTTGTATGACATTCTACATATTTTACGATAGCAACAGGGAAAAATACAGAAAACCATCACATACACCATAACATCCATAAGGTCCTAATAATAACTCAGCAACAAAAGCAATGGAAGCATAACCATTAATATATAGCACATGGATATTTATGCATTGCATCATGTACAACAAAGAGAAATTGCATATCAAATCCTTAAGGCTTTAGTTTATGATGACACAAACACATATATTGCTACAATTTATCCCATTTTTATCACAATTCATAATTGATTTTTTTTCTTTTGAATTGTAATTGAATTCACAAATTCCTTTTACCTAGTGGCTCAGCATAAATTACTAGATATTTCCATTTTCAAAGAAACTAATATAGAGACATCTTATTCATTCTGTCATTTGCAAATCTGAATACAGAATACTGAGGAAATATAGAAATGCAATCACTCTAGACACAGATAATTAAGGCTTCAAATGTTAAAATTATATGATAAATAATATGGCTGGGCACATGCAACAGCTCTAAGGTTTATACTGAAGGGTTGATTATGGAGAAGTTTATTGCTTTCAAAGAAAAAATTCAGTTCACATTCAATGAAGATAATTTTATTCTTTTGACCAGGCTTTCTGCGGTGAATATTAAATCGTACTGCTTGGGACTTGACATTAAGGATCATCACTAATCAATATACTGTAACATTTCATGAACCAAAAGCATTTCAAATTTATTGTTTCTGCTGAGGATAGTTATTGTTGTAAGCAGTCTGACAGTAAGATAGTTTCATTTGCATTTTTAGTTTCAGTAAAACACTTGAGTTTATTTTATAACACTAAATATAAAAAGGCAAAAACAATCCCACGTTATTAATTTTAATATTAGAAACACTTACCATTCGAGGTCCATGGTATTAGACATCGAGAGCATTGAGCCATATCAAAAGCTCTTGATGGGTATGGAAGACGTATTGATCCAAGAACCCCAATAATTGCAGGAACTCCCCGCTCCAATGCAAATTGTATCTGTGCTTCGTGATTGTCCCGTGGTGCAAAGGACATGGCTAATACATTTCTCTTCATTAGGTATGCACCCCAGCTTGCAACCTATATAATTATAGGATTCAGTAATTCAGCAATCATAACAAGATTAAGCTTAAACAATCATAATTGATTGAGAATGTTCTCTTATTAGGAGTTAGTAGCGGAGAGGAGGAAGACAAAACATATTACAACTAATGGTGGAACAAAGAATATGAGCTTATGTAAAGTCTGTCACTTGTTTTATACATGCCAAAGATAAAACCAAGGATTCATATAGCCGCATAAAAACAAAGGATTCATATAGCTAAGTCCAACAAGTCTGAGATACAGGCTTGGCTGTTATTCTACTTGTTGTTGTGTTGTCAAATATAAAACCAAATAAAAATGGAAAACAGTAGAGCAGTCCACAAACATAGCTCATATTATATCAAGTGAAATCAGACAAGTTTTACACTATGTTTATTGAAACAGGAAAGAAGGGGCACAGGACATAATCTACAATAGTCGAGTATAAAAAGCATGAACCATGTCATATTTATCAATTCCTAAAATCAGGCCTTAAACAACAGGGAGCTATCAGTCCTTCTACATGTCTAATTTTTTGATAAATGTATAACTAAAAGGCCAAAGCTAACAACATATTGCAGTTAAAAACTTAAAATAAATACTGACTTGCAACTTGGAGAAGTAAAGAACAACAAATAGTTCCAAGCTATTGAATCCATAAAAACTTGAATAAATATGTTTTGATTGGTACTTTGATCAGAAAGAGATTAGAATAATTTGAAACATACCCCACAGCCTGTATCGAGAGCAGTTCTGACGGAGCCATCTGCAATTGGGATCACTGATGCAAGTTCATCAATGTATTTATCTGCACCTTGAGGGAACATGGTTCCTCCTCCTGGAAATTTGAACACATTACCCTGAAACTGCACCCAATTCTGAACAGCCTTCTCCACAGTCAAACTTTTATATGGAACATTAGCATAATGGACATAGTCACGGCCTTTTGGCCATGGAAATGGAGTCATATACCCTTTTGGTGCTGGAATAAGACAATGCAATTTTTCTTCTTCTGGTGGGCAATGTCTTTCTCTGTATATCATATTTTCCCGTGGAAATTTCATTGCTCGGTCTTGTTCTTGACATGGAGTATAATCAGTATATTTAACATCACATGGCTTGAATACTACAGTTTTAGGCTTAGATGGTTCAATAATCTCAACAGTATTGTGACGTGGTTCAAAGTTGAGATCAGGAAAGATCTTGCAATCTGTCTGCTTGGTCACCTGAAAGGCTATGCTATCTCCTTTTCCAAAACCACTCTTCTGCCATGCTCCCAAGACATAAAAGAAACAGCACAAACAAAACACGATAAATATTGACAGAGGACCTCGCGATCTGCTACCAGGAGGGTTATGCTTTGAGCCCATGATATAGCTAGGACAATCCCCTGGGGCACATTGTCAGAATGCAGTGTTGTTAGAAACAGCAACCTTGGGTATAGAAGCTAAAACTGGAGAGAGTGACCATACTTCTTCAAAAAAAAAAAAAAAAAATCTATCCATCAAATGATAAAGAAATTATTCAACACAACCAGTTGCCACCCACCTTTACAGTTGTGCAATCCATCATCTATTTTCTTTAGGTGCATTGCATGCATTTATGAGTGCAGGGTGAACTATGTATTAAATTATTAATGGACCAGATGCATTGAATAATTTCTCCTGATTGACCATACTTGAACTACATAGCCAATCAAGATGCTCAATAACAACATTAATTTCAGGAATAATTCAAGAATCAATTCCAGAGCTAATTATTTAGCATGAGAGCCCAAGTTCATATAAACCCCACATTGAAATCGCATACTTCTAATGTGGGATCTAAGACAAGTCCCATACCTTGTCTTGCAACTAGGACCCCAACACATGAAATCAAGACAATAGTAAAAAATAAATCATTTTCTCAATAAAATTGTGAGTAAAGTAATGCTAGTAAAAAAGATAACACTATATGCAAGAAATAAAGAATATCTATTAACATAAAACTATAAATCATCTAGTGAAGAATGCTCATCAAGTAATAATGCTCAAATCAAGCGACTAATTTCGAATCTGAGAATTGGTAACAGTACAAATAGATCAAACAAATACTTAACACACTCTCTCTCAACTTGAGACCTACACTAAGACTTAAAAGCCGGCCTTTCCTAACCAAGATTGTGAAGAATGCTATCTTAATCTAACATCCTTTGATCCAAGAAACTTGGCCAAACTAAGCAGAAGTTATAATTTCAATTCAAATAAGATCAATCTCATAATTCTTTCGGGAAACCACTTGATATTTAAAAAAAAAAAAAAGCAACAGTGTGATCCAAAGGCAAAGATCAGATGAACTTACTACATTTCACAAAACCCAGAAAAGAAATTGCCTTAAAAAATAAAGAGAAATGGATCAAACCTGAAAAGAAAAGTAATTGGAGCACTTCAACTAGAACCTCTAGAGTAGATCTCTGTTAGTTGTAGAAGAGGTTACAGTGTTAGTGCTCCAGTGGAAGTAAAAGAAGCAGAAGCTACTTCTATATCAGGAGAGTAAGAGAAGAGGTAGATGTTTGAACGCTTAAGTTACGCAAATATACATAGATACGGAAATTTAATTAATTAAT
This sequence comes from Jatropha curcas, assembly GCF_014843425.1. The sequence goes on from NW_023590704.1 coordinate 1,011,543, forward strand.
AGTTTTTTTTTTTTTTGGGGGGTGTTTAATTATAATCAGATGTGCTTAGTTAGCGGTGAATAAGGAGAGCATAATTAGCGTTTTCGCTTCGAATTATCCGTTGCTTTTTTCTAACAAAAAAAAAAAAAGAAAAATAATAATTACCCATTGTCAACAAAAATAAAAAAGGGCTGCCGACGCCGTGTATGGGCATTTTGACGCACAAGCTATTTATTGCTTGTCATCTAAGACCAAAAATATTTATTCTCATCCAGCAGAATTTAGAAATATTTTTTCCGAATTAATATATAATTTTTTAAAAAAGGGAAAAAATATAAATAAGTTGAATTTTATAGATTAATTTAACTAAATACATATATTAAAAAATCCTAAAAAACAAGGATCAATTGATCCCTCCTATTAGAATTTGGATCCGCCACCGTTCATATCCTGAGTATGAACTTCCATACACTAATTCAATTCTAATATGTTATTGGAAAAAAAAAATGAAAATTTTGATAAGAGCTAAGCACAAAAAAGACAGAAAGGAATTGATGAAGAAATGATCTATTTATTGAATCAGAAAGTGGCCTTTAAATAGGCAAATAAAACAACTGAAATAGCAAAATATATGCAGCATTACTGCTCAACTAAGCAGAAAATAAAGCAACAAACTAACTAAAAATCAGGGTAAAATCTCAACAACTAAACTTTTGACTAATCATTCAACAAACACTCCCTTAAACTAATGTTTGCAAACATCCAGTTTAGGTAAAAGTTTGATCTGCAGAACACACTCCTAGAAGCTTTCTTAACTTCACAAATGCTGCTTGCTTAAGTGGCTTTGTCATAATGTCAGCTACTTGATCTTCACCTTTACAAAACAATAAATCAATTGTACCATTATTGCAGAGATCACGCAAAAAATGGTAACGAACATCTATATGTTTGCTCCTGCCGTGCAAAACAGGATTTTTTGAAATCTTGATAGCTGAAACATTATCACAGAAGACTTTTGTTGGACCTTGCTGCTGGCATTGAAGCATCTCTAGCAACCTTCTCAACCATATGACTTGACAGGAACATGTTGCTGCTGAAATAAATTCAGCTTCTGTGGTGGACAAGGTAGCAATTTGCTGTTTCTTTGAAGACCAAGAAATAGCTCTTGAACTCATTATGAACACAAAACCTGACGTACTTTTCCGATCATCGAGATCTCCTGCATAGTCGCTGTCACAAAAGCCATATAAATTTTCTTTTACCCCCCCTTTTATAAAGAATTCCAAAATCAACCGTTCCTTTTAAATAACGAAGAATTCGTTTTGCTGCCAGAAAATGTGTTTCAGTTGGATTCTCCATATAACGGCTTATTAGACTAACACCATGCAAGATGTCAGGTCTTGTTGAAGTTAAATACATCAAACTCCTTACCATCTGCTTGTAAAGAGTTGCATATACTTTTTCTGCTACATCATTTCTCCTTAACTTCAAGCCACATTCAACAGGGGTGAAAACAGAATTGCAATCCTTCATGTTAAACCTGTCCAAAATCTCAAGTGCATATTTCTTTTGCGATATAAAAATACTAGCAGATGATTGCATAATTTCGATACCGAGATAAAAATGCATTAATCCCAAATCAGACATTTCAAATTCATTCATCATCTTCCTTTTAAATTCTTCAAACATTCCTTTATCGTTCCCGGTATAAATAAGGTCATCAACATAAAGACACACAATAAGCATTTTTCCATTTTTTTCAAGCTTCAAAAACAGAGTGTGTTCATGAGGACATTTCTGAAAACCTTCTTTTGAGAAATAAGCGTCTATATGACTATACCAGGCTCTAGGTGCCTGTTTTAATCCGTATAACGCCTTTTTAAGTTTATATACCTTGTTCTTCTTGCCTTTCAGCATATACCCAAGGGGTTGATCAATGTACACCTCTTCTTTCAGTTCACCATGTAAGAAGGCTGACTTCACATCTAATTGATAGATAGACCATGAATTTTGAGCAGCCATAGCTAAGACTAGCCGAATTGTGTCAAGCCTTGCAACGGGAGCAAACACTTCTTTGTAATCAACTCCAAATTCTTGACTGTATCCCTTCACAACAAGGCGAGCTTTATACTTGTTAACTTCACCATTTTTATTCAACTTTCTTTTGAAAATCCATTTTACTCAATGGATTTTTGCCCTTTTAGAAGTTCTACCAAATCCCAAGTGTTATTCTTTTCTATTGATTTTATCTCCTCATCCATAGCATTTCGCCATTTTGAATCTTTGATAGCATCATGGAATGTGAGGGGATCACAATCTGCAAAAAGAGCAAAATAAGAAAAAGAATATTCATTAGATAATTCATCTCCACTTACATAATCCTCCATCCATGTTGGTTTCCTTCTTGTACGGGGCTGGTCAACAATTACAGGAGTAGAAGTGTCACCAGAAATTTGTAATTGTTGCTCCATTGTAGAGATTTCTTGTTGCTCTGATTGCTCCATTGTAGAGATTTCCTGTTGCTCTATATTTCCTTCAATTTCATCTAAGTTCATAGGTATAAGCTGCTGCTTTTTACCACTTTCATTCCAATTCCAAACATTTTCCTCATCAAATACTACATCTCTGCTAATTACAATTTTATTAGTGAGAGGATTAAACAATTTATATGCTTTGGAATTTGCACTTACACCCATAAAAATACATTCACAATTACAGGAGGTAGAAGTGTCCAGAAATTTGTAATTTGGTTGGCTATTTTGTAGAGAATTCTTGTTGCTCTGATTGCTCCATTGTAGAAGATTTCCTGTTGCTCTAATATTTCCTTCCAATTTATATTTCCTTCAATTTCATCTAAGTTCATAGGTATAAGCTGCTGCTTTTTACCACTTTCATTCCAATTCCAAACATTTTCCTCATCAAATACTACATCTCTGCTAATTACAATTTTATTAGTGAGAGGATTAAACAATTTATATGCTTTGGAATTTGCACTTACACCCATAAAAATACATATTTCACTTTTATCATCCAGCTTCTTCCTTTTCTCATCTGGAACATGTGCATATGCAATGCAACCAAAAATCCTAAAATGATCAACAGTTGGTTTTCGTCCATAAAAAGCTTCTTCAGGTGTCATGTTTCGAACCGCAAAAGTTGGACTTCTATTCAGCACATGAACAGCCCAATTTACAGCTTCTGGCCAAAATGACTTTGGAACATTTCCTTTTGTTAGCAAGCTTCTCACCACATTAAGAATTGTTCTGTTTTTGCGTTCGGATACACCATTCTGCTGAGGTGTAAACGCTGCCGTGAGTTCCCTCCGAATGCCATGTTTGGCGCAAACGTGAGTTCCCTCCGAATGCCATGTTTGGCGCAAAAACTTTCAAATTCTTTGGAGCAATACTCTCCACCACGATCAGTACGAATCGTTTTGATGGACTTTTCTGTTTCATTCTCCACATGTGCTTTGAAATTTCTAAACACATCAAGAGCTTCTGATTTTTTTTTTCAAAAAATAAACCCAAATTTTTCGAGTGCAATCATCAATAAAGGTTATCAAGTACCTTTTACCTCCATTTGACGTTGGGTTGATTGGCCCGCAAATGTCTAAATGTATCAATTCTAGTGCATTCTTTGCTCTCCATGACTGGCCTTTTGGAAATTGTGAGCGGGGTTGTTTGCTAACAACACACTCTTCACAAACTTCAGCAGGAACAGTGATTTCAAGAAGGCCTGTCACCATATTTCTGTTTTGTAGAGTTTTTAAGCCACTAAAATTCAAATGGCCATAACGACAAAGCCATGAAGGTTCTTTGACTCTAGCAATGAGGCATGTTTGAATTTTTTGAATCTTCAATGGAAATAGCCTATTTGAACTCATCTTGACGCTAGCAATTGCTCCTCTTTTGGGGTCATAAATCTCACAAATTTTATTTCGCACGGTTATTTCATAACCCTTTTCCTGTAACTAGCCAACACTCAATAAATTGATTGTCATGGCAGGACCAAAATAAACATCAGAAATTATCTCTACAAAACCATTCATGGTTCTTAAAGAAATATCACCTTTGCCCATCACATTCACAGTAAAAGAATCACCAAAACTTACAGTAGTAAAGAAATTTTCATTTAAATTAACAAAAGAAGACCTACTACTGCACATGTGATTACTGCAAGCTGTATCCACATACCAGACATTAGATTCTGTTTCCTTATTCGCTTGATAAGCCATCAATACCATTTCTGTTTCAGCTTCTTCGACAAAATTCGATTTCTCTTCCTTTCTTTTGTCTTTTGGCAATTTCGTGCGACATTCAGAGCGATAATGCCCATATTTATGACACTTGAAACATTCAATATTAGATTTATCATGGGGCTCACCTGTACTTTGCAGTTGATCATTTTGGAAATTCTGCCGATTTCCTCTCCCTCTCCCTCTTCCTCTCCCTCTATCTCTCCCCCTTGAATTTGAGAAGGATGAAGGAAGAGTTAAGGCTTTTAATGCTTGCTCTTCAATGTTTGAACTTCTTTTCATTTTCTGCTCATGCACCAATAGAGAGCTTTACAGTTCATCAATGGATAATGAATTTATGTCTTTTGATTCTTCAATAAAGCAAACAACATAGTCATATTTCGGAGTTAGAGAGCGTAATATCTTTTCTACAATAGTTACATCTTCCATCTTTTCACCAATAAAACGCATCTTGTTGCATATCTCCATGGTTCTAGCGAAATAGCTTGTAACGGTTTCACCATCCTTCATCTGCAGAGTTTCAAAGTCTCTTCTCAATGTTTGAAGCTGAGCACGCTTCACTCTGACTGAACCTGCATATTTCTTCTTCATGGAGTCCTATATATCCTTGGAAGTGTCCTTGCAAAGGATTGTTTTCAATATGGAACGTTCTATAGCTTGAAAGAGATAATTTTTTGCCTTTAAATCTTTCAGCTTTCTTGCTTCAAACTCTATATTTTGGGCATCCGTCAAAATTACACCTGCTGCTGGTGCACCGATTCCATATTCGATGATTGTCCAATATTCTTTTGAACGCAAGAAGTTTTCCATCAACATACTCCAATGATCATAGTGACCATCGAAACGTGGAATTGCTGCCTGCACAAAATTTGTTTCTGTAGCCATGAAACAAATAATTAAGTTGCTGCTCTGCTGCTCTTTTTCTCTCTAACCTCACGTGTTTCACTCTCTTAGGCTCTCTTTTCTCTCTTTGAACCAGGCTCAAGGCTCTGATACCACTGATAAGAGCTAAGCACAAAAAAGACAGAAAGGAATTGATGAAGAAATGATCTGTTTATTGAATCAGAAAGTGGCCTTTAAATAGGCAAATAAAACAACTGAATGCTCAACAAAGCAGAAAATAAAGCAACAACTAACTAAAAATCAGGGTAGAATCTCAACAACTAAACTTTTGACTAATCATTTAACAAATCTAGTACTATTTTTTTAAGGCTTAAAACATAAATTCACCCAGAACTTTGTTACTTTAACTTTGTAGCACCCTCAACATTTATGTTGATCTATCAAACACTTCAACTTAGATAACTCTCTATATTAAATACTTCAACTTATAAAATTAGATTAACTAAACGCTCAGTCAAAAGTTGAAATTTATAAAAATTATTATTCTAAAAGTCATGCTAACTACATATCAAGTTGATACTTTACAAATAAAAGTCAAAAACCTTTTTTATTGATATTAATCTTCAAAAGTGTATAATATTATCAAAACTTACAAATTTAAGTGCATGATAAATCATTTGCAAAGTTTAAGATGCCATTAAATTAAAATTACAAAGTTCAATGATGAATTTATGTATTCATCCATTTTTTTAATTAAAAGATTTAATATGTTCATTTATCCAAATAATTTATTATTCGAATTCATATATTTACCTAAACTATATAACTTTAACTATGTAAGACTCTGGACACACAAATACAAAATAAGAATGATCGTTTTCACAATTCGATTTTTATATGTAAATTGTTGATTTGATTTGTAATGTGTATAACTTTAAATCAATAATTTTTATATTTTCAATTATTTAATTTGTGATTAATTAATTTAATTTTGCAAGTTAAGGTAGTTAATAAAACGATTTTACAAGTTAGTTTTTAGAGCCTGTTTGATTTAGTTTTTCATACCAACTAATACATAGGTGATGGTTGTTAGTTGATAGTGATTACTCGTAAATTTTGGTAAATTTTAATAGTAGTTATTGTTAAAATGTAAAGTGACCATTAGGAGCCTAATTGTTTTTATATATTATGATATATAATGAATACTTATTTACCTTAGTTTTTAAGGTGAAAATATTATTTTTTTTATTTTAATGTATATTATATAATTAAAAAATATTACTTAATTTTTGAAATAATATTTAACAAAAATTATTATTGTAGATTAATTATAAATAAAATGATCATAAAAATATTAATTTGAACAAGATAATTTTACCATTAATTATTTCTATAAGGCTAACTAACTTTAAATATGATATAAATAAAAGTTAGCTATCAGCTTATACGAAGAACCTTTAAAATGTTGATGGAGCTGATCTGAACTTCTACTAATTGCATGAATCCGTTAATTCAAACCCTATAATAAATTTAATTTACCAAACACTTTAATAGATGTAATTTATCAAATTCTTCGATAAATGTAAATTTATGAGTTAAAGTATGTCGATCAAAATAAAAATTAAAAGTACTGAAAAATTAAAATAATAAAAGTGAGAAGTAAATTCATGTACTCAATATAATTTATTGGATTGAGTTGGTATATGAGTGTACTAATATGTCAATTACATATTGATAATGGTTTATCTATAAAAAATTGCCATGAAGGGACTGGGAAAGTCATTCTCAAAATATCGGACAGCGTCGGTGGGAGTGCAGTTTCAACTGTGAACCACTTGTGACTTGACTATGGATCATCATATTGAAAGAGACTAATTAGAATTGACCTGATACATAATTTTATTTCTAAATTATCGTCGTTTTTTTTAGTGGTCTTCTGAACTCTGCGGGAGTTCTATCGTTATGACTATATATTAACAAATCTTTCATTAACTATGCCTCTGTCCACGTAGGATAAGAGTTCTATCGTTATGACTCTGTATTAACAAATCCTTCAGTAACCATGCCTTGGCGGTGTAGGATAAGAGTAGCATGCATTCAATCGCATTTGAGAGAGTGAAGACTGATTTTCTCAACCAATGAATGTCTGACGTGGCATAACCAACGGTCATGATTGTCAAATAGCTGAAGGAGTTTGTTCTTTGTAAAACTCTCTCTCTCTCTAAAATCAATCTCAAGAACAACATCCATCTCCCTCCATCTCTTAACTAATTTGGTGTGCTGCTAAATTTGTTATATTTCATATCTTTTCAGATTTTGCTAATTGAAGGGAAAACTGGGTGTTGGTACTGCTGTCTTGTGCATCTAGATTTGTTTACCCATTAAGTTGCATGTACTCTTGGGTCACAATATTCTCATGGTTATGATGCTTAATGGAGGAGCAACTATGGATGGTGCATTACTTCTCATAGCTGCAAATGAAAGCTGCCCCCAACCACCGACTTCTGAGCATCTTGCTGCTGTTGAAATTATGCGTCTCCAGCATATCATAATTCTTCAGAATAAAGTTGATCTAATTCAAGAAAATGTAGCCATCAACCAACATGAGGCTATTCAGAAATTTATTCAGGTTTGGTATTCCTCCCTCTTCTTTTGTTCTATAATTATCTCATTATTGATAATAACTATTTAATATAGCATTTGCAGGAAACTTTTCCTCCCACCACCTCCAAATTGCAGATATATAACTTAATTCAAATGGAATCAAACTATAAAGATTCTAATTGCAATTTCAAGGATAAAAGAAAAAACTCAATTTGTTTTTCTATTTCTTTCTCTTAACCAATTTCTTGAGCTAAAGGTTGTAAAGTATGGTTTGGATTGTGATATTTATATCAATAAATAATAATTTGGTTCATTTTTATAGTTCCAACAACAAAAAATTTCTAATGCACCGAAGATGTATGATGAAATGTCTGAAAGAACCAAAAGCAAAAGGAGGATTTTTTTTTTTTTTTTTTTACAGTCAGCATTTGTTCTCTGGATTACACGTGTAATTATTTAGTCCAGCGTGCATTTCACTTATTTTTAACACTTTGACAAGGGATGAAGGTTATCGAAGGATTTATTAATACAGAATCACGATAAAACCCCTGCAAAGTTCAGGGAGCTAATAAGAGAAACGATAATAGTTCATGGGCAAAATTATGCATGAGGTCAATAAGAACTGCAGGTGCAGCTCCATTTTATATATTTTTAATTTTTAAAAATAATGTTAGAAAAATAATACTTTTTTAAAATTTTAAAATTTTAAGATTATTTCATTGATTTATTAAATCTTAAAATGTTATAAACACAGGTTTTAAAAGCAATGCAGATGCAATTCCAAATAAATATTGAATTCAATTCTCAATGATTTTTTTGTTTTAAATATATTATATCATTATGTTTTACTCTCTTGAAATTTATTTATAAATAAATTATTTTCTAAAAGAATATAAATGTTGTAATAGAATATTGCATTTTCATGCTTGATAGGAATTAAAATATGATTATTTTCTATAAGAATATAAACTTTATAGTAAAATAAAATATTTTCACGTTTGATATGAATTAAAATATTTATTCATTTTCTTGAATTTATTTTTATGTATTTCAATGATAAACTATTTTCTAATTTTAACTTCTTAGAAATGAATTTTGCAATTTAAAATTAATCAATTAAAGTGATGTTTAGCCTTTGTTTGGAATAAATGAATTCCATAGATTTTATGAAATTATAAATTCAAATTTTTGCATATGATAGGAAAACTTGAAGATTTACCCCTTGTTTGAAACAAATAAATTCCACGAAATTTAATATTGTGGAATTCATTTAGAAATTCATATTTTTGTGTTTGGAATGAAAAAAAATATAGATTTCAATTTTAAAAATTCAATTATATGGAATTGAATATAATTACACAAAATTTCACAAAATATGTAGAATTTCCAAATGAATTCCTTAAAACTACGCAATCAACTTTTTATGACAAAAATATCATTCTCCTACTGCAAAGTCAATTTTTCAATTTTTTGCTTATGTAACTTATTTATTTTATCAAACTTAACCACTGTTTAGAAAAATTATTTTTTTTAGGAAAAATATTTTCTTATTATTGTGTTTTCTTTTATTTTTAATATTTTTCATCTTTTATTTTAATATTTTTTAACATTTTTTTTACTATTGAGAGAGAGATTCAAATTAAATATACATTTATCACTAAATTAAATGTATTATGAATATTATAATTATTTAGATATCCATTATGGTTTTGCCCTTTGGAATTTAAGGTTATGTCTTTGGAATGTAAGGTTATGTCCTTTAAGATTGAATGTTTATATCCTTTGAAATGTAAGATTACGTCCTTTTAAATTGTATCTTATAAATAATTCATTAATCCTATGGATTGAAGGCCGAAAGATTTTAATAGAAGAATTGTCTTTCTCTCTACTCTCTCTATGTTCTCTCTGTTTTCTATATTTTATAATATGATATCAGATGGTTGCCAAATCATATGAATTCATTCTACCACTTCTTTGATTTTGTGGTATTACTTTTTTTATCAACTTCTATGGTGCTTTGTTGATGAAATTGGTCAAAGAGACGATAACTTATAGTTTAAAACAATTAAAGTTAAAAGTTATATATCTGAGGTTGTTCAAGTTTAAAAGGTAATTCTATATATAATTTAGCCTCATATATATTTTAGATATGAATTATAAATATAAATTCAATCTTGATTGGTTATTAGATAGAATATATACTTGATTGGTTGTTATATAGAATATATTTCTACATCAAATTAGTATGCTATTGTTATTTTATCATGTCAAATCATATAAAACTTGGATTTATGGCTTTTAATATATTGATTATGAATTATTTATCTTTATATGTGAATATTAATGTGTCCAGAAGACACAATAAAGAAGTTGTCATGGAATGAAACTCACTTAATTGAATTTATTTCATTCTCTGAAATGAATGCAATGACATATAATATTGAGTGTGAGTGTGAATAATGACGATAATATTCTTGTCACTGAGAATGTTAATAAGATCGTTATTGAATTACTGATCTTTGTGGTCGTGATAACCCCAAAATAAATTTTACCATCGGAAGTGGCAAAAGATAATATGGCATGTTGATTATGTACTTGTTGTACAATAAAATATATGAAAGCAAATTTGGTTTTAATACTAAAAGAAATATTAAAAGCTCTTGAAGAGCAAATATTATTATTTAGAGAAATGAGTTTCATGCATTATATATTATTATCTCTTTAATCTTGTAGAAATTTATTTGAATATTTGCAAAATGAATATCATATAAAGATAATAGCTGTAATGATATGGTTATAAACAAGAAGTTTACATATTCAAATATTTTTATTGTTTTACAATGATTGGCTGAACTATCTCGGATCAATATTGAGGCGAAAAGAAATTAAATCTTTATATGGATATTTATTAAAGAACCGGAAGTTTCTTCAAATCTAATAAATTTTTCATAATTAATTTGTGCCAAAGCAATTGTTATGATGCATAGAAATATTGCTACTAAATATAGTGGTAATTATTTGCATCAAGCCAACAAGTTTCTATCGTCAAATTTGTTGATTGTTATGGATCACGATATTAAGGGGAGACAATAAGCAGTTGAAATGCTAATTACTTGAAAATAATTATGATTATCAAATATTGATCATCTCACAAGGTTGTATGAACTAGAAGTTTCAAAGATAGTTATTTTTCAAACTGTTGTAAATCAATTGCTAGACTCCTATTAGAATTGGAGTCCTTGAATGATAAACTATCTATGTTAATAAATCTATTACACACCTGACACGTGGTCGATCGATCACTTCCAAGTACAAGAATCATTCAAAATGAAAAGGAGCAAATATGTTACATGTTCTAGAAAGAAAAACTCTAGAAGAGTAAACTCCATAAGAGACATTAGACATGACTGATAAATTTTCAGAATAAATTCAGGTACTTGAAATCAATAAATTCGATGAAAATAATGAAATCTCGATAAGTTATGTCATGTCAAGGAAGAGATAGAATCAATATAAAATGAATATCAACTGTATTTTTACATATACTATAACACTTAATATTGTGAACTAATAATGATCTTGAATAGAAGTCTATTGGCACATATAGACATAAAATGATTGTTTATTTTATATGGCTCATTTGATATAAATAACTATATGAAAATCCCTGAAGGATTTAAGGTTTTAGAAATAAGAAAAATCAAATTCTTGAGAAATTATATAGAGCTCTATATGGATTACTTGATAATAATATCCTTGAAGGATTAAAACATGCTTAAAGCATGCAAATTGAAACCCTAAAAATATATTTAAGTAAATTATATAGATTTCTATATGGATTAAGGAAATCTAGGCAAAGGTGGTGTGATCACCTTAAAGATATAACTGAGAAAATATCATGTGATCTATGGTGGAAAACTAATATATGATGTAATTTTATCATATTTCCACTTTTCTTTGACGAAGTATTGATATTTGATTTAGATGCTACTCTATTTAAAGTATTAAAAGTCCCGAAAAGCATTCTAAAGATTACAATTTCTTCAAAGAAGGAACTTGAGATGAAAGAATTGAAAAATACAAAATTTTGTCTCGTGAGAGTGAGCATTTTACAAATGGAATTTACGTCCATTAATCGGTACATATAATCCAAGGGTTGAAATGATTTTATATGGATATAAGTTATCCATTAATGAAAACTGATAGTTGTGAGGTTATTTAATGAGATAAAGAATTAATTTTGACCTCCAAAAATGATGAAGAACTCTTTGATCTTGAAGTACCATATCTTTGTGCAATAATGAAAAAACTATGTCCTGAAGGAAAGTTGAACATAAATTTTACTGAATATGAGTTCATGTTATAATCATATCAATTTTGATTAGCTATGAAAATACAAACTGTTTATATGATTCACATTTCTTTATTTATAAAAGACGTTACAATTCGTGAAGCAAGCAAGCAAACAATGTGTCCAGTTGAAATCGATATTTTAATATGTACAAAGTATGACAGTCTGCTTGCACAGAAAGAAGCTTCATAATATTGTATGGAGATAATGTTAGATGTATTATATTCCCTGAAAGAATGATACAATAAAGGCAAAGACAAATAGTAATGTTTTTATGAGGGGGAGTAAATACACATTGTACTTTTTTTTTCATTTAACCAAGGTTTTTTCCTATTGGATTTTCCTGATAAAGGTTTTTAATGAGGCAGTATATTATCGCGTATGAAAAAGATAACTAAATGAATATCCAAGATGGAGTGTTATTAATATTATAATTATGTGGATATCCATTATGGTTATGTCCTTTGAAAGTCCTTTAAAATGAATGATTATTATCACACCCCAAAATTGATGGTGCACCGGTCCTAGGGTCCAGGTAGGCTTAAGGCCACTCGGTACCTCGTAGAACCTACAACTAAACTAATCCAATTGCACACATTACTTATCTTGCTAAATTACATAGGTAGGCTACAATCAACTTATTTACTTTCATTTAATTTCTGAGATCATTCAATACAATCTTTTACACACTTTGTATAATCACATATCACACTCTCATAATACTATTTACAGTATAGCTTACATACATACCATACTAATATCATTCACAAAGTTACTACGGAGCAACTAGAGTTGATATAACTTATCAACAACTTACAATATTTAACAACTATTTACATTATTCGCAGGCTTCTTATTGGAAGAAGGAAATCAAGAAGCTGATGGACCTGGATCACCTCTATCTGAAATCACAGACGCTTGAGTAAGTCGTCAACTCAGTGAGATTATGGTGTCATATCGGTAGCATGTACATTGAAAAGTATCTCAAGGTTCAACATTTATAATAACATAAGATGGTAGTACCATTATAGCTCATCAACAGAAATATATCCATATAAAAGGATTCATAGTAATCGGATCAATATCACAAGGAAATATCAATAATATGATAGTTAGTCACATAGATAGCACTAAAGAAAACATATCACTACGTACATTCCAGTGCTATCACACATCACACACTTTAGAGCAGTAACCTCTCCCTTTAATTACAAATCTCTATGTGCACATAGCCTGATGGTATAACCTCCAGCAAATTGGAATTCTGTCATATTGGCTAAACAAATGGCTTGGTACAATCAAATAAGCCTAGAGACCAAATAGGTTCTACAATTTACAATCTCAATATAACAATTAACAAATAGTTTCAAATACCAATAATGGTATGCATTTGATCAAAAGTTCCATTGCAACAATGAAGAGTTAGACACTATAACTCGCCTTGAAAGTGAGAATTTGATTTCTCTCAATTACTTATAATTTCGAAATAGTTCCGTGGTAATCCTCCACCTATATTCACATTTAAACACGTATTGCACTTTTAGTTTTGTTTCTAGCTCTTTATTGACATACAAGGTTCTTTGATATTTTTATTCATTAAATTTGAATCTAAAATTTTGGAGACAAAAATTACACATATTAAGCTTGATGTTCATCCACTATATGCTCATGTTCATAAATTTCGAACTGTCCGTGGTAATCCTCACCTTATATTCACATTAAACACTGTATTGTTTTGTTTCTAGCTCTTTATTGACATTCAAGGTTTTTTTATATTTTTATTCATTAAATTTGAATCTAAAATTTTGGAGACAAAAATTACACATATTAAGCTTGATGTTCATCCACTATATGCTCATGTTCATAGTTTATTCACTTATGTTTTAATATGCTCAATTTGGTGCAAGCTTAGTGAAACACAGAATGTTTTGCACATGAGCAATCTTTGTTCATTTGATTGAATATTTACTTTCTCATATCCATTTGTCTTGAAATTTTACCAGATGGTTCCCAACACCTCAGAGTACTCCCATATTAAATTTCATGAATTATGGAGTTTATTAACCTATTCAAATAATTAAGTTACAGAACCAAAATTTTCAGCTTTCTCATACTCTGAGTAGCCTGCATTCTTTTATTAATATCTCCATTTTACCTCATCATTTGCACTTTCCATTGTAATATAACCTTCTTAACATCTTATGCTATATCTCTGTAAAATTTCATAATTTTTTAAGTTTATTTACATGGTCAAACAGCCTAAACACAGTAGTGAATTTATTTATAGTGCACAGTGAGCAACCTGTATTCACTTAGTCATAAATTATTTTCCTTTCATCTTATAGGCTTGTCCTTTTACCAAAACTTTTCTGAAATCCCAGCCTAGCTTTCTATTAAATTTCATTAATTTTGAAGCTCACTTACATATTTAATTTAGCAAAAAATAGTGGCTGAATTGAAGCAGCTTCATTAAGACAATTTTGGGAATTATAGTTTCTAGCTTTTACATGTTCAATTTCTTTCTACCCAAATCAATTTCTAACATCTTAAATGATTAATTAACATGTTTAAAAGATAATTTAAGATTTGATGAATTAAATTGAAGGTTTAGCTTTAGAGACATAGAATTAAAAATCAAAGTGCAGAATTTGATTCCTTACCTCCTTTAATTCCTTTTGTTTTCTCGTCTTTCCTATCACTTGTTGGTTTAACTCTTTATTTACAACACTTGTAGACACTTGAAATCAAGTTTTAAATGAGCCATATCAGGTTGGAGAACAATAGAAATGAGAAGGGAAAGAAGGCTACGATTGTGAATTTTTTTGGAGGTGGAGAGGTGAGTCTTATCTCCTAATACACTTGTCCTCTTTTCTTTTTGCTAAGGAGATGACTCATCTATACATTTTCCCTTCTTTCCTTTAAAGTACATGATGAGTCATTTGATTTGATGTGAAAAGATTAGACTGCAACTTGTATGAGCAATATGTCTCTTTTATCCCTTTTAATAACTTTGCTTTATTAATAGTCTAGGTGGCTAACTTAGTCATTTCACATTTTTTTTTTAGTTAAACATTTTCTTTAGCATTTTATTCACATGTTTTTTTTCTCAATTTTTGTTTCATTTTATTAGATTAAGATATTTAGTTTCTTTATACATATATTTTAATAGAATTATGATGCATTTCAATTTAAATGCCTTAGGGGTTTTAGGATTTTCATATACATCACTTTAATACCTTTCAAATTTTACTTGCATTTCAATAGTCTTTTATCATTTTAATAGGTCACATATTTTATAAAATATATCTTTATTACTTGTTTACCTAACTTGTATAACATTTGGGGTATGAGATTCTCATTGCACCTAGGGTGTTACAATTATATCATTTGTAATGTAAGGTTATGTCCTTTAGATTGTATTTTATATCCTATAAATAGTTCATTAATCCTATGGATTAAAGGACAAAAGATTATAATACAAGAATTCTCTATCTCTCTACTCTCTCTATATTCTATATTTTATAACAAAATGCAATAATTTTATTAATATTGTTTTTGTTTGATATATTTATTTTAATAAAAGTATAAAATAATTATATAGCATAACATAAATATAATTGGCATTTAGCCAATCAGGTGTGGTCTAGTTGGTCTTTTCACTTATGTAAGGAGTGAGAAGTTTCGAGTTCAAGTCCTCTCGACCATAAGTGTTTTTACCAATTTGGTGAGTTTAAGGGAGGGCTACCCCCTCTTGTATAGCTCGCATGTTATCTCGGCCCATCGGGCCTCCAATGAATCAAAAAATATAATTGGTATTTATTATTTATTTTTGTAAAATTACTATTTGAAGGATATTATAGGAAACAAATAAAAATGAATTTTCAATTATGAATTTATTCCTTACATAATTGTATGAAATTCAATTGAACTACATGTTTTAAATTAATCATATATGATAATCTCAAAAAATAGATCAAGGATTATCTATAGCTTGAGTCTTTTTTTTTTTTTTTTAGTCTTTTTTTTTTTTTTTTTTGAAAGAATATGAATTATCAAAAATTGTCTGTCTTGACCTACTTGTTTTAACACGTTATATAGGGAAAATAGAGGTGGGGCAATGGAGAGAATCTCTCCACTACTAACCGTCTCCATTATATTATAGATTTGAGGACTTTCAAGGATGGGATCAAGTAGTTTGTTAGGCCTTGATTTTATAGGATTTTATATATCTGATATTTATTTTGTTATCAATACCAAACACGAAAAATTATTCACAAGTGAATTCTATTAGAATGCATTTATAAATAAATTTCATATTTTTAATTCATTTATACCAAATGGAGTGTTAGAGTAAATATTTAAGGGTTAAAGTATGTAAGATTTTTATTTAAGACTACAACTTTGAGAACTTAAAAAAAACTTAAAAAAAAAAAAAAAATCAAAAGCGTTTAATTCATTCATTCTTTCAAATGTAACAATTTATCTATCTATCTATAGCAAAAAATAAGTTCAAGGCGCTCTCTCTGTTCAACATTCATATTTTTCTTTTTTTATAAATTTTTGAGCTTTCTTTTTATTTTATTATGATTTGATTGGCTAAAATAAATTTATCTATATAGAAATATTTTTTACTCTAGGAAATTATTTGAATTACAAAATCTAGCTAAATTTAGCTATCAGATCTTAATTCTCTCATACTATCTATAAATAATAAAATTAACTCAATATGTTCATGTCGATCGATTGGGTTCTTGATGATCTATATATATCTCTCTTGGTTTCTCAATCATCTACTTACATGTAAAAAAGCTTTCTTTGGTAAGCGATTATTTAGATATATAAAGTGCATGTAGATTTTTAAAATCTTTTTTTCCTTTTAATTTGGTTAAGTAATGATGAATACACTCCTTTGAATTGGGCCTAAGCTACAAGCGACCTATTGCAGTATCACTCTAAACCCACCCAAATTATTTGAATTACAAATTCTAGCTAAAATTTAGCTATCAGATCTTAATTCTCTCATATTATATATAAATAATAAAATTAACTCAAGACGTTCATGTCAATCGATTGGGTTCCTGATGATCTATATATATCTCTCTAGGTTTCTCAATCATCTACTTACAGGTGAATAAAAAAGCTTTCTTTGGTAAGCAATTATTTAGATATATATGAAGTGCATGTAGCTTTTTAAAATCTTTTTTTCCTTCTAATTTGGTTAAGTGATGATGAATACATTGCTTTGGATTGGGCCTAAGCTACAAATATACCCCCACCTTTACGACATGTTGCAGTATTCACTCTAAATTCACCCAAATTATTTGAATTACAAAGTCTAGCTAAAATTTAGCTATTGGATCTTAATTGTCTCATACTATCTATAAATAATAAAATTAACTCAATGTATCAAAGACGTTCATGTCGATCGATTAGGTTCCTGATGATCTATATATATCTCTTTAGGTTTCTCAATCATCTACTTACAGGTGAATATAAAAGCTTTCTTTGGTAAACAATTATTTAGATATATATGAAGTGCATGTAGCTTTTTAAAATCTTTTTTTCTTTTAATTTTGTTAAGTGATGATGAATACACTACTTTGGATTGAGCCTAAGCTACAAATATACCCCCACCTTTGCGACCTGTTGTAGTATCACTCTAAACCCACCTTCATCCCTCGGGCACCTTGACTCAGCTGGGGTTTTGTAATTTTAACTATTAAAGTGGGTCTAACCTGACCAGCTTGGGTTAATTTAACCTAAGCCTCAAAACTCATTGTTTTAATTAACCCAAACCCACCAAAATCATCAAAACTCACTATTGTGATGATCAAACCGTTTGAACCCTCTAGCCCCCACTTTTTGTTATTTTAATCTTCGCTTCTCTGTTTCTTTGGAACTTCGCTTTCTCGTCTGTGAAATACTTATAGCAATAGCTTAACTTTTGATTCTTCTGTTGGATTTTCACCCTTTTCCAGTACATAAGCAATTTTGGTGTTTTGGGTTTCTTTTTTACTATTTCATTTTTTAGGGTTCAGTTGGGTGATGGGGTTTTGTTGCTTTCTTGTATTCTTTTCTTCTTTCTATAGGTTTTCTATTTCTTTACCGGATTCCCTACCTTTGCTCTTTCTATTGTAAATATTTTCTTTTTCAAAAAGATATTCTTTGTTTTTTAATTTCTTTTTGTTTCACACCCCCGCATGCATGTTCTTGGGTTTGTCTAACCTGGATTGGATCGCAAGGATCTATCTGTAGAGAGAGGAAGTGGTTATGGTGGGGTTTTAGTGCTTGAGTCTCTTACTGCGGCATCTTGGTTTCCTTTAAGAAGTTAAAGAAGCGAGCAGAAAGGAGGAGGAGGAGGAGGAGGAGAAGAAGAAGGTGAGATTTCTAGATGTTGGATCCTTTACCTGCTTTCGACCACCCAAGATTCTTTGCTTGTGCTTTTTTATGATAGCTGCATTTGTCTCTGTCTGTTATTTTCTTTTATTTGCGTGGGAGTAACTTGAACTAGGTTTGATGATTTTGGGTGGGTTTGGGTTAAGAAAAACTAGATGGGTGAAAGTTACAAAATTGAAAACACAATCGAGCGATGGAGGATGGAGAAGAAAGAATGGAAAATTAGGGTTAAACCAAAACGGTGAGTTTTGATGATTTTGGGTGGGTTTGGATTAATTGAAATGGTGAGTTTGAGGCTTGGGTTAAATTAACCCAAGCTAGTTAGGTGGTACCCACTTTAATTGTAAAAAAATTGTAAAATCCTAGTTGATTTTCCAATTAGGGTGACAATATATCTAAGTTACTAAGTCACAGTGCCCAAAGGATGAAGGTGGATTTAGAGTTATACTGCAACGGGTTGCAAAGGTGGGAGTATTTTTGTAGCTTAGGCCTTTGGATTGGGATAATTTTGTTTGGGTCTCTTGCCAACTGAAACAATGTGTATGCCTTCTTCTTCCATTGATCAATTTGTTAATGTTGTCAAACAAATTGCATTTGCTAACAAGCATTTGGTAATTAACTAAATTCTTTAAAAAAAATCTCTAATAAATGTTATGCTTTTAAAGGTTGATTCATTGGATAAAATCTCTAATTAATCAGATGCTTAGAGATTGAAAACTCTAATTAAAGGTTGAGGAGTCTTGTATTAGTTTTTAAATTGTTAGCTTATATTTTTATTTATTTTTATTTCTATTGTTGGCCTTCACTAGCTTTTTTGGAAAGGTTTTCATCTAATCTTTGGAAGGTAGTCCATGATATTAGGTCGCTGAATCAAGAACTACAACTCATGGGAAAGTAGAAGCAATATCTGTAGGTTATTCAGTTGTTATTTTGACTCAAAAGAATTTTATTGTGTTTTTTTGTCAAAGGGAAAAGCATTCTTGCTTTTTGTAACTTTTTATAAATAATTAAATTATATTTTGCTGTTAAATAACTAAATTATAAATTAATTGATATTTATTTATATATCATCCATATTGAATCATTTGAATCATAAAACTTTATTTGTATAGAATTATCTATATATGATAAGATAAATTGGTTGAATTATAAACTTTAACTAAAAGCCTAAATATGATTAGTTGAATTGTATAATTATTTAAAATAAATTAATGACAGTACAATTTCTATAAGTTTAAATTAATATTATTATAATTTCTATACTT
Organism: Jatropha curcas; assembly: GCF_014843425.1. The sequence goes on from NW_023590704.1 coordinate 1,031,236, forward strand.
TTAAATTAATGGCATTACAATTTCCATAACAAGATAATTCAATAAAGCAACCTGAGGGAATACAATATTTTTTAATAATATAATAAATACAATTTATGAAATACAATGTATAACAATAACATAACTTATAGGGAAAGATCTTTGATGTATATTTATAAATTATAAACTATGTAAACTACCTACAGAAAGCGCGGGCCTTCACTTAGTTTAAAATTATTTGGGTTAATATTAATTTTGACTGAGTTTCAAATATCTATAAATAAAAGTTGAAACAAAAAAAAAAATATATATATTCAATATGACATCTCGACCTGGCAAAGTGGTTTAAAGAGGGTGGGTAGAGCAAAGTTCTTGGCAAACTTTTAGGATGGTGAGACTACTAGGGTAGTGGAATACGGAGCACATGAATGAATCAAATCATATATTGAAATGAGGAAACTAATCAGTAGAGGCTTAAGCGTATTCGCTTAAGGGAAACCTTAAGTAGGTGACCTTCTAAGAAAAATTCACTAGCGGGACAAAACCTTATGGATCGTTTCCAAATCCAAACTAGGGTGGAGTTAGCTTGATCCAAAAGCGAACAATTGCTCTAGTGATTAGAGTCAGGACGTGATAACTGGTATTAGAATCGGACTTCCTGTACTAAATGCATGGTTTGAGGATGGACCAAGCAGAAGCTAGTGGGTCTATGACATTCAGACCCGACAAAGTGGTCCGAAAAGGGTGGGTAAAGCAAAGCTCTTGGCAAACTTCTAGGATGGCGAGGCTAACTACTATTGGAATGTGGGGGACAATAATAAATCAAATTATATATTAAAACAAGACAAACTAATAGAGGCGCTTTTTGGTAGAATGATCTAAAGAGTTGGAAGAGCTTCGAGTTAAGTATGCTCACTTAAGAGAAATCTTAGGATGGGTTCCTACTGGGAAGTTTCCCATTTCACTAGTGGGATAAAACCGTATGGATTCTATCCAAATCTAGAATGGAATGGAATTGCAATCATTATCTCTATAGACCTACTTATGGTTTTTGATTAAAATATTTTTAATCTTATCTCTATATACCTATTCAATGTATTTTTAGCTTCAAGAGCAATTAAATTGCAATCATTTTATCATTTGCTGATGTTCTCACAATAGACCATGCTTCAATATAAATTGTTAGCTAGCCTTTTTCGCTATAATACAACTCAAGTGAGGTTTTCTTACAATCTACTTGAACAAATGTCTTTACAAACTCAAGTGAGTATGTAATTTCTTCTTTTTTTTTTTAGTTTTTGCAAACTACCGCAATATCATTTAGTTAGATTTAGAAAATGATGTCATTTATAATATAAATAAATAAATCCTTTGAAGTTTGATTTATTTTAATAATTACAAAAATTTAGTAGGTAAGACAAAAAAAAAAAAAATAACAGGCATGAGATAAGAATATGAGTAAAGATTATTGGATGTGTGTTCTTTACCTCTTTTAATCATTTTTTTTTCTTTAGAAAATTGGAAAATGAAAAGTGCTCTTGATGAAAATATTAAAAACATTATGAATTTCATTTTTAGGATTTTATCCATTAGGTACACTCTTTCCTTTGATTAAATCTCTGAAATCGAATCCATTTATATGGCTTTTGACCTTTATTATTACAATAAATCAATTGACTTTTTTTTTTTTTAAATTTTAACTTAGAATTATTGAACAATTTTACTAGAGATTAAGAACAACTTGAATTGCAGTACATGTGGGTAATAATTAATTGAGTAAAATACTTTCTCATCCTTAAATTGTAGTCAAATTAATACTTACGTATTTATATTACTTTTTTTATTAATGATTACTATCCAACTGTGAAGAATGAGATGTCTCGCTTGACTAGAAGCCTACACTACCTGGCTTAGCATTTACGTCTTTATATTATTAACGAATAGTTTTGGCATTCACATATCATCGTATAAGTGGATCTTTCCATCCATTTTGATTCAAATTTATTGTTAAATTTTAAATTAAAAATACAAAGTGAGGAGAGAGAATATAGTTAAATCCTCGGACGCTCTTAGTTTAGTTTTATTTTCACAAACCCACTTTCATAATGTCCAAAGAGATGAATCAACCAACCCACTTTCTAAAGTAGAATCAACCAAAATTTAGAATCAAATTTATATATTAGGCCTCAACAAAATTAATCCTTAATATATTTACAGGAAAAACAAAACTAACCATTAGGATAAAACAAGCATATAACTCGACGCAATGTGTCGGTTAATTATTATAAATTGTATATTAATAAATATAATTTTAAAATTGTATCATAATATAATGAAATATGACATTTTAAAATAAATTTATGCATGATTCTTTATATTTATTGATTTCGTATATAATAATTTAACTTGGAAATAATATTATAAATACTGTATTGTCATTATCAAATATACATAATTATATAAAAAATCATAATAATATCTATACAGTTTGATAATGTCATCTAGTAGAGTTTCGTCAAAATATTTATTGTCAAACAAGTACAAATATATTTTTTCAATCAAATAAGATTGAAAGCCCATATATGTTTGGTTTTGTCTTAGTTGGCAAAATTTTATTATAAATTTTTTGATAATATAATTTTTTTGTCAACCTATAATTATTTTGAAATATTTTTGAAAATAATAATAACAATTAATATAATTATTAATGAAATTAATTTCATCATTAATTTATTATTTAAACAATCATCAAAGACAATTTATATTCATAATTGGTTGAAAATAAATACATGAAAAACTATAAATAATATGGAACTTTATTTGCTTTTTTCACATGTATATATACTAAGTGGCATATACATCCAACTTTATACAATAAAGATCAAAATTAGTATCGTGTCAATTATTTTTAAGTAATTTGCTCATTATAATTTTATAACTTATTATTTTGAGTAAAAATTAATATTTTATCCATAATATCTCAATTAAAGTTTTGAATATGAATGTACGCTAAAAAAAAAAGTCTTTTAATGCGAAGCTATTAGATATATAATACTTCTCAACTGAAAATGGGCATTTTTTATAAATAAAATCAAAACTAATTTTTATTGATTTGTTTATCTTTGATATTTTAATTTGAGTCAATATTAAATAAAAAAAGCCATAAAAATATAAAATTTTATAGAAATTATTATTTTTAAATTCAAATAAGTTATCAAATATTATTATTTCATTGATTTAACTAATAAAAGAATAAACAAAAATTATTCTAAAAAATATTATAAGTTGAGCTTTACATAAGTTTAAAATGTTAATCTTTAATTTGCTTGAAAAAATTATTATCGACATTTTATAGTTAATATTTAATGGATAATTATTTATTATAAATACACATATTACTAGTACTTAATTATAAAAGATATGTATGAACGTGAACTACCCAAATTTCAAAATTTAAATAATTTTTACATTATATTTGAAAATATATAGCATTTATTGATTAATTGAATTTAAAAAAAGAAATGAAAAAAGATTTAAAAGAACCGTTAAGGAAAAAAAAAAAATATTTCAAAGAAATATTTTGGTTAGAAAAGTGAAGCTACAAGCCTCCCAAACCTCCACCACTTTATGACACCGAAACAATAACATAAGGAACTTTTGGCTTTTGGTGGAACCTCCAAATGCCAAATTATTTTCCATCTATCACCATTTATATCCAACACTCTTTGGCATAAATTGTAATATGATTTGATACTGAAAATTCCTTTTTTTTTTTATTTTTATTTTTATCAAAATACCAAATAAGCTTATCATCTAAAGTTTGCAAACTCAAAGGAATATGAAAAATAGCTCTAATATCTCTCAATGTTAAGAGCTTTATGATTTTGCCAACATCACATTCCCTTCTCCCCTCCAACATTAAGTCACTAACTCTTATACTCTCCTCAAAAAACTCAAATTCATCATCTACCAGAAAAAAAAAAAAAAAAAAAATCTTTCTTTGGTACCCAAGGGTCTGATCAGACTAAGATATTCTCACCGCTATCAACCCTCCATCTAACACCTCTTTCTAACACTTCCTTAACCATCAAAATACTCTTCCAAGTAAAACTAGTGTTTGAACCCAAATTAGCTAATAAAAAATCTTCCTAGGATAAATATTTAGCTTTGTATATCCTATATAAAAAGGTGCTAGTATCAATTAGCAACCTCCACCCTTGCTTAGCTAATATAGAAACATTAAATTCAGAAGATCTTTAAAACCCATCCCACCATCCATTTTACTATGACACGTCTAGTCCAAGAAAACCAGTGAATCCTATGCCACTATCATTTTTTCCACCCACCAATGTTTATTCGTAACTTTTTGAGAGCAGCACATATGGGCATAGGTAGAAGAAAAACATTTACGGCATAGGTGGGTAAGGCTTGTGCAACAGATTTTAATAGAATTTCACGACTTGCTCTAGATGATAGTCTATTCTTCCAATTATTAATTCTAGATCTATCCTTCAAGAATGAAAAAGTCTTTATTTTTTAAATTGGGCCAACAAGTGAAGGCAGACCTAAATAATTCCTACCTCTTAAAAGGGTATAACTTCTGAATTATTGAAATTTCTCTCTCTATCAATCTGATGCACATTTGGAATAAAAAGAATTCCTAATTTTTGAAAATTAACAACTTGAACTGAGACTTCCTCGTACTCCCTTAAAATCTCCTTTAATTCAAGACCTCACTTTTAGAAGCCTTAGAGAAAAATAAAGAATCATTAGCAAATAAAAGATGGGATACTAGACACCTTACACCCATTTGACAATCATGAATCCAACTCCTCCTCTTCGCTTTCTTAAATAAGACAGACAACCTTCAGGATACAGAATAAATAGGTATGGAAACATGCGGTCTTCCTTTCTAATACCTTCAAAGAGTAATAGGCCGATCACCTCACCGTTTCACAGAAAATCATTACCTTCATAAAATTCCAATGTACCTGGTCATAGACCTTACTAATGTCAATTTTTGAAGTTGTCATAATTGAATTTCCCTTAGTTTGTCTTTTCATATTATGAGCTGTCTCAAAAGAAACTAAAACGCTGTCAATAATTAATCTACCCGACATAAATACAGATGGACTACTATACATTATTTTAGGCAATATCACTATTAATTAAAGGCCAAAATCTTTGATAAAAAGCATAATTTAATCCATCAGGTCCCGGAGATTTATTCGGATAAATTTAATTAACTGACTTTTTAATTTCAGTAGCAGTAAAAGGAGCAGTCAACATAGCATTCTCCTCATCTGTGATTTTTATGATAATTCAACACCAAAGACTCAATATCACTTCTATCATAAATCCAATTATTAGCATCAACTTTTAATCTATGGATTATGTTATTGCAACGTTTATTTTTAATAGAGGTCTGCAAATTAAATTTAGCATTTTTGTCACCATACCTCGTCCACAACACACTAGCCTGTTGTCTGATTTGTATATCCTCTTGCTCCAAAGGAGAGTTCTTTTCATCATGTAACCGGGAAACTTTAGCATCTGATAAAGAAAAGATCATCATTTAATTGACATTTTAGAGCCTGCTTCCTCGGAGGTGAGTCTTGATTACAAGCTTTACCCCATCTTCTAAGACTGTTAACTCAAGTCGACATTTTATCCGTGATTCTATTAAAACCCGATTTATCCAACATTCTCTCGCAATATTAGATATCCATGAATTACCAAGATGAAATAGAGTTCTAGTGGGGTTCGAATATTCATGAGATAATTCTATTAAAATCGAGCTATGATCACCCATAGGGGCTACTAGCGTTCGGCAAACACAATCTAGATATAAAGAAAAGGAGTTGTTGGAAAGGCTTCAATCCAATCTTTCTCGACGTGTATCAACAAAATTCCTATGTTTTTCCCAAGTAAATAAACTGTCAACTATTGAAACTTCTGACAGTTCACAATCCTCTATCACCTCTTGAAATCCACAGATAAAAAAATAAGGGCGTTTAACATGGCCTTACTTGAAATCTTCAATATGTTGTTAAAATCTTAAAAAAAACTGTCAATTTTTATATTCCCGATTAGCTGAAGCCCTTAACATGTTCCAAGAACTCCTTCTCAGATTGGGTTTAGGATATCCATAAATACTAATAACCCTAACCATATTTTTTTCCTTTTGAATATAGCAATTGTTAAGCTCTCAGAATTTGAGATGTAGTAAATTGTGAATCATCCCGTACTTGGGGTAAATTTGGATTCTATATACTGGATTTGGGGCAGTTGTGTTAGGGTGGGTAAGGATTATGATTCCTGTATTACTTGTTAATTTGAGTTTATTTAAGAGTATAATATTATTTATATTATATGTTAACAGTACTCCCCCTTAATTTCTTTGGTCATTTTATGTCCAAATGCAGTGGTTATCTTTGCACCGTCTGTTATTATTTATTTATTATTTATTATTTTTATTTTTTATATTAGGTTTTTATTGCGTTGCTTTATGAAGGCTTTTATTTTAACGAGAACGAGGCGTTGGTCCTGGAGAGGGGCGGGCACCTAAAGAGTCGCTTCATTTAATGAGGGGACTCTTTAGTGCCTCGCTTGGCCTGTATGAGGCCTCTATCTCCCTTCATTTGTTTCACTTTCCATTTCTTAACCACCAGAGCGTCTCTCTTTAGAACTCCTTCTCTCTCTAACTTTCAAGTAAGTTTTTTTTTTTTATATCTTCTTCTTTCCTTTTTTCACTAGCTGGGGTCATGAGTTCCTATGGGGATGAGGATGTTCAAGTATTACATGATAAATCCAGAGATGAGAACTTCGAGGATATAGATTTAAGGGTCGGGCGAGGTTAAAGGTAGAAAGGAGAACGTTAGGATCGCCGACATTCCCTCTAATATTGATGAGGGCGAGCTGTTGGATATATGTTTTATATATAGTATTGCGTCAGAGTATAAATTGATTAGGCCTTCAGGGAACATGAGGGTGACCGAGCCATTGGATGAAGACTCTATTATGATGTATGAAGAGAGTTTCCGATCTGGGGTTCGGTTTTCTTTGTCTGAACCTTTAAGATCGTTCTTAACGAATATAATATCACCATTAGTCAACTGCACCCTAATGGCTCGAGGTTCTTGTGCACCATAGTTGCCCTAGCTCGCTAAGATGGATACAGTTTAATAGCTCGGGTAGTTCGGGAGCTTTATCACTTCTCCGTTCGCCCTAGCGAAGATTATTATTTCCTTCAGATGAAGAAAGATTGCAATGTCTTTTCAAAGAATTCTAAGATTTCGTCCCTAAAGAACTAGAAATCTAAATTTAAACGATCAGGATGGTTCGGAGTTTCGAACCGGTGGTCTAACGATCCCCTTCGCCATCTGCCTGCCTCACCCACCCCTTATGATCATATTTGTGTGGACTTAATAAAGGTTATGAGACTAAATGCTGTTAACCTAAGGCAGGTGATAGCCGTGGATTATCCAGTATGCTCTCCTAGTGGGCCTATGAGGCCGAACCCTTCCTCCACTGGTAAATTGTGTCCTTAGTCGTGTTACCTTTTAATCCTTTACACTGACATTTTTTAATTTTTCTTTCTTACCTTTGTGTAGGTATGGCCCCTAAGAAGACCAAGAGTTGGAAGATGGCCAAGGTGGCCGAGGCCATTAAAAAATAGGCTGCAGCTGATAGTTCAGGAAAAGAGTCCCTCCAACGGTGTCAAATCCTCAGCCAACTAAGACTGAAACTGTTTTGGGGGGTTCCCACTATGAGCCTGCCCACTTGAGCCCTATAACCGAGCCTCATTGGAAAAGGCAAAGAGAAGATTCGATCCCAGTTCCTACTCCTAGAGTTGGTGAGGCTTTGGATGTCCGAGGCTATTTTATGAAGAAGTATGGGGCAAACTACAGCCTTCAAGAGGATGGGCCTAGCTGGGAGATGGCTCGCCATTATCTTTTTCCAATAGATGTTTGTTGTTTCGATCATCTAGATGACATGGCAAGGAAAGAATTTATCAATCAGTGCCTATTCTAGGCGCTGAACCCCAACAATTTGAGCTTCACCCGGATAACTAAGCTGAAAGGCGATTATAGCGAGATGGAAGTGAAGAAAAACCAGATGGACAATGCGTTGAAAAGCGCTAAAGCTGTTATGAGGGAGCAAGAAGCTCGGCACAAAGCTGATATCGATGCTCGTGATGCCGAGCTTAAAAGGTTGAGGGGGAGAACTGGGACCTGTTGGCTAAGAACAAAGATTTGGAGAACAAAGTCATAGAGGTGAATGAGGAGCTACAGGGGCTATGAAATATGGAGGGGGCAATAGCAGAAGACTTGGCGAAGGCATGTTTGACCCTTAGGACCAAAATCATAACAAGTTGAAGGTTCAGGACTCGAACAAGGACTGGAGTTCGGTGAACGACATATTTCCTGATGATGAAGAGGAAGGAGAGGAGGAGGAGGGTGCTGAAGGGATTGGAGGTGATTCTTTACCAAAAGATCCTATTGTGGATAGCTTGCCTCCTCAGCAAATAGATACCGAGGCCGATATTCACTTTATTTCTTCGAAAGGGCGACACCCTGCTAGAGATTTGCCTTTAGGGCAAGGTTCTTAGCTTAGGAATTGCTTTGTATTTAGCTATGGGGGAAAATTTTTTATACTTTTTTTTGTGTAAGAAACTTTTTGCAATCAATCTATGTAACAACAATTTGCTTGATTTAATGAAAAAGCAAAGAGATTGTTTCGTTTTGTCCATGTATTGTGTTTTTCTTCTAAGTGTTTCCCTAAATTAGTGTTCTTCTTTATTGTATCAATACTTAACACTTAGCTTTTTGCATAAACAAACTGTGTATGTCTGAGCTATGGACTTAGCGAATAAGACAACTTAAGTCACTTGGCGAGCTAAGTATGTCCAAGCTATGGACTTAGTGAAATTGGATCGCTTAGGTGACTTGGTGAGCTAAGCATGTCCGAGCTATGGACTTCGTGAAATTGGACCGCTTAGGTCACTCGAACGAACTGGATATTTTTGAGCCAAATAGAAGAACATTTAAAGTAATATCCTTAGGAAAAACTCAATGTATCATGCTCCTTGTATATTTGGGGGGCATGATACATTAAGTGAAAAAACCTGAGGCCTTATTGTTATTCAATTATAAAACTACTTTAAATATTACTGAGTGGAGATACAATATGCCTTTTTTAGATTATTAGCATTCCATGTTCGAGGTAGCTCGGCTCCTTCAATCTTCCTTAACTTATATGTGCTCGGGCCCTACTGCTTCAAGACTTCATAAGGACCTTCCTGATTCTTCTTTAATTTGCCTACAACTATTGAGCCCTTGGTGATTTCTGCCTTATGCCACACTCTGTCTCCTTCTTTGAATTACTTGTTTTGAACTTGCCTATTGAAGTATCTCTTTACCCTGTACTTATATGCTTCAGCTCGGACTACCGCGTTGCCTTTAAGTTCCTCTTCCAAGTCTAAGTTGATCTTTAGGCTTTCATTACTGTCGAGCTCTTCATACTCTCTTGTTCTTTTGTTGGATTGCCTATTTCACCTGCACTACTGCTTCAGTCCCATACACTAAGGAGAAAGGGGTTTGCCCTGTTGCTTGTCAAGGGGTACTTCGATAAGCCCATCATACACTGTTTAGTTCGTCCGCCTTGTTAGCTTTTCTCCATCCATCCTCTTCTTTAAGCCTTACAGGATAGTTCTATTGGTGACTTTGGTAAGGCCATTGGTTTGCGGTGAGCTACTGATGTAAAGTGGAGTTTGATATGCCAGTCTTCACAAAAAGATCTGAAGGCTCCTGAATTAAATTACTTTCCGTTGTTAGTAACAATCTTGTGGGGCACGTCATACCTGAATATCACATTATTCTTGTAAAAACTGATAACCCGAGCTGGCGTAATGGTGCTTAAGGCTTCAGCTTCTACATATTTGGAGAAGTGATCAATGGTGACTACCACAAACTTCTTTTGCCCAGTTGTTACAGGAAAAGGCCCTAGAATGTCTATCCCCCATTGAGCAAAAGGCCAGGCTAAACCTAAAGGTTGTAGTTATGAGGAGGGTCTTCTAGGAACCCAGTCATATTTTTGGCATTACAATGACGAACGTGTTGGCGAACATCTTTCTTCATCGTTGGCCAATAGTATCCTAATAGTAGAATCTTTCTAAGTATATCATTCGACCCCTCATGTGCTCCACAGATGCCCTTAAGGGTCTCCCTTATGATATAATTGCCCTCTTCTTTGGTTACACACTTCGCCTAATGGTGTGATTTTGATCTCCTGTACAGCTCTCCCTTTTCCATTGCGTAGTTTGTCGCTTTCCTGCAAAGTTTGATCGCCTCTTATTTATCACTTAGCCGAACATCATGCTGTAAGAAATCAATGATTGGATGCATCCAATTGCTGTGAAGTTGGGATACCATGACTTCTCTTTTCTCATAGCTCGGGCAATTTTAGTGTTCGATCATCACCTCTCTTGGCAACTCATCTTCCCGAGTTGTCGCTTTGGCTATGGCATCTGCTTCCTTATTGTTCACCCGTTCTATTTGTGCCACCTTCCAAATACAACGCTCTTCCTCTAATTTGTGTAAAAGAGACAAGGCTATAGAATGGTACTTGATTAGGCTCGACTTGGTGGTGAATGTGCCTGTAATTTTTTTGACTACCAGTTGTGAGTCTAGAAAAATATAAAGAACGGAGTGCGTACCTCGAGGGCCAGTTTAAGCCCTATAACTAAGCCTTCATATTTAGCACTGTTGTTAGTTGTGGTAAAGTTCAGATGCACGAGATACTGTATTTTTTACTTCCCTGGCCCTTGTAGGATTATCCGTACTGCCGCCCCTAATCTCCTCAAGGCCCCATTTGTGTGCAACTGCCAAATACTATAATTGGAGCTTGATAGTTTCGCTTCATGTTTGCCCTTCTCATCTTCGCCAAAAAACTCAACCATAAAGTCGGCAAGTACCTGCGCCTTCATTGCAGTACGAGGAGTATCCTTGATATTAAACTCTCCTAATCTGATTGACCATTCCACAAAAATATACCAAGACACGGAGTGCGTAAGACTCGAGGGCCAGTTTGACAAGGCTATAGAATGGTACTTGATTAGGCTCGACTTGGTGGTGAATGTGCCTGTAATTTTTTTGACTACCAGTTGTGAGTCTAGAAAAATATAAAGAACGGAGTGCGTACCTCGAGGGCCAGTTTAAGCCCTATAACTAAGCCTTCATATTTAGCACTGTTGTTAGTTGTGGTAAAGTTCAGATGCACGAGATACTGTATTTTTTACTTCCCTGGCCCTTGTAGGATTATCCGTACTGCCGCCCCTAATCTCCTCAAGGCCCCATTTGTGTGCAACTGCCAAATACTATAATTGGAGCTTGATAGTTTCGCTTCATGTTTGCCCTTCTCATCTTCGCCAAAAAACTCAACCATAAAGTCGGCAAGTACCTGCGCCTTCATTGCAGTACGAGGAGTATCCTTGATATTAAACTCTCCTAATCTGATTGACCATTCCACCAATCTCCCAAAAGTTTCAGCTTAGTGCAGGATCTTTTTCAGGGGGTGGTTAGTTCGGATGATTATAGTGTGAGATTTGAAGTAGTGACACAACTGGTTTGCCGAAGTCAGGATGGTGAATGCTAGCTTTTCAATGTTTGGATACCGCAGTTGGGAACCCTTGAGGGCTTTGCTAATGTAATAGACAGGGTACTATTTGCCCTCTTCTTCTCTAATCAATATCGAAGCCACGGAATTTTCAGTAGCAGCTAAATACAAGTATAGGGGTTCATCCTTTTTGGGTCTACTTAAAAGAGGAACGGAAGAGAAAAACTCTTTAATCTTTTCAAAGACAAAAACTCTTCAGCTGTTTTAGGGTTCGGTAGAAGGGTATAGACATTTTGGCCGAGCAGGAATAAATTACCCTAAGGTTGTAATTTGATCATTCAACTGTTGGACTTCATGGATACTGGTGGGTGCTTGCATCTCCAAAATTGCCTTGATCTTTCCTGCCTTAACTCTGAATGTGCATTTGTGTGGGTTGAGCTTCAGATCAAATCTGTTCAAGATTTCAAAGGCTTCTTGTAGGTCTTTAGGACGGTCAGTAGCTTGGATGCTCTTTATTATCATATCATCTACATATACTTCAACGGTTCACCCAATCTAGTTTTGAAACATGCCATTGACCAACCTTTAGTATGTGGCTCCCGCGTTTTTTAGTCCGAACAGCATGACTTAATAATAATAGATTCCCCTATCAGTGACAAAGCTACTCTTTTCCTCATCCAGTTCGTTCATTCTTATCTGATGATACCCCGCCGCCGTATCCACAAAACTGTACACTTCATAGGTAGCTATTGAATTTACAAGCTGATCTATATTGGGTAGAGGGTAAGGATCTTTGGGGCATGCCTTGTTCAAATTGGTAAAGTCAACACATAACCTCCATTTTCCATTAGACTTCAGTACCAAGACCACGTTCGCCAGCCATTCTAGATAGTTCACCTTCATTATAAACCGTGGTTTCAAAAGTTTATGTACCTCAGTTGCTATAATCTACTGTCTCTCCGGGACATGATTCCTCTTTTTTTATTTTATCGGTTTAAAGCTTGGATCAATGTTGAGCTTAATTTAGGATATGGTATCAGGATCAATGCCAATTATGTCCTCAGCGGTCCAGGCGAATCTGTTAACATTATCTTCTAAAACTGCCTTAATATTATCATGTACCTCTCTCGGTAAATCGGCTCCTAGCATCAAGTTCTTCCTTTGTCTCACTTCCCATGTAATCAGCTCACCCACAGGTGTTGGACTGGAATCTACGTTATGTCTGGGGATATCAAAAGGGTGGTGTTCGGTTGATTTTGTGGGTGGTTCACCTTCTAGCATCCAATCAGCTCACCCACAGGTGTTGGACTGGAATCTACGTTATGTCTGGGGATATCAAAAGGGTGGTGTTCGGTTGATTTTGTGGGTGGTTCACCTTCTAGCATCCACATGATTAGTAGGGCAAGAGGCAACCCTTTCAGTGCTATCATGTATGCTTCCCGAGCTACCTTCTGGTCTCCCCTGATAGTAACGACCTCGCCCATATTGGACTAAAACTTCATGGTGAGGTACCTAATACATGTTGCCGCTTCCAGTTCATTCAACGCTGGTTTACCTGATATAACATTGTACGAAAAGTGAATGTCTGCCACCATAAATTCTAATCAGTCAGACTTTGGTTCCGAGCTCTAGGGTTATGTCTATGGACCCAGAACTTGGACAGGTTCTCCTACTAGGCCGACTAAAGGGGTTCGGACAGGTTTAAGCCTCACCTGGTCTAGTTTCAAAGCCTTGAATACCTCCATAATTAACAAGTTCACTGCACTACCTTTGTCCACCAACACTCTTTTTACCATAAAGTTTTCCAAAATACCCTCAATTACCAGCGCATCATTGTGTGGGGCATGTACAAACTCACCATCGGCTTTAGAGAACAATATGGGTGGCCTGGTGCTCAACTTTTGCTGGGGTAAAATGCAATAGATCTCCCTAGCTCTCCTTTTTCAGGTTAAATTGCTATTACCCCCCGATGAGCCACCAAATATGGTGTAGATTGTGCCTAGGGTGTGACATTCTTTTGGCTGCTTGTCCTTCTGTTCACTTTTCCTTCGCGCTCTTCCAACAAATTCCTTTAGTTCGCCTTTTTGTACAAGGCATTCTATCTCTTTCTTCAATTGCCAATAGGCCTCGGTCTCGTGGCCTACATCCCTATGGAACTCGCAATACTTGCTCTTATCTCGATGGCTCGAGGTATCCTCCTTCTTCTTTCTAAGATAATAGAATTAAATTTAATCACCTTGTTCTCTTACCCAAGACAATATTTTTGAGTGTGGTCTGTTCAAAGGGGTAATTTCTTGACCTTGTTGTGGCTTGCCATCTCTTGAGAATGGCATTTGAACAGTATAGCTAGTTCGTGGGAGTCAAATAGGTGACCTCCTTCAAGGTGATCGTCTCCCCACTAGAGATGGATGTCTCTTGTGTCTATGCCTCCCTTCTTAGGCGATCTGTGGTGGTGAGCTTCATAGGCTTCGTCTAATTTTGTGTATTTGTGAGCTCGCACCATAAGCTCGGAGAAAATCAGGGGAGGTTCTAGACTCAAACATTCAAACAATTTACTGTACCTGTAATCTTTTGCCATGGCACTAACGCTATCTCATCATTCAAGTTCTCTACTTGCATCGTCATTCTTTGAAATTTGGATACATACTGCCTCAAGGTCTCTCACTCCTCTCTTTTTAAATCCACTAAGTCAGACAAAATTTTCCTGGATGGTACACATGTTATGAAATGGGCTCGGAATGCTGTGGCCAACTGAGAGAAGGAATGAATGGATACTATTCTGAGTGTTTGATACCACTCTTGGGCCGCTCCTTTTAAGGTAGTTGGGAAGACCTTACACATTAAATCCTCCGAATTGGTTCGCAAATACATCATAGTTTGAAAGGTCGCCAGATGGCTCTAAGGATCGGTAGATCCATCATAGGATTGGAAGGTAGGAAGCTTGAAATTTGGTGGAAAGGCTACAACCAAAATATCAATTGATAAGGGTGAGTCCTATCGGAGTCCGTAATCTCCTGTCTCTCTGTACTTGCAAGCCGGTTCCTTGATAACATCCCAGAGATTTACTCCATTGGTTGGGTTCGACTTAGCTCTTTGTTGTTGGGGATAGTCATACTAGGGTTCACCTTTGATTCTACCTCATGGTATCGATCAAATATTGAGTCATTTCAGTGTTTAGGAGAGTTGGGGGTAGGCTATGCTCTTGGTGGGGAGGGTTCACCAGCCTGGGAGGTGGTATTGGATTGCCGCTAGGCTGAGGGTTCTCCAAGAGGCGTTTCAGCACGATGACGAATTGTGAATAAGCTTGCACTAGAGTAGCTGCTACCTGAGGATTAGTGGTTGATGGAAGGACGAATGGTGATTGTTGGTTGGCCTCACCATGGGTGTTGTCTTGGCCTTCAAGGTTGAGGCGCTCAGTAGGATCGATGGCCATAGGAATCAAGAGAAAAATGTGGGGATTTTAGGGTTGAAGGTGTGTTCCATGCTCACTGCACCAATTGTTAAACTCTCACAATTTGATGTGTAGTAAATTGTGAATCATCTTGTTCTTGGGGTAAATTTGGAGTATATATACTGGATATGGGGCAATTGTATTAGAATAAGAATTATGATTCCCATATTACTTGTTAATTTGAGTTTATTTAGGAGTCTAATATTATTTATTTAATATATTTTAATATTTCATGTTAACAGTAATCAATAAAGTTATTAAAATAGCAATTAACTTGAAGTTGAATAGTGTTGTTCCACAACAAAGGTACAATCCACTTCTCTTCCAATATAGTCCATATTAAAATAATTTTCGAAACCTTATACTCATTTTAATTCCTCCGCTCGATATTGCACCACCCTAGTTCCATAAAATGGAATGCATCTGGCATATAACTCAAAGTCAAATCTTTGAGAACTCGAACTGTCTGAGGCTTGCCAAGCACTTGACAGTTCCAACTTATGGTTTTCTTAATGCCCACTATCTTGTAAAGTAGTATTAGTTGATTTAGAAGAAGAAGATGGAAATACATTTGAATCAATTGTAACAAATAAAATGTGTTAAAACATTGCTTTTCCTTGTCCTCTTCTTTAAGTCATCTAGTTTGGTCAAGCCCTCCTTTTCTTTTAGGCCTACCATTACTCTCATGTCCAGCATTATATGTTATTCCATTAACTTTTTTTTTTTTTTTGAGTATTGGAAAAGGGGATTCGAATTTGAATCTATTGTAAAGTCGTATATGCACTTACCACGCTTTAGTGTGCATGTTATTCCATTACCTTTAGGAATAGAGAAAATCTAATTGGACAAGCTTCATGATATTAATTAAGAGCTCGATACTTTGCTCAATTATAGAAAAGGATATGAAATAAATTCAAAATATATCTTTAAATCTTTTCTCTCAATATTCCTACTTCAGGAGCATATTCGATGCATAAATATTATTGGCAATTCTAGATCAAGGGCTAATATAGGCTCCAAATATAATAACATCAATATCTTAATTATATTTAAGAAATAAATCTACCAATTCTCAAAATTTGTAGCACATGGATAATATATGTCAATATATAATAATAATTACAATAATAAACCAATAATCTTAATGTTACAAAATTAAAATAACTTATAGTTTTACGATCTTGCAACAATAAATACATCTATCAATAATGAATTTTTGATAATCATAAATTTCTTTCAAACCATTGCAAAGAAAAAGCAGATATTTAATTATTAAGTATTCAATAAAAAAAATTATTGTATTGGAACTATTTCAATTAGATTCTTGATTTCTATACTTGATTGTGTCTTAAAGACACACAGTATCTAATATCCATAATAAGTAAATTGTGACCTATAATATCAAGGGTTATAAATTAAGGTTTTATAAGGTTTGACAAGGTGAAAATATTATTACAAAACAAAATAATTATAGTTGATAGTAATATAGACCAAAATTGACCAGCCTATTTCTAGGACTGATATTGGCACCAAAATTATATCTCAGCAGTAAATCAACAGAGATATTGAACTGACTTGCAATGGATGATACACCATCCTTACCCTATAAACCTTGTAAACGGAGTTATCCCCACACAAGCTTCACAACATTAATGGCAACATTTATTTCAATGGCCTTTTGGTTTTTAAGATTATTCAAGGCAATTGTCACAGTTAATTGCCAACCATCAGTAAAAACACAACCATAAAATATTATATATCAGTAGGAGTGTGACATCCCGACCCGGCAAATCGATCCTAAGAGGGCAGGTAGAGCAAAGCTCCTAGCTAGCTTCTAGGATGGCAGGCTAGCTAAAATAGTGGAATGCGGGATACAGGAATGAATCGGAGCAAAGCTCCTAAGCTAAGCTTCTAAGGATGGCAGCTAGCTAAAAATAGTGGAATGCGGGATACAGGAAATTGAAATCGAATCAGATATCGAAAGGGAGAAACTAATTCAGCCAGAAGGCGCCTTTTGGTTGGAAATGGGTTGGAGAGTTTGGAAGAACTCCAGGGTTAAGCGTGCTCGCTTAACGGAAATCCTAGGAATGGTGGACTCTCCTTTAGGAAGTTTCCCCATTCACCTGCGGGACAAAACTGTGCAGGTCTTTTGCCATCTTGTATGGGGGATTTGGCTTGATCCAAAGCGGACAATTCCTCTGGTGATTAGAGTCCGGCAGCGTGAATAGTTGATATCAGAGCCGGACCCCTCCCAGTAGATTGTAATGGTTGAGGACGAACCATGCGGAAGCTGGTGGGCCTGTGACATCGTCACACCCGGCAAGCGATCCTAAGAGGGCGGGTAGAGCGAAGCCCTCTCCCTGGTAGCTTCTAGATGGCAGGCTAGCTAGAGGGTAGTGGGACATGCGGGACACTGAATGAATCGAATCATATATCGAAAAGGGGGAAACTAAAATCATCAGAGGGCGCCTTTTGGTGGAATGGTTGGGAGTTGGAAGAACTCCAGGGTTAAGCGGTGCTTCGCTTAACGGAAATCCTAGCACAAACCGTGCGGGAAAAGGGGGAAACTAATCATCAGAGGCGCCTTTTGGTGGAATGGTTGGAGAGTTGGAAGAACTCCAGGGTTAAGCGTGCTCGCTTAACGGAAATCCTAGGCACAAAACCGTGCGGGTCTTGCCAATCTTGTATGGGGGATTTGGCTTGATCCAAAGCGGATAATTCCCTGGTGATTAGAGTTGGGCATGACAAGGAGCCCAATTTTAGATAATCGAAACTTAATATTTTTTTTAGTCGTGATTAATATTGAAATAATTATAGAGATGTATAAATAAATTACCTTTTAGATATAAATAATTTAAACACACCAATCTTAACTTTGGTAGTAGCAAATCATAAGTTGTCGTCTCTTTAAGGTAAGCGAGTTGAAGATAATAGAGAGAGAATATAGAGGAAGATATGAGCATCATTCTTATTAAATCTTGTTGATTAGAAGCCACACAAATATATATATAACCACAAGAGTAGTATCCTAATTAGGGAAATAGACTTCCACATAAATTCACTAATTAGGAATATAAACTTCTAGCCCCCTACAGTACATCTACTAATTTCATAACGCAAACATTTTTGTCGATTATATATGTATGTTCCGAAAGAAATTCTTTGAGGAATTTTTAAAATTTTCTTTTTATTCTTTTATAATTTGATTGGATGTATTTTTTTTTACAAGTTAATTTTTTAAGTTTTTTTTAAATCGAGGTATATAATTAGGCTTTTGAAAATTTTTAAAATTTAATTTAAATTTTTTAAAAATTTCTTTTTAAATAAATATACATGATTAACTGTGACTTATAGATAATAAATATATTGAACGTGACAATTAGTTAAGCATTAACCACTAAGACATTAATTTCTCTCTCAATTATTTTCCAGGTAGCTTGTATATCTTTCTTTCTTCTTCATTTACTTTATCTATTTGTTTAAATGTTTTACTTGTGTTTTTTAACAATGATAATCATTCAATGATAATTTAGCAGTATATCAATTTAACTAAATTAGAGTTTCTCACAATTCCAACACCACAAGCATCATCCCAAACCAATATCTTTTGCCCCTCCAAACACGGTCCTAAATAGGGTTGTCCTTAAAACAAAAATTTTCCTTTCAAGGAAAACTTTGAAAAAATTTTTGTAACCTCCTTAAAAAATAGCTAGATAGATGAGTCCACCAAAATTAAGTCTAGAAAAAATTCTTTGTTTTCTCAAACATCCTCTACAATCTGGTTGCCTTGCATAGGGTCTCTAGTAAGGTAGCTTGTCCTACTTTACCCAAAATACCCATTAATCCAAGCATTTCAAGTCCACTTAAGGCCTTCCACATAAACTGGTCAAAGCCCGAATATAAGTGATAGATTATATGATCAAATTGCATATTTAAATTCCCTTAGTATATATATGATCTGAATCATAGAAAGATTAGGGTTTTGTGTTCATAGATTGGATCTGTTGCTGTGATTAAAATCGTAGATTAGATCTATTGCTATGATTGATCTATTGTTGTGATTAAATCCTAGAAAGATAAAGCTACAGGACCCTAGTCTAACTAATTTGGTTTTTATTCTTATATAATTATTGTGTGATTAAATCTGTCGATTAATGATTTAATTAGAGATGTAGTATTAAGATTAGATCATAATCAGTAATAACAATAAAAAAAAATTGTGGGTCTTGCTATCTCCAAAAATCGAATATGCTTAATCGATAAACATGATGAACAGACTACAATGTTGTCTGATTGAGTAGAAATTTGGTGGAGACATTGGAAACGGCCCAATGATCATAACTCACCACTAATGTTGTGATGTCCATCGATTTTCGGCCATCCGAGGTCGTTTAGATGGATTTTCAAGTATTTTTTTGTTTTGATCAAATTTTCTATATTTTTTTAAAAATTTTCTTTTATGTAATTCTTTTAGAAATACCTATTTTAGATTAGTAAGTATCCATCAGAAACATAAAATTAAATAAATAAATAAAATTGTCAATTGAAAGAGGATAGTGAACTTATCCCATAGTCTCTATTGCTAGTTAAATGTGAGGTAACTCTGTTTTAATTCAACATCAGATAAGTTGTGTTATAAGCTCACTAAGTATAGCTTTTTAGTGTTTGTCCATATTGATTTATTCTCTATCTGAGTATTTTAATTGAGGGACAATGGAACTAGTTTAGGTAATAAAATACACTTGGATATAATTAATAGCAATATCTTTCTATCTGAGTTATTGTTATTTCTTATAGGACTAAAATGTTCTTATATATATATTTCATTATATGATAGCATTTACAATGAGTAGTAATATTTTCCATCGAGATTCATTGTTCGTGATTGTTGGTTTAATGCTTCTTGAGTTTATTTAAATGTACAGATGCAATTGAATGATTCAGTAATTATATGTGATATTCCAATTATATTTTATATTCAGTTTCATTACGTTATTAATAAAATGTTGCGATGATGATTTCATGATAATGTATCTCAAATTCAACATGTCTTCCTTTAACCCACTTACCACCATTCTTACCCAAAATAAGCTAGAGTTTATTTTAATTGGAAGAGGAACCTAGAAATTATACTTACTACTAAGGAATATAATTTTATGCTTACTGAGGTGTGTCAAGAGAAACCTATAGATGGTGCCTCTGAGGAGGAAGCTAAACCATACAAAAGGTGGATTAAGGCTGATGAGATGACGCAGTGTTACATTCCAGCATCCATGTCGAATGTATTGCAACATCAGCATCAGTCCATGGAAACAGTCTATGGTATCTTTGAAAGTCTTAAGCAGATATTTGGAGATCAGGCTTGGGCAGCTAAACAGACTGCCATGCAAGTTCTGCTGACTGCTAAGATGGTTGAGGGGTCTCCATTTAGGGATCATGTTTTGAGAATGATTAGTGTTTTGAATGAACTAGAGATCCTAGGTGCTGAGATTGATAAGGAATCACAGTTGAGATGGTTCTGCAGACACTGCCTAACAGTTTTCAACATGTTCGCCTTAATTACAATATGCATCATTTGGATTTCTCCTTAGCAAAATTGTTGAATGAGTTGTAGGCTACAAAAACTATTCTGAAACTATCTTCCCAAGCTGTTGTGCTTGATACTGAAAAAGGTTCTACTTTTTGCCATAAAAGGGTTCAAAAAAAGAAAAAGATTTAGAAGCCTAAACCGAGAACAACTATTGTAGTTATTGGTGCTAGGGTTACTAAGCCTAAGCCTAAGGACAAGTGTTTCCACGGCAAGCAAACGGGACACTGGAAGCAACAATCTCCAACTTATTTAGCTAAGCAGAAAATACAAGGTAAGTCTTCTTTTCATTTACCGGTAGTTGAAACATGTTTGGGGGTATTGTCTACACTTCAATGGTGTGTAGACTCAAGAACCACTAATCATATTTGCAATTCTTTGCAGGGTTTCAAGTAACGCGTTAGCAAAGTGAAGGGGAGGTTAGCATCTTCCTGGGAGATGGAACTGAAGTTGCAATTTCAGCTATAGGAGACATTTGTCTTAGTTTTGGAAATAATAAGACCTTAGTTTTAAAGGATGTTCTTTATGTACCTTTCACTAAAAGGAATTTAATTCCTGTTTCATGTTTAGGAAAGAATGTATATTCAATTTGCTTTAATGAATTTGATGATTCAGTATCTTGTGATGAGACTATTGTCATTAAATTTAGAAAATAATTTATCTGTTTTGGTACATTGATAGATGGTCTTTATATTCTAAGAGTTATTCCTGAACTATAATTGAATCGTAAACTACATAAACATAGATAATCTACCACATAAGAGAGAACGTCCTATTGAAATAAGTATGACATATTTTTAGCACTTAAAACTTGGTTATATTAATTATGGAGCTAAGTCTCTTTAAGATTGTAGAATTGGAATTTAAGATAATTATGCGTGAATGGATTATGAAATTTATATCTAAGAGTATTTATGATAATATATTATCATGAGATGTTGATGATGATAACGATAATTTAAGGATTATGTATGTATTATAGTGTGTCTGAGATTGATTATACTGGAGTTGATGGATTGTTGAGGTTGGTTTTGGAAGTGTTTGCTTATTTCACAGGTTTTAGTTAAGTCCAATTTTTAGGAAAAACTCTTGCAGTAATTTTGTAAGATTCTCAAATCATTTTCTAAGTAAAACCATGGACTTGCTAGACTTGTGAGACTCAAAACAATCTTTTAAAAAAAATTTACTCGTGTTTTTAGCTAATAAGATTTAAATATGTATCTTAGAAAGGTGCCTCTGGCACCGAATGTGGCGTCCGCTATCTAATCCTCCGGGATCATGCGGCGGGTGTTACAACATACCTCTATGGTTTACCTATATGTCATGCATATGCGATCTTGTGACTTCTGTTGTATAATTTTTTCCATCAATTCACACCCATTAAAATATAACATAGAAATTATTCAATATAAGTTTCCATTTACTCTCCCAAATATGGATCTAATAGCAAAGTCTAAAACTAAGAAAATCTAGTTTGTTGCCTATAGAGAAGAATATTTTGGCATTCAATTAGGCAAGTCCCTATGTTTTTTGGGCAGTAGCTCAACATCTATTTCACTCTCTAATAATATATAGCTCAAGGTCAAAGTACCACCAATAGGTGTTTCTAATTAGAGAAATTATATTGACAACTTTCAAAAGTTACGGTTCTAACTTGCTTGAAATGTTTAGTCTTGGATTTATGGGCTTCTTCCTCTGTTAAAAGTTAGCTTCCGTTTGTTTTCAGAAAATAACTTACATTTGGAAAATATTTTCTAAGTTTTTCAAATGACTTATTATAACACCCACCGGCCAATCCCAGAGAACCAGACGACGGATGCCACAATCGGTGCCGGAGCACTGTCTTATGTCACTTATTAAAGCTAGATCACAAATTAGAAGTGGTTAGATTTTCAAATGACTTATATAAAACATCCCCACCGGCCAATCCCAGAGAACCAGACGACGGATGCCACAATCGGTGGCCCGGAGCACTGTTCTTTATTGTCACTTATTAAAGATTAAGATCAATTAGAAGTTGGTTAGATTTTCATAAGGAGGCAGTAATTACACATTTTTTTAAAACATATTTAAGGAAATTCCTACGAAAAGTTTCCAATGAGTTTTCCCCTAAAAAAAATTAACTTGCCACACAAAGAAAATATACACACTTCCAATTTTCTCCAAATCCCAAAACTCCAATTCAACACAACATGCCACAAGCACTTCTAACTATCCATCATAATATACTTAGATTCCATCACAATATTCTAAACACATACCTTTCAAGGAATATATAAATCATCATACACAAAAAATATAATAAGATGTTCTGTCCTTAAATCATAATAACTCTTAATAAAACTTAGTTTATACAACCTCCATAACACAATATTTATATACATGCCAAAAATCACCATTTACAAAATATCCTACCCAAAATATGATATCTACTCTGATGCTTACCCAAAATATGATATCTACTCTGATGCTACTCCTCTGGTCTTGATGAACACCCTCCGCTCCTAACCTGCGCGTGATAAAAATCAAGTGATAAAAATCAACACGCTGAGTAGAAGACTTAGTGGTACTAAATAACCAACAATTAAAATAACAAGAATAGCCAAGGCAAGTCTCGCAAGTGCTTTAAATTACTTAATTATATAAATACTGAAATCACCTTAATTTAATTCAAACACTTTGAAAGCAATAAGAAGATTATAAATATAAATATATCTTCACTCTTTTATAGCAAAAATAACATTTCATTCTTAGTTAAGGCTCGTACTAATACAGAATGAATATAAGCAGATTTGATCTAGGCCTAGGTTAGCGCCACCCCCATCACACAATCGTGGCCTATGAAAGCGCCACCCCCATCACACAAATAAGCGCATCCGCCTATTTATAAAGGCTGATAACCCTAGCATATGATCATAGCTTCATGAAAATTTGATCGTGGAAAAAATCTCATCAATAACCACGTTTCAATCAATGCATAGTAGAGCCCAAATCAAAACCATTCCTTTCACAAAGCAATAATCTTAATCAATAAATCCTAAAACATACAAATAATCAAGAGAAACTTCCTCACACCTAATTCATACATACCATTATCCAAATAAACCTATGATTCAAGACATAGGACATTTCCAGCATTAAAATAAACTTGACATTTACTGTGTTTTTAAGACATAACTTGAGTTATAGGCCTCCAAATTGAATGAAATTAGATTCGTTAGAAAGCTAAGACAAAATGATAAAAATGTTTTGAAGAGACCGCAGCCCAGATCAATATATGGAAGATAACAAAACAAAGCTAGGAACACAGACTGACAGACTAGACCTGATTCAGCAGAACCAAGTCCATTGTTTCTTGAATTCCTACTAAAGTCCATACTAAAATTAAACCAATCCAGAACGAGAGAATTCTCACGACATAGGGAAACAACTTTTATGAAGAACTCAGAACCTAATCTTGTCATTATAATGGTCAAAAGGGGCACTAAAGTCAGTGATGCATGTGGCCCGACACAAACAGAGTCAGTTTGGGTGTTTCAGCCATAAGTTGAGTTATATATCTCCACACAGCAGAACCAAGTCCAATGTTTCTTGAATTCCTACTTCACCAAACACTCAAATGAAACCAATCCAGAACGAGAGAATTCTCAAGACACAGGACAACAACTTTTATGAATAACAAAGAACCTAATCATGTCATTATAGTGGTCAAAATGGGCAATGATTTCGGATATACTGGTAAGACACCATAACAGAACCAGTTTTGGTATTTAAATCATAAGTTGAGCTATAAGTACTGGAATTAGACATAAAAATATGTTTTGGAAAGCTAAGAAATAGAGCTGAAACTTTCATGAAGAAGTCAGAAACAGATGGGGAGTATAAAGGGGTCGAAGGGGTCGAATTCTGTCCAATCCCACTTTAAGAACATATCTAACATTAAATTCATCAATTTAACCAACAACATAAAAGTTCCCCAAATACACATTCAAAAACCTAACCATGGTAAAAACTAAACAAGTGGGAAAAGGGAAAGAGAATAATGATTGCACTAACCTTATTAACAAGCTTGAAATAAGCTTGGAAAGCCTTACTCCTTGGCTTTCCTCTTTAGCCTTTGAGGAATGAATTCTCCAACCTCTTCAAGCTATGAGAAATCAACATTAAAAGCAAAACTTGACAAAAAAGAAATAGTTGGGCATGATTTAATGCATCAATAACATGTCTAAACCATGAATTCTACTTAGCAATTCACCAAAACTCAAAACCACAACTTACTTGCTTCAATGGTAAACTTCTTCTCTTGCTTTTAATCACCAATCTCAACTTCTATACTATAATTCTTAAGGAATTAGTACTATTTCTATGGTTTAATTAGGTAGCCTTGGTGGTAATTTTGGAGGTTAACGAAAAATGAAGAAACATGAAGAAAAGAGGAAGAAGATGGAAATGGGCGTGGAGAAGGAGAAAGAAGAAAGAAAAAGTGTTGTGGTGATAACTTTAAGTGCCAACAGTCAAATTTGAGCTTTCTAATTTCAATGCCAAATGTGTGGCTAAGATCAAAGTCCTGAATAATCTCATTCCAATGGCTCTAATAAATTTCCTCAAAATAATTCTTTCTAACTTATTATTAACTCCACCAATTAATTAAATTAACTCGCACTAAAATAATTCCCTCAATTTATATTCTTAAATATACTCACACTAAGAAATATTAATGCCATTTAATACATAAACTCTCCAAATATAATTCATAGAAATATTTTCTATCCGCCCTAAATTCAATGCAAACATGCTCCAAAAATAAGTTAAATAAATATTGACACATAGATAGTAATTTTTCGCGGACCAAAAAATAAGTCGACTCCCGGACCGGTAGTACTATTCACATGACCGGTCAACTATTCACAAGACCGGTAAATCACTATCCCATTCATAGTTAATTATACTCAATATCTTTCTCGGATAATAAATAAATATATTATCCCCCTCTCTGTAGCACCATTCATAGACCGATAAAATCATCTCAATTTTAAGATTCGACAAATTTTTAGGACGTTACAAAGAATCTCCCCCTCTTAAGAAAATTTCATCCTCGAAATTTAATTGAATCAAAATACTAAATTCTTATAATTCCCTTTTGGTCTCGCTATAAATTCTTCTCAAAAAAGAATTAATACTTAATATCCTTAAGGATCTTATGAAGAGTCTCCATAAACGAATGATTTTCAATATAAACAGACCATAAATATCCAAATTAATAATCAAGGAGTTTTCTAATTCAATAAACCATATCATCATCTCATCAATCAGCCCCAAACTATATAGATCCTTCAAAATCCCTCTTTACTCTTCCATAGAATCACTACATAACATCTTTCATTCCCTCTAATATGCAATTCAGGGACCATCTGCAAAAATCAAGGGTTATGCTTTACGGTTTAATACTTTAACCCACATAACCAAATCACAGATAACATGCATTAACTCACAAATGACTATACATATATATATCATAATACTTAGATTCATATGGTAGCACCCACTTAAATGCAAGAGTGAAGTCTACACACATGAATGCAACAAGATGATCTTAATATAGCTTGTGAAAATGCTCCATATGTACACTGTACCCACTTGCTCATTTATTTAAGAAGGCTTGACCTATAACACTAACCGAAATTTATCAAGTTATATCAAATTTATCAAGTTATATCATATTCCTAAGAGTATAGTGATTTCATGTAACCCCATAAACCTTTCATGTCTAGTAAACAACTCCTTTAAATATCACACTACATGCTTCCATCTTAACAATGATTACTTATATATATTTGATTATTTTGGCATAGAAATCAGTTCTCATATAAGCAGAGTGAGATCAACACGAACCACAATTTTTTTACATATTCATGAAATCCCAAAGTAGAGAAATTCTTATCATGTAAATACTATGATGCATCATTATTTCTATTGCCATCAAATCTTAATAACCATGATTCCTAATTTTTCACACACTCTAAATAATGACTCTCATCTCATTTCAATCATACTAATTCATAATCCTTCACACACTTCTATATTGATGAATATTAAAATGCTATTGAGGATTTATATAGTTATGAAATATAGAAGTGTTGTTGTGTTATGATGATTATTTAGGTTATGATGCATTATCTTAGAGAATGTGGAAGTTCTGGAATGTTTAATTAGGGAGGTGTGTATTCCATATGCTTACGCGAGCTACAGTCTTATTAAAGGGAATTCTACAGTATTATTCTGTAGGATTCTTTCCCACATTTACTTTTCTCAAAAACAAAAAAAAAAACATATTACTCGCTTAAACTTCTGTGAATAAACTCAATTAACGTCTAAATTCATAATCCTAATATTATATGTTTTGATATGTAATGTTAAGACGTGTCTCCGCACCGATTTATGATTTGTATGTTAAGTTAAGACGGTGTCTCCGGCACCGAATGTGACATCCGTCGTCGGGTCTCACGGGACTGGGCAGCGGGTGTTATACTTATTTTCCATTGTTTGGTTGCAATATTTAAAATTAATTAAAAATATATTAAAATTTTTAATTCATAAGACCATAACAATATAAATAACAATAAAAAATTCATATTTTAAAAATTTTACTGTTAAATATGAGAAAAATGCAAAAAATGGTAAATTATGAAAGTTGCCGATGACTGATGGTGGCCAACGGTAGCAAATGACCGGTGGTGGTAGTTGATAGTGAATGGTGACTGGTGGTGAACAGTGACCAGCGATGAATGGTAACTGGTGGTAATGGCTACCGATTATTAATAAATTAAAAAATATGAATTTTAGTCTCTTGAAAATAGAAAGTCATTTTCCTTAAAAATGATCCAATATTCCTTCGACCAAGAAATTATTTTCCGTTATTTTCCTGAACGCCTAAATAATGAAAAAATTATGAAAAATATTTTCTTGCAAGTTTTTTTATGGAAATAAATGAAGCCTTAAAGGAAATACTTTTTCTTGCTAGGACTCACATTGTCCATACTGAAACAGCGCTAGTGATTTTCCAATGGCAATTACCTCCTCAAACCTACAATTCCATTTATATCAGAAAGAACCCTAAATATCCATGTATAACCCCTCCTTTTTTCTATTTTCTTCAATGAATATGCAACAATAGCTTTCAACAACATATTTTTCTTTGGAGAAATCTCACGTCAAGATATTACTTAATCCTTAAGAGTGGTTTATCAAGATAAACTAGGATAACCATACGAAAAGAATAAGAAAGAATTTTTTTTTTTAAAAAAAAAAGGAATAAGAAAGGAGGGGTCTTGAATTCAAGAGATGCATAATATAAACTTTCTTCCTTTTCTATCTTATTTTTCACAAAAATAATCAATTTAATACATGTATTTGCAAATCAAATCCTCCCAAATTATATTTGTAAGAGTAACAAGGATTACGTAAGTGAAATCTTTAAAAAAAGTTGAAGAAATGATAAAGAAAACCTTTAGAAAACCGAACTCAGTGTTGTTCAGTTTTTGGGACGCACGACGGAACGACAAGGACCTTCATAGGCCTGAGGCCAAAATGGCAGCAACAAAGAGTCTTGCCCAGCTGTTGGCCAATGAAACCACTCCCTAATTTTCATTGGTTATATTAATTTTATTGATCGAAAAAACATTAATGATTTTAATTTATTATATTAATTTCCAAAATCTAAATTCTATTGGATAGATTAAGAAATTATTATATTACATACTAAATAAGCTATGTGTTAAATATAATAAGAATTACGCCTCCAATGAATTATAAAAAAAATATAGTAAGAATACAATATTTTTAAGGATTTTAATTTTATTTGGTTGAAAAAATAAAAATAATTTAATTTTGATTGATTATATTTTACCAATACTCTAAAAACCGGACTGATCATTAAACTGATGAAAGCAGAGGTTCACTGAACTAAAAGGCTCAACTGAATTCAATACGGTTCAACTGAATTTTTATATATAATATTTTTAAATATATTTTTATATAATTAAAATATATAATTTTCAAATAAGAAATAATTTTACAAAAATATAAAAGAAATTATTTATAATACATCCTTTAACTTATATAAGCTCAACCAAAAATATAAAGAAAATATTTCTATACTACATCTTTTAACTATATATAAGCTCAATCATATAAATATCAAGTCCAATTTTAATAAAAAAAATTGTAACTAATCTCATAATATAAAACAAAATAAAAATCTAAATTTACTTTAAAAATATAAGAATAAAATAAAAATAACAATACAAATTGAAAAACAATGCTATATCGCAGGTTCATATCATTGTGTCAATGGATTCAAACAACGGATATTATCATGAAATGAGTATTATTATTATTATTATTAATATATTAATATATTCATATATTAAATATTATTAATTTATTAATTAAAAGACTAATAAATAAAAATATTATTAATTAAAAGCTAATAAATAAAATAAAACAATAATACTATAATAAAATATAAATAGTTATAATGGGATAAATAAAGAAATAAAATATGCACATCTTTTTTACCTTAAAAGAATAGTGTGTATATTTATTTATAGCAAGGAAACCACTTAATTAAGGAAAGAAATAATACTAAAAAAAAGGAAAGGAATATGCCAATAATAACTCATCTCAATTAATGTAAATTCATCAAAATTAAAGAAAGAGGAAAACCTAGGAGAGAGAAAGATCAAATTTCAAAAACAAGTCAGCACTTTGGTCTTCGATTAGAGGGTGTCACCACCGACACCAAGTGAGGTGTCTTTGCGAGCCGCTTCAGGTGAAGGTGGTCCGGCATGAATCTGCACGCTCCATCTTTCTCTCTCCTTTGATTTTCTTTTTATATATATATATATATATATTTACTGATTTGAGTTGAACCGTAGCAATTACTCAAATCGGTTCACCAATTATCATTCGGTTTGTACCGGTTATCAACAATTTTTCGATCTGGGGGATTGACTATCCAAATCGGACTGGACTATTGTCAAGTTTTCGATTAAACTGATCGAACTAGCTGGTCCGATTTTTAGAACCATGTATTTTACTATACAAGGTAGGTATTAAAGATGGTAAGAATATGATATTATTTAATTATTTTAAATATTTATTTATTTTTTATAATATAATTTTCTATAATAAACTTTATTTCTAACCAAAAAATAAATATAATTTATTTATTTAGGTAGAAATAAATAATATAAGATTTATTGTTGCATATAAAAATAGAAAATAAAAAAACTCCATAGAAAAAAAATATAATAGATATCAGTCAAAATAATAATATAATATAAAATTAGGAGATAAATAATGTTAGTATTAAGCAAATATATAATATATTAAAAGATTTTTTATATAATATAAAATTATGATATAATATGTTATATTAGCAAATGATATAATATATTAAAAGATTTTTTTTTCCTAAAAAAAAGCTATCATAAAATTAATTATATGCTCGTAAACTTTAATAAAAAATAAAAAGAAAAATATCAAAATTATAAACATACTCTAGATTAATGTACGTTTGTATTGCGCTCTCTCTTTCTCTCTACCTTTTTAACTCTAATTTTAGTTTGGAGCAACTGTTGTTTATCAGTAGTAGCTCTTACCTTCTACTTTCTACTGTCTCTTTTGCTTCACATTTTTTTGCTTTTTTCTACAACAGATATGTCTTTTTTGTCCCTTTTTATGAGGATTTGTCATTAAATAAAGCTATGATATTTTATTTTATTTGGTTAGAGACTTTAGATCTTAATTTGCAGATGTACATCTTTGATTGATAGAATTTAGTAATGCGGCTTGTTCCTGCGTTGAAGCTATTGCGGTGAAAACTCATATGTATTTGTCATATGAAATTACTAAAAAAGCAATCCCGTTATAGAATATCGAGACGAGTTATTATTTTGGCGTCCAAATCAATTAACGAACTAATTACTGCTATAAAAATTTAGATCTTTTATCAAAATCAACTTTAAGCAGAAAGATTTAATATTATATTTTTTTAGTTGTAGTTTCATTATTCAACAGGGTATGAATTCTTTTATTTCGTTAAAAGATCAATGAACCCTATTAGCTTTTAATAGTAAAGTTCTATGTTGAATTTATATGCTTATTTATAATACTAGATATTATTATTAAATTACATTTTCAAAAAAGAAAATACTATAGATTAATATATCAATCTATATAAATATATAATTTTTAAAGCCTAAATATTTACGTGGGAACATATTAGAATATGGAAATGATGATGTGACATTTTATTTTTTTCATTATAATTCATCTTTTTTCATTTAATAAAAATTAAATTATTTTATTAAATAATGGAGTTACAAACTAATAAATCTAATGGAGGATTTCATTATAATTAATATATTTTGCACTTAATAAATATTAAATTCTTTATTAAATAGTTTTTCTTCTATAAAAAAAACTAATAGAGTTATAATAGATACATATTTAATAAAAATTAATTAAATAATATCGGTACATTAATAAATAGAATAAAATATTAATTTTAATTCACTAAAAGTTATTTCATTATAATTGAATATTTTATACCTCATTTAATTTGAATATATGAAAATTTTAAAGAGAAAAAATAAATAATTAACTAAATATATCAGTTAAATTACAATAATTTATTTACAATAAGTAATTGTGCTAATTAATATTTCAATTCATTACTTGAGAATTTCAAAAAGAGCGTATCATTTTACCTTTCATCATTTAATTAAAATTACATAAGCAAATTAGTTAAATTAAGTAAATTATTTAAATTAAAACAACACAGATATAAATTATAATAATTCTCTTGAAATTAAATTCAATTTAATTAAAAATCCGCGCATCGCGCGAGTACATGGCTAATTATTATAATAATTATCTATGTATAATAATCTTATTCGGATGAATTCCACCTCTCAAATATAAAAGGAAACATGAGGAGAAGGTGGAGAAGTATTATATGTACATTACTTGTTTGGCCCATAATTTAAATTCATAAAAAAAAGAAAAAAGAATTGGTGTACTACTTTTTAGTTTTCGTAATGCAGAAGAAATGGAAATATGATATTATTATCATAATGGTGGAGATCAACCCTAAAGTCATATTTTCATCATTATCATTAATTTTACATTATTTTTTAAATTAATAACGAGGTCACATATTTTCATGCCACCCCCATGTGTATAATAATAATAATAATAATAATAATAATAATAATAATAATAATAACTAGATTAATTCACATTAATTTTTTGAGTATGATATTTTGATTATATATTTTAAACACAATTCATTTTGTTTACATTTGATCTCTATTTAAATAAATTCTTAAATTTTTACTTAACTTTATAAATTAGGTTTTATTTTTACTTAAATTAATATCATAATATACATTTAATTACAAAAAATACAAATTATTAATATTGAATTCAAAAATACATGTAAAACTAAATATAAATCAAAATTTTTAAAACTTTCAAAATCAGAATTATTACAGTCTTCTCCCCTTAAACAAACTTGTACTTAAACTTTAATTAAATTTTATTTGGTAGTATAAGTTGTATATTTTAAAATTACATAGCCTCAAATCTCAAGCAGTTCACATAATGTTGGCTGTTAGTCAAACCAATCAGAAAATGATTTTTTTTTTTAAATGTTGTTTTATTTTATTTTTTTTCTAAGTGTGGTCTGAAATATTCTCGCTTGAATCAAAATAATATTTTTGATTTGTTTAAGTATATATAAGTAAGTTTTTTCCATATATATTGCTCCTTTGGTTAAGACTTCTATCATAATGCCACAAATTGAGGGTCCTAGCCTTAGTTTTATCCCAACTTTATAACTAACCAACCTGTTGATTGCGCTGCTCATAGCCCCTTACCATGGCTTCTTCAAGCTCAGCTGACCTTCTGCTACACCAACTTCCCAAGGAGAATTTCTGGGATCTTTCTGATCTTCGTCTGTGGGAAGGTGCTTGGTATCCAGAGGAGATTTTACGTGGAGCAATGACTCTACAATCTCACTTTCAAGCACTTGACGGAGATATCATAGTGACATCGTTCTTATATAAAAACAGGCTCAACATGGCTCAGAGCCCTCTGTTTTAGCATCATGAACGCAAAACCTAATGAAGAAGAAGAGAAAGACACTCTAGCTGAAACCCCTCCCGATTCTTATGTTAGAAACTTAGAAGCTCAAGTTTATTTAAAAGGCCATTGTCCTCCTGATCTATCAAATATGCCTTCTCCTGGACTTTTTCACAGTCACTTGGCGTACAATTCATTGCCAGCTTCTATCAAGAATTCCAACTGCAAAATGGTGTATATAACCAGAAATCCCAAGGACACTTTGGTTTCAATGTGGCATTTCTTCAACTCCACCAGGACATCGGAACAAGAGTCTTACCCATTTGACAAGGCCTTTGATAGTTTCTGTCAAGGGATTGTTCCTGGAGGGCCATTCTTTGAACATGTTTTACAATATTGGCATGAAAGCTTAAGAAGACCTGACAAGATATTGTTCCTCAAATATGAGGAGCTCCAAAATGACCCAAAAGAGCAAGTTAGGAAGTTAGCTTCATTTCTTGGAAGGCCATTTGCTAAGGAAGAGGAGATTGACAAGGTTCTGGGAAGGTGTAATTTTCTGAGGCTCAAGAACTTGGAGATTAACCAAAAAGGTACAAGTTCAATGCTTAATCTGCCTCATGGTGCCTTCTTCCGGCGCGGTGTTACTGGGGATTGGAAGAACTACCTCACTGCAGAGATGTCTGAGAAACTCGATCAGATTACACGCACAAAACTGTTAGGAATCAGCTCTGATACCAGTTGTTGGGTATTAGCTCTGATACCACTCTTGTTAGGCCCTTTCAACCAATTAAGAGAAAATTAACGCAGCGGAAAAGTAAAATTGTGACACACAGAAATTTACGTGACCACTCTGTTTAGGCCATATTCAACTCAATTTAAGAGAAATTAACAGCAGCGAAGAAAAGTAAATTGATGACACACAGAAATTACGTGGTTCACTCCTCAAACCGTTTAGGGCTACGTTCCGACGGACAAAATCCGGAATCAGTTTCTTCACTAATTAAAACAATAAGTAGTACACAGAGAGTAATAATAAAAATAGTGGCAATCCAAGTGTTCCAAAAACACTCTAAATAATTTCCTCACCCTCACTATTTTTCTCACCCCTAATTTTAGGAAACTCATCCTAAAACTAGAAAACTCTCTCGCTACATTTTTTCTCTTCTTTCTTCTGTGTATATTGTGTGCTCTGCCTCTGCCTCTATTTATAGGCAGGTTAACGCGTTTAATGAGCCGTATACAACTTAATCAAGTCACCGCCTATGTACACCAATTCAAA
Source organism: Jatropha curcas (assembly GCF_014843425.1). The sequence goes on from NW_023590704.1 coordinate 1,065,295, forward strand.
GCCATCACTGTTGAACTGGCTGCTCCTATTTCTTTTTTACTTTCACACATAACACGTTTTGCAGCCAACTTTTTACTTTCACACATAACACGTTTTGCAGCCAACTTTACTTCCTTCCGTTTTTAACTTTAGTTCGTGGGTCCCACTTGAGTGGGCACACAACCACAACAAAAACTTGAGGGTTCTGGTCTTGATATATGAGATTTGAGACTCCTTTCTGCAAGTTTCATAAATTTGTATTTTGTGATGTACCGGTTCATAGCTGACAATTTACAAAAATGGTGTGAAGAGAAATAATAATGACCTAAATGGTGTGATTTTGATTTTAAATTGGTCCTAATAAATAAAGAAAGACATTTTAATATAACAGTTTATAAAGAGATTACATTTGGTCGTAGCAGATGTACCAAGACCACTGTTGATGTAACCGTTTACCGTTGGTGCGAATAAATAAATAAACACAGTTTAATTTTAAATATTACAGAGCAAGTCAAAACATAATTTAGTAGTAACCATGTGTACGACGTTTCAAATAATTTTATATTCAAATTTCTTTCCCCAGCTTTCGGCATCCTCTCCTCTTTGCGGTTTAGGTAATGACTTCGGACATGGCCGGCTCCCAAGGCTCGAGAATGAATTCACTGCCATATGGCTAACCTGCGATTGTTAGCATGCAGGCGATTATTAGCCATTCTGGTTTCATATAGATGAGTTGCAGCCTGCAATCTGATAAAATTAGTTTCACTTAAAGGTAAATCGGTGATTTTGAAAGTTCTATATATTATATAAATATATAATTATATATATATATATATATAAGAATTGGTATATTAATCTCTTCTTTCTCCTTCTCTTGAATATATATAAGAATTGTTTAATCTCTCTTTCCCTCTCTTGGAAACCAACTGATTCGAACCAAACTCTAACGAACTCAAATGCAGCTCTGTAAGAACATGCTCAAACTCAAACTTGAAACATATCAAACCAAATATAATTTTGGTTTCAGTGTAGGTTTAATTAAGCTTGATTTATTAAGCTAACTCATGAGCTCAGTCTGAGTCGAAAAAATTAGCTCACAAGCTGGATAACTCATAAACTATTGTGAACTAACTAAACTTACCGAACGAACTCATGCAAAACTTTTATTGAGCAGCCTCGTGTCATTACAGCCATACTAGCAATTGCCAAGGCACTCGAATCAAAATTATTACCAGACCTAGTTATAGCACTAGAAGAAACAGAACCAACAGCAGATTTCTTTTATTTCACCATTGATCATTACAAGCAGTGCCCAAACACAAGCCATTAGAATCAGACTTCTTTAGTGATTTATAATTAAATTCATCAATTTTTCCTTTCAACAAAAGAACAGAGATGAAATCACTAAACGATGAAACAAATTATAATATTTTGCACTACTATAACTTAAACACATGCCCGCATCGATGTAATATCAGAATTTTGTTTTAAAAATAATAAAAAAAAAAAGTAAAAATACACAATAAAAGAGAGTAATTTCAATCTCCCTTTTCTATTTCAATAACAATTACAATCTAGGTAAAAGATAAAACAATATTTTGATTGCCGACGATTTGCCCAAACCACAGCCTTTTAGAATTTGCAGAAAATAAAGCTGTTGAACTTGATGAAAATAGCCTGGGTGAGAATTGCACTGCTCAAAACACCAGTGTCTTGGATTCTGTACAAACAATTGTGGTTTACAAGTAAGAGTTTAAGACCACCAAAGCTTGTAATGTAAATAATTCAAACAACTCAGGCTCACAAGAACAAAGTCAAGCTTAATGTAAGTACATCTTAATATTTTACTTGAGTGGCTTAGCCTAAAATAATATTAACTTTCATATGATTTTAATTATACTTTGTATTGTAAATAATATTTATATCATAATATTTTACTTGATTAGCTGCCTAATCAAATATTAACTTTCATATGATCTAATCAAATATTAACTTTCATATGATTTTAAATATATTTTGTATTGTATATAATATTTATATCATAAATATTTTACTGATGTGGCTTAACCTAATCAAATATTAACTTTCATATGATTTTAAATATATTTTGTATTGTATATAATATTTATATCATAAATATTTTACTGATGTGGCTTAACCTAATCAAATATTAACTTTCATATGATTTTTAAATATTATTTTTCATTGTAGATAATATTTATCTCAAAATGATTTATCAATTCAAGCTCAAGTTCAAAACTCGAGTTTATTCGTACTTCATGTTAAATTTAACAAATTTACTTGCTTAATTTTGTAATATCAATAGAGTCAAGTCAAGCCCAGCTCAAAGTACTTTGAAGATTTGTTCGAGCAGAAAATTAAAACTCGATTAAGCTTAAATTAAGTTTCAAGCCTCGAGTTTTCTATCAAGACTCGAGCTTTGCTATGTATATTAACTCAATGCGGCTCAATTGCACCCCCATAATCACAGCATGGAAGCAGATCCCATAACAATGCAACTTAAGAGAAAGGTACTTTTGCAACGGCTGAACTGTGAAATAAACACTATTCTGCATCAGAACTTACCAGACTTCAAAGTAGGGATTTGTTTATCAGAATTTCCAGTGACGCCTCCTTCAATGGACTTTGATTTGCTCATTTCTCCTTTTTTCTTCTTCCTCATGGAGCTCCAAGAACCTTCAACTGTGACATGAGAAAAAGTATTTCATCTTAATGCACAAAAAGTAATGTTTGCTTATTATAAGTGCATTTCAAATGTCATAGATGATAATCTCCTAAAGAATCTAAACAAAATATCAAAACCATCATGAGATAGGATAACACCAACTTGCACAAAATTTTTTGTTTCGATTGAGTTAACCATTATTTTTAGCCATTGAAGCTATTTCGGAAATTCCGAAAAAACAAATGTTCCTTTACATTGAAAAGGCATCAACTGCAAAATTAATAAGCATTTTATTGTCTTCAAAATCCTACCTTTATAATCTGTCAAACCTAAGTTGTTTATTTGTATCAAACATTGAACAATTTCTACGAGAGTTCAGGCATATAAAGCAATAGATCTGCAAGCCACTCGAATGCTCAATCAAGAATGAATTTGCTTCCATAAATGATCTGAGGTCTGAGTGCTAGATGAAGCCCTAGGTCAAAAATTCCAGGCACTAACTACTGCACTTAATAATTCAACCTATAAATATTCAGTTGGCTGCATCATAACTGATAAAAGAAATGGATACATGAAATAACCATAAATATAATAGAAATTAGTACATTGAAGTAAGAACATTCTATGAATTAAAAGGAAAACAGACCAATCAGTTCCCATACCTTGCCATTCCCACACAACTTTTGAATCACCCTTCACCAGCTTAGGATATCGATCTACTCGAGAATCTTCCTGTACCAACCCCTCAACCTGCAATAGAACAGAAATTAGTATTTCCTTTTATAGTCGTTTTTCTAGTTATCTGAATACTGGGGTTAGGAGTAGAATAGCATAAACAATTGTCAGGTACAGAAGCATTGAATCATAGAGCTTAAAAACAAAAGAAAAATGATATCAGCAGGGTTTTAAATATCGGCTGAGACGTGTTACATGTCTACCAGTATGATATTCCCTTTTATGCTACAGACATATCACATATACTTTTTAAATGAATCTTGTACTAAATTATTTCTTCGACATAATATTTTCACCATAAGTTATTAGACACTAGTTTATAATGATATTTAGTTGAAGTACTCATTTAGCGTATATTTGAATTATTTTGCTAGTTTTAAGAAACTAATAGCAATGACTTGTTCAATCTGATTCCAACTGTTTCCCATTCTATTATTCACAATTCTAGCTATGAGGTTCAATACAAGGGACAAACTGGACTCTGAACTGTTGTATTAATAAATGATTTCAAAATATTAAAGGTTTCACTGTCAGAAAAAAATATAAAGCAAAAGAAATCAAAACCTCAGTGTAGGTTGAGTCATCCTAATGCTAAAAGTTCCAATTCCATTATAGACAGCAAGTGAGAATAGGGAAAACTTTTAAGTGGATAACATCATGCAACATCAGAAAATAAATACATTTATAACCAAAGTCATTCCAATTAATAGTACCCTTTTCCACAACACAGAATCCTTCCTTTCTTTGGGTAAAAGCAGATGATCTCTTAACTGAGAGGCAACCAACCAAGGCTCACATTCACCATTTGACTTCTTTGACAGCAAAGCATTCTCTTCAAGTATCTCACAAACCTAACAAATAGGAAAAACCTGCATCAGTGGTTTTTTTCAAAACTAACAATGGGATATCAGTGGTTAACCCCATGAATACAATGAAAGCTATCAGTTACTTCTTCTGCCTTTCATGCACATAATTATCTTCCAATGTACCCATAGTAACATTGACTTTTAGGGCCAGCAAAACCTGAAAACTTAATCCCTTGTGAAAAACCAACTCCAAGGATGAAAGTTTTAACACTCACAAAATAGGTAATTAGTGACGAAAAATGATAAGTGTTCTAGCTACCATGTATTAATAATGTGGTATAAAAATTAAAACATGTATATAGCTTACAATCAACCATCTTGAAACAATATCACTAATCAAAGCAACACGCAACCAAATAATAAAACCTTACTTTCTATCTATTACATTTATTAGTACTTAATTCTTTCAATATAAAGTTTCATCTTTAACTTGTAACTGAAAAAACATTGCTCCAGGGAATCAAAATCATACGTGAAATAATACTTGTGAAATTAAATCAAATAATCGGGTCTTGAAAAATAATGCATAACAATCTCCACAATAGTCTAAATTATGACAGGTTCCAAACTCAGACGCTGAGAATCAAACAACTTGGTGCTTTACAACAATAGATGACAGCCTTTGGATACCTGTTGGTACAGCTCTTCACTTCTAGCTGATAGATACCATCTGCGTTGGACTTTCCTAAGTAATAATGTACATCCCACAACCTGTAGATTCTCAATGCTATGAACAAACTTCAACACTTTATGCCTAAATAAAGCAACAAATGCCTGCTTTTAGAAAATTAATTACCAGTGCACATAGAACTGCAATAACAAAAGCATGGTTGGAGATCCATTGGAATAGGCGGCAGGTAATGGGTTTATAGTGTTCTGCAACCAGGTCTGGACACTTCAACTCTTTTTGCCTGCAAAACGTTTTTACACGGTCAAAATGATTGAGGCACATAAAACCAAAGGACTCAAAGCTTTCATCAAATTTCAAGCATAAATTGAGGTGGAAATAGCATACCCATAAGAATTCGTCCTCAGCTCCAATAACCTACCAATGATCTCCATTGCCCTCCGTTTGGCATACGTATAAATAGCACTATCTTGCTTTAAATTTTCCATCAGTTGGTGTTCGTCTAAACCATCCCAAATATCATCTTCTTTCGCCTGTCAACGAAAACCTTATTAATAAGTCAGCTGCATATCAATTGAACATCCATAATGTTCATCAGTATAAGCAAATAACAGTCTAAACAGCTTTCAAACTTAGGAGAGCTGCAAAAGACACATACCCAAATTGTACCAGCTCCCTTGCATAAAAATTGAGCATAAGCTTCACAAAGTCGAGTTTCCACCCAGTCTGACTGCATTGTACAGCACATGAATAAAGGAATTTAGAGAAATATGATAAAATTTCAGAAAAAAAAAAGTGTTTCTTTGATGCTTAGAAAATTAGTGTACCGTAATGAACAAGATTCTTAGAACAGACAAGTTTCTTAGCTATTTCATTAATATCTCCATCTTCTATACACATGTTTTGATGCTTTCTATAGCCACGAATGCATTCCAATTTGCCTTCAGTACATTCTCCATGTCTTGGACAAGGCTCACAAGAATCTGAAAACAAAAATGCACTCTGGTTGAGAGGGAATATTGGCATGGGCAATAAGCACCGTAGAAAGAATGACTCCTAAGGGCTACGGATAACACATTTGCAATACAATACTGTTCATTAAAAATATATAGAAGAAATGGATGCACAAAGAGATAATAACATATGCTTAAAAATACCAGATGTAAAAACAGGCATTTGCATGGAATTATACAAGAGTGGCATCATGGTCCTATTCACAGGAAACATGTAACAGAACAGTAGAGAAATGTAGAAATAATATAAAGCACATGTAAATGTAATACCAGGACATGATTTTAATGCAGTACCATCTATCAAAAATTACAAAAAGGCTCAAAGCTAGTCATTTTATAAAACCCGTACAACTACAAAGTCATACATTCAACAACATTCTACTTTAAAACCTTGTTTCCACAATGAGCAAAATGATCATACTATCTCATGAATGTAAATTGACCAGAAAGTACTTTATCGGTCAAAGTCAAACCCATAACCTGAAGTTTCAGGTTTTAACCTGTTAACAGTTAGCAATCATCTAAAATATATTTTCTAATAAATTCCAAAACTGTAACCTCTTATCTTCACAAGGAATGCCAATATACTGGAAGTTTTATGCACTAAAAGAGAATTTCTAGTAAAGCATCAGAGATAGAGACATATGCAACAAATGAACCTACAATAAACCAGATAACTCAAGTTTGGCCTTTCTTGAAGTCACAACTGACAAACAACGATCAACCATGCTCAGTCTAATTTTTACATTCATCTAATAAAAAAAAGGAAAAAAAAAAAACAGAGGGAAAAAAAAGGCCTAACTAGAATAATAGCTCACACTATAAGCTTGTTAAATTTTATTTTAAGTTTGTATTCGAAGTACAGCTCAAACTGCTACTGGTTCAACTTAACTTGTTTATGAACATTAAACCTATAGATAAATTCAAGTGATTGCTTAAAAGGAAAAAATAAATCTAAAGAAAAATTGATCTAATGCTACTGCTTAAAAAGACAAAATTCACGGCAAGCAGAAACCAATAGGGAATATGACTCATCTACAAAATTCGTACTGAATAAAATTTCAGCACAACGGAAAGAAACCCGGAAGGAGAAACGAAAGAACAAAGGGAATAGACCAATTACAGCGAGGTACATGAAAATTAAAATAATCGCAAAATTAGATAGTACCCACCTGAGAAAGAATCTGGAGAGTCTATGTTGCTATCACAGAACGGCTTTGTGGTGGGACTGATGTAGCCGACAATGAAATTACAGGTTAAAGCCACTGAAGATGCGATTGCTAGCACTGCAATGAGTCTCAAGAACTCCCCCTTTGAAGGAAACAAGCTCTGAGGTGGTTCCATCACTGTAGAATGCGAAGAAGAAGATAAGTTGGGTTCAAGTTCGGGTTTACGGCTCTTAAAACCTGGTTTTGGACGCTTTTTAGTCATAGAAGACGTCGATTCAGAGAGCATTTTAATGGTTGTTTTCTGCTTCTGGGGAGAGTGGCACCGCTGAAGGAAAGAGGAGAGAACTACAGCAATTTTGAGCTTTTCAAGAAATACGATTCCCTAAATGAAGGTTAATCACACAATTCTATCAACGGTTTTTCTAACGCGTGCAATCTTACACCCGTTAATGCTCGATAAATACATCTCATTATTGTAGGGAACTGCAATTTTACATAAGAGCATGTTAAATTTGACCCGATTCAAGTTACTATAGTTAACCATACAATAAATTAAAGTCTCCTATAACTAATTAAATTCAAGTTACTATAATTAAGCCTACAATAAATTAAAATCTCATATACTAATTAAATCATTTTCTTCTCCACAGCCCGCCGATCTCACTTTTTATCTAATTTTAGATCCCTCCAATTTAATTAAGGCAAAATAATTAATTTGTTCTGAGGTTTGATCAAACTAATTAACTCGTCCTCGTATGTTATCAATATTAATTAATGGTCTCCGAGATTTAATTTTGTTAAACCCTTCGGTCTTTCCATCCATTTTTTTTTATTTTGTAGTTAAAAGATGTGAAAAGACAAAAATAACCTCACAATTAAACAAGAAAAGACAATAATACCCTCACTTTCCTTCTAATTTTCTCTCATCCTATCTCTAACTTTCCACTTCTCCAAACACCACAGATAACTCCAACCGAACCTCCAAATACAATCCCGCCGCTGATGACAACAATGAGAAAGAGAATTCCCTAATCTAGCAAGTTGGTCTCATTGTTTCCACCGACCACGATCCAACTCTGTCTCTTAGCCAATCAAGCTGACAAACTGCTGCTATGGATTGTGAATACACCTAAATAAAACAAAATGCAAATTGTCAATTTTAGTTCTGAAAATACAAAGATGAATGAATCTGAAATATATAATTCATATCAAATAGAGAATTATAAAATTTCAAATGAATCATAGAAAATATTGTACTTACCTCTCTTTCATTGCAGATCGGAACTTGAATAAGAACTTCATTGTCATAACCTTCACCATTAATCTCTGGCTTCAATTTCTTGTGCTTAATCCAAAAACATCCAAGACAGAGTACTAATCATTATAACCCAAGGAGCAATATAATCGACTTTAAATGATAGCCAAGCTATAAAAGACCATTAAACTAGACCTTCTTGAATATCCCATGGTGAAATAAGATTCAAGTTCCATTTCTTGAAATGTGCAATAATTTCTATTACCAAAGCTACTATTTATATAAAGACAAAAGTTTTGATAAATCTATACAACTTTCCTCTACTTCTTGGCTCTTCTTTGTTCATTTCAGTTAAAGCAATGTGTTTCTTGATTGAAACAAGTCTAGATTTGAAAGCTATGGCTAACCAAGAGATGCAAGATAGAGCTTTATAAGCTTTTAGAAGAAGAACCCATGAAAATTGCTTTGGACTCGCGTGACGGTTGGGAGAGTTGGATTGTCGTCAGTGGAAACCATGAGAGCAACTTGCTCGATCGGGGAATTCTCTTTCTCATTGTTGTCATCTGCAACGGGATTGTATTTAGAAGTTTGGTTGGAGTTAACTGTGGTGTTTGGAGAAGTGGAAAGTTAGAGATAGGAGGAGAGAAAATTAGAAGGAAAGTGAGGGTATTATTTTCTTTTCTTGTTTAATTGTGAGGTTATTTTTGTCTTTTCACACCTTATAACAGCAAAATCAGAAAAAAAATAGATGGAAGGACTGAAGGGTTTAACAGAAGTAAACCTCAGAGACCATTAATTAATATTGATTAAATACGAGGATGAGTTAGTTAATTTGGTCAAACCTCACGAATGAATTAATTATTTTCGCTTTAATTAATAAAATTTAACAGCACTTCACTAACCATTTTAAAGTTTCTTCTAAATATATATCAATTGTCAACAGGTTTTTTAATGAACGGCCTTCTGTAGAATTTGTTTCTAGTTGAAACCAAAGCTTTAGATAACTTTTTAACGAGTATAGAGACTTTATCATGCACAGATATTTTAGTGCATTTTATTTTCTTTTTATTATCTTTTTATCTAAAACTTTATCCTGCAAAGGTATTATAGTGCTTTTATCAGGTTTTTATTACCTGCATCTAAAACTTTATCTTGCAGAGGTATTTTAATGCTTTTCATTTTCTTTTTATATCATAGTAACTAATTGAAATAGAATCAAATACTGAATTAACATAAATTACCAGTCAACCATGATCTTTTAATACAATAAAAATAAAGCAACTCAAATCGACTGAAAGAAAAAGCTTACACGCTCTACTACAACAGTAAGTGTCGCCCCATTAAGCACATCATCCAAATAAATAAATCACATTTGTTGGTTGTCAATTGCACAAGATAGTATCTTCAGATATGATTTAACAATATGATTAATCTGGATACTAACCTGCTTCTAGATTAGTTTAGCCATCTATCCTATGCTAATTTACATATTCTCTATAAACTAGAGCACAAAAGAAACGGATATTACTAATATTAGATTGTAATCCAAATGTATGTTTGAAATTTTGACTTGGGATTTCATAATTGGAGTTATTTTGGTTTGCGAAAATCGCTGAATAAATAAATTTTAAGGATATATATGTGATTGTGTATTGAGTCCAATTTGAGTTTATGTCACCATTTATAGTAGTTTTCATTTTATTTTTTAAAGCATAAAAATAAACCATTTTTTGTTGAAAGAAGTTCTCAACATTTTATCATACTTATTTGGTGTTATATTATTTTTCAGAAAGAGTTTGATTTAAATGTGAATCCTATAGATAATATGTTGAATGAAAGTGATAGCCAAGAGATTATGGAACATATTTTCAAGCTATTTATAGGTTAATGCTTCCTATGTGAGGAAGAGGCTTTTATTTTTTATAAAAATTATGCAAAGAGACATGGTTTTTCATATAGAAAAAGCATGTTTATACTTGCACATGAAGAAAAAAGGTGGCGTGATTTTGTTTGCTGTTGTATAGGGAAGCCAAAAGAAAAATTAGTTGATTTGACAAAAGACCAAAGAAATAGAGGATCCATTAAATGTGAATGCAAAGCTCATACGCGAATTGTGTTGAAGAAAACTTTTGATTTTTTCCTAAAGAATGGCAAGTTGTTAAATTTGAAGAATAACACAATCATAATTTATTGTCTCTAGAGGAAGTTCATTTCCTTCTAATAAATCGCATTATATACAAAGAAGATGAAGAGCGCATTCGTTTGTATAAAGAAGGAGGTCTTTCTGTTAAACAAATTATTCGTGCGATGAAACTTGAGATGGGCGTTAAACATGGTCTTCTTCCCTTTCTTGCTAAGGATATATATTAGCTAATCAATAGGGTACGTAGAAGAGAGAAAGAAAATGATATCATAGATCTTGTGCAATATTTCAAAGCTATGAAAGAAGAGAATTCCAACTTCCAATATACCTTCATAGTTAATAACGAAGGAAGATTGGAACATATATTTTGGTCTTTAGCGTATTGTTTTGATTGGTGTAAAAATTTGGAGATGTTATTGTGTGTGATACAACTTATAAGGTGAACTTTTATGGAATGTCGTTTGGTATGTTTGTAGGAATAGATAATCATGGAAAGACAATATTATTTGGTTGTGCGCTAATTCAAAATGAAATTAGATGCACTTTTTCTTGGTTAATGAAGGTAAAAACATGTTTATATATTTTATAATTTAACTACTTTTTGTTTACATGAATAGCTACTTAGTAGAACTTATTTTGCAGACTTTTGTACCACTAATGAGGAGAGCTCCTTTGACGATTTTGACATATCAAGATCAATGGACGACTGAAGCTATAGCAAGTGAAATTACCAACTACGAAGCATGCCTTTTATATGTGGCACATTACTTTTAAATTTAGTGGTTGGTTTACTTTACGATCAATACTCAAATTGGTGCTCTGATTTGTACAAGCTATATAAGTTAGACACTTATATGAAATTTGAGCATCAATGGCCACTTATAATAACCAAGTATAAAATGAATGCAAATAAACATATTCTCGGTTTATATGTTTTAGGTGTCAAGATATCTTCGTCGTTCTTTTTTTGAAGGCATGGCCACAACAGGAAGATTAGAGAGCATCGATGCCTTTATGAAGAGATTTATAGCTTCTTGTTCTTGCTTTATCAAATTTATGAAACAGGTAAATTTAATTATTCAAATTAATTTATGCCAGTTATTTAATTTTTTTAATTTTATTAAATTATTGTAGCTTGAAAATATGAAGTACCCATAATTTAGACTTGTCTTTTAAGCATTGTTACTGTTAAATAATGGAAAAATGATCCTATTGAACAAGTCAACACCAGTTTATTGATTTCATTTAACCAAGTATTATGCATTTAATTAAGATATTTATTTGTTTCTACTAAGTCTTTGTTTGTTACTTATTTCTTAGCAATGATCTTAGTTGATAGGATATTATAGTTAGTGGAGCTAATACTTAGGAAGTGGAGAATATTCTTGAGTTTGTTGCATTTGTAACCTATAAATAGGCAATCCTATAATCGAATAATGCATTCAATTTTAAGTGTTCTTCTACTGTTTAAGTGAGCTATTGAGAGTAATATTTTTCTATTCTTTATTGAGTGTGTCTTTTGTCTTTTTGCTTCATTTGCTTCTACAATTTTGATATCAGAGCTTCTCACATTTTTGTGTAGTTTTGTTTGAGATTCTTTGTCGACATCATGACAGACCTACAAGATGTTGGCGGAATGGAAAAGCTTAAGATCAACAACTACAACACGTAGGCAACTTGCATAATCTCATATGTGCAAGGATAAGACTTGTGGGAAGTTTTCAACAATAATGAAGTGACACAACCAGAAGGCAAAGATGTAAATGGCACCCTGCGGAAGTGGAAGATCAAAGTAGGCAAGGCAATGGTCGCCTTGAAGACGAAAATTAAAAAGGATGTATTAGAGCATATCCAAGACACCACAACCCGAAAGCAAGCTTGGGACACATTCGCCAAGCTATTTTCAAAGAAAAATGACACGAAGCTTCAACTCTTAGAGAGTGAATTACTCTCAATAGTGCAACACAAGAGACAGTACAATATTTTCATAAAGTGAATATGTTATGCTGAGAAATTTCAGAGTTAAATCCACAAGCCCCGATTGGAGAGACAAGGATGAAGTAGATTATCATCCATGGTCTAAGGCCTGAATATAAAATGCTTTGTTGCTGTTGCACAAGAATGGCAAACTCAACTGTCGCACAAGAATGGCAAACTCAATTGTCGCACAAGAATGGCAAACTCAACTGTCGCTTATAGAATTCGAGAAATTGTTAGCTGGTCAAAAAGCCCTAGCTAAGCAAATGGGAGGAGCTTTACCAAAGGGTCAAGAGGAAGCACTTTATGCCAATAAAGGTAGATGGAATTCCAAGCAGCATGGTGCTGGTGGATTTAAAAAGAATGAGGATGAGATGAGAGGTCGTCAAAGCGAAAGAAGCGCTTGTGGAAGGGGAGGCTTAAAAGTTCCAAGTCATGGCAAAAAGTTTGAAGTTTCTGTGCTTTAACTGCAAGAAGAAGGGACATATGGCGAGAGATTGTAAGTCGAAGAAAAGGTCGTGAAAAGTAATGCTGCTACTTCCAAGGTCGAGGAGGAGTGGGATGATGAGGCATTCTATACCGCAGAAGAAGAGGACATGGCTTTTACAGCTATAACATCCAATCAAATTGATTATGGAAAAGATTGGATTATTGACTCAGGTTGCTCCAATCACATGACAGGTGAAGTGGAAAAGGTGTAGAATTTTTTAGATTACAAAGGAAGTCGTGTGGTGGTGACAATAGATAACTTGAAGTTACCAATAGCTCATGTCGGTAGTACAATTGTCTCTCTCCAATCCAATGATGATGAGATGCCACTTTAAAATGTCTATCATGTCCCAAGTATTAAGAAGAATCTTCTCTCAGTAGCATAATTAACATCTTCTGGCCTTTTTATCATGTTTGGTTCGCAAGATGTGAAGGTGTATCATGATATTGAGATCATAAAAAAGCTAGTAATGGAGCGAAAGTTAGAGTCAGTCTATGTGTTATCAACAAAGACTACATATATAAACCAGACATGAAGGAAACGATTTGGAAGATGCGACGATGTATGAAAAATTGGTGGGTAGTTTAATCTACTTAACGCTAACAGATCTAACATTTCTTATGTAGTTGGTGTGATGCGTCGGTACATGCAAAATCCTAAGAAGCCTCATTTAGAAGCAGTTCGAAGGATTTTGAGATATATCAAGGGCACACTTGAGTATGGCGTTATGTACAAGAAAGGCAGAGATTGCAAGTTAGTTGGCTTTTGTGATGCTAACTATGCAGGTGACCATGACACCCGGTGTTCTACTAGCGGATATGTGTTTATGATTAGGTCCGGAGTAATTTCTTGGTGTAGCAAGAGACAACCAACTGTATCTTTGTCAACAACAGAAGCAGAGTACTGAGTGGTAGCTATGGCAACTCAAGAAAGCACTTGGCTTATGCAGTTATTGAACGACTTGCATTAGTCAATAGAGCATGCAGTTCCATTATATTATGACAATCAGTCAGCAATACGTTTAGTAGAGAATCTGGTGTTTCATGCAAGAACTAAGCATGTGAAAGTACATTATCATTTCATCAGGGAAAAAGTTCTTGAAGAAAAAGAGGAGTTAAGATAGGTCAAGACAAGTGATCAAAGTGATCAACTTGCTGATATATTTACAAAAGGTTTGAGCGGCAACAAGTTCAAAGGTTTCTATTATCAACCTAGTATGGCGAACGGTGTGAAAGCTGATGTTGAGGGGGAAGTACTCAACAAGTCAACACTAGCTTATTAGTTTTGTTTGACCAAGTATTTTGCATTTATTTACGATATTTATTTGTTTTTACTAAGTCTTTGTTTGTTACCTATTACTAAGTAATGATCTTAGTTGATATGATATTATGGTTAGTGGAGCTAATGCTTATAAAGTGGAGAATATGCTTGAGTTTGTTGCATCTGTAACCTATAAATAGGCAATTCCATAGTAAAATAATGCATTCAATTTAGAGTGTTTCTTTTACCATTTAAGTGAGCTATTGAGAGTAATATATTTTTTTTTATTCTTTATTAAGTGTGTCGTTTGTCTCTTTGCTTCATTTGTTTCTACAAATCCAACTTTGAAATTCTATGAATTTGAGAAGCAAAGTTTTTAATGTAATTGTAGTAATAGAGAATAGGTTCTAGTTTGTTTTTTATGGTTCACCTAAGTGAGAAAATAGTTACAATTGAAATTCACAATCTTTATGATTGTTTCTTTCATTAATTTTAAGAGAACAAAGTGTACTGAAAAATTAATATCACGTTTATGTTATTTGCAAAAAAGTTTTAAAAAATTTTATCTATCATATTGTCTTTGGCTGTGTAGGTTGAATTGACAATAGAAGACGTTGAGTAGAAACAGCTACAAAACACCATGTTGCAAAATTATAAGGATCTTTTGTTAGATTTAAATCACCATTAAAGGAGCAAGCATATAATATTTGACATCAATTGCTTTCAAAATGTTTCAAGATCAGTTTGCAATTGCCCCTCGATATATAGTGTTTCAAATGAATAGTGTTTCAAATGAATTTATTTCAATCTGTGGTATAATACTTTAATACAACAGGGTGCCAAAAGCACAACATACTCTGGAATGGTATACAAGCAACTTGTAGTTGTAAGCATTTTGAGTTTTAGGGTATACTCTGTCATCATATTTTGAGTGTGTTGCTTCATAAAGACTGTTTCCAAATTCTGGATATCTACTTTCCAATGTGTTGGTGTAAAGAATTATCACAAGTTACTAGCAATACATGTTTGCCTCTTTAAAAAGTGGTATCAAATGTTAGTCTTACAATGAATGGCAACTCAAGTACTAAAATTTTTAATTATGACCATTGTCCTCCTAACTCTAAGACTAAAGAACGTCCCGCGCAGAAGCAAATGAAAAGGGGAAATGATTCAATAAAAAGAGCAAAGACTTATGGATTTTGCAAGGCTCCTGGCCATGCTATCACTAAGTGCCCAAACGAAGAAAATACAAATATTAATATTGACACAAACTAAAAAATTTGCAGTAGAATATGGACTTGTCAATTCGATTTTCTCTATCAAGTTTTAGAAAAGGCTTATATTTTTATTATTTTCATGAAATTATTTTTAGATTATGGATAGTTAAATTTGTCTTGTATTTAATGCTTATTGGAGAAGTGTTTTGGAATCTTTTTGAAAAAAAAAAAAAATTATATTGAAGCATTGCAAGATGTGATTATGAGGTAGTATATTTTATTATATGTAATATATTTTTAACCAAAAAAACTCCAGTTGTTACTGAAGCTTTAAAATTGTAATAATTTACAAATTAAAATCTAATGGAACTATTTTTCATTTTTTTTTGGACGATAAATAAGAATTGGTAATTAAGGGTTGTTAAGTAAAGCTTAAAAATTTTAGATGTTGATAATAAAAAGAAAATAAAAAGTGAGATTGGCGGGTTGTGTAGAAGAAAAATGTTTAATTAGTGTAGGAGACTTTAATTTATTATAGGCTTAACTATAGCAATTTGAGTTGGATTAGATTTAATATGCTCTATTTAAAACTGTAGTTCCCTATAATAATGGGATGTATTTAATAAGTGTGAACAAGTGCAAGATTACACCCATTAGAAAAACTGTTATATCAAATAACGATTGATCCTAAATTTATGATGCCAAAAAAAAAATTATAAATATTGATTTCAAATGAACTGTGCGTAGATAATTAAATTATTGCAAATGTTAAATAAATATAAACAAATAATTATACAAGTAATTTGAAGCATTAAAAAAAATGACCACTCTAGGCTATCACTCTCGGCTACCTAAATTTGAAACGCTCAAGCTCTAATATCTCAAACAATATAAAGTAATATATGAGATTAATATTAAAAACATTACACATTAAAATTTTTGAATAATTTTGTGTTTCAAATAATAAAATATGAATATGTAACACAAATATTAAATGTGCACAAATGCTTCCTAAGCTTAACCAATGACTAATTAATTTCTCAACAATCAAACAATAGTCAAATACTAAGAAAATAAATCTTAACCAATGGCTAATTAATTTCTCGACAATCAAACAATAGTCAAATACAAAAAAAAAAAAATTCTTATTATAAGAGTGGAGTCGTTTGCCCTTCATTACTTATATGAAAAATAAACAATGCTAGTTACAAAACACTTAAAACAATGACTTTATGTACACATATCACTAGGTTATGCTTTAACATGCACATGATAACCTATTATAGCAAGTAAATATAACCCGTTGTATATGACTTTTTTTTTTTTATTCTTTGCTAATTACAAAAACACTTTAAAAACAATGACTTTATGTACAACATATCACTAGGTTATGCTTAAATGCACATGATTTACCTATTATAGGCAAAGTAAATATAACCCGTTTATATGACTTTTTTTTTTTTATCTTTCAATATATATATATATATATATATATATATTATATATATATATATATATATATATATATTTGGTCTTATGAGAACTTTCTTCTTAGTAAATATATATAAAACAATGTTATACATTTTGATTTCTAAATATATTTATTTTTTTTCTTAGAAACGTTATTTTTTAACTCATACAAATATATTATTTTTCTTTCCATTTTTTCTCTACAAATTATCTATTTATTTATTTTAATAATTTTTTTGATGAAATATATTTTAATAATTTTAGTCACATTCTATAATTTTTGAAATATGTTAATGTTAGAAATGAAGTGAACGAGAATTTAAAAAATAAAATTAAAAATTAAAAATACATAAAATAAATTGTCCATGTACATAATAGTATGTTAAGTAAGAGTCTAAATTACAGGGTAGTTAATTAAGATCATATCTTTTTAATGTGATAGTATTATGATTATTTTTTATAGTTAGCTTTTTTTTTAGAAGCAATATTTAGCTTATTTACGATATTAAAGAGAAAAAAGAATTAAATAATTTTTTTAGATAGGAAAATTAATCTTTTTAATTTATATTTTTTTAAAATATTGAATTGAAAACTTTTTTTTTTCATAAAAGTAATTCTATATTTAACAATAATAAATTAAATAAAAATAACTATATAGTTATTTGTTAATATATTATTAACTTAGCTTATAAGTAGCAATTATTCTGTTTAGAATTAAATCCAACGGTTTATATGAAGAAACCATTTAAATCCAATATATTATAAAGACTTCTTTATTCATAGAGAAATTTTCTATTCTCTACCGTAGTCTTAACTAAAATTAATGTAATTTTCAAGGTGAACATTCTTGACCTTTTGTGTGATTATTGCTTCTGAGTTGTCAAGTGGTCCAATCATAATATAAATAAATAAACTAAAAAAATTTAAAAATGTTTATCTAATAGCTAAATTTTAGCTAAAAAAGAAAAAATAAAAATAAATAATTTGTTAGTGTAGATAATTCTATAAAGATAAAGAGATTTTTAAAAATATTATTCCCAATTAAATCGTAAAAAAAATGAAAACTCAAAAATTTACAAAAATAAAAAATAAAAATATGAATGTTAAATAGAGAGACCACGTTGAGCTATTTTCTGCTTCAGTGTGTATATATAATATATGATATAATATACATATATATATATATATATATATATATAGTATATATATAAAAGATTTAAATGGTCAATTGAAAATGTCCAAAAAAATTCTTATATCATGAACAACAAAAATTATTTTTCTAAATAATTTCTCCATAAGATTTGAACAACCAAATATGAAGTGATTCACCTTATGGTAGAGGTTAGTTTCTTTAGCTTTTTTTTTTTTTCCTTTTCCCCATTTCCTTTTCATTATTATTTGATTATATTTTTTTATAATATGGGTTCCAATAAGCAGGCTTTGATATTCTTCTAGAGGTTTCTGTTTTCAAACTTTTCAACTAACAACACATTGTATTCTTGATCATATAGCGGGTGATTACTCCTTAATGTGCTCTATAATAAGGAATAGAAATTGTGTTTAGTATGTAACACACACACACACACACTCTCTCTCTCTCTCTCTCTCTCTTCTCTCTCTCTCTCTCTCCTCTCTCTCTCTCTCTCTCTCTCTCTATATATATTATATATATATATATAATATATATATATATATATATATAAATGGAATCTTTGGTTTCCTAGTAATGTATGTTGTTTTCCTGTTATTATTACACAACTCTTTTTAAAATTGTTTCTCAAATATCTAGACTCAACCACTTCTCCAAAGAGTACAAGCAAAGACATCAAACATTTGCAACTTCAAAATGTTCTAAAATAACCGGAGGTATTGTAGTCAAGCATTGAAGAAGCAGAGAAGGAACTTGAGTATATATAGCATGGTTCCGAAAACTGGACCAGAGCGACCGGTTCGACTGGGAACCGAATAGTGGTCCAGTCCGAGTTATATAAGAAAACAGGCACTTTTAAAAATCGTCCTAAATCGATAAAAATTAGATGAAAATAGGCCAAAAATTTCTGAGCTGGACCTGTTAAAATTTTTTGAAATTGTGGGCCTTTTTAAAATTTGAGCCTCTTAAAAATTGGGCCCACTGATTTATTAGTTTTGGACCTGTTTATTTCTAAATCCAAAGTTCTATTATATTAATTAGAACAACTAAATTTCCCAACTTTAAACCCAAATGTTAAAATTAATATTATATTTTATTGTAATTAATTGATTTTTTATAGTATTAAATTTAGTCATATTTTATTCTTTTTGTTGAAAATTATTTACTAATTTTTAATGCTTTTTATAAAATCCAAATTTGAGAATGTTTTTTTTTAATTTTATATCAAAGTTTTTTCCTATACTTTCATTTTATTTAATAAATATATTTAAAAATGTTATATATAAAAATCTAGTTAAACCGTATTGAACCCGGTTGAACCTTTTGGTTCAGTGAACTCCTATCTTCACCGGTTTACTATACCGGTCATGTTCTCAAAACACGGCAATTGTTTAAAACACAATTTTCAATAATTAGTTGTGTTGTATCTGGCAACTAACCAACACAATTTTGCAGTATAAAATTTTGTTCCAAATTGTAAAATACATATATGTATAGATAGAAAATGAAAATTAATAATAATATACTTTGTTGATAGCATTTGTCTTAACTTTGTTGCTCTCCCTCTCGAAGTAGCTTACATTTTTTAAAGCAACATAAATTACACGGTTTTTTCTCATTAAATTTTCTCATATTCGACACTGTGATTTTGGAAACAGGCCAGAAACTATGCTATTAACATTGGTAACAAATTCACTGTCTATCTAGCAAGAGGACCTCTTCCTATAGCAAATGTATATTTTGGCTACTTTGTGAACGGTTACAAGTTTCACACTGAAGGTTATGGGACAAGCAGAAAAACGATGAATAGTGGGGTTTGCATAAAGGGGTCAAATTACAGTGATGAATGTAATGATTTTTACAGGAAATTGATTAAGGTTTTGGAGTTTAGAATATCCAGCCTTACCAACAAAACGCACAGTCTTATTCAACTATGAATGGTTTGATCCCACGCCCAACTTCGGTATGAAAATTCATCCAAATATAATCTTGTAGATATTAATTATAAAAGAAGATACATGAAGTACGAACCTTTCATGCTGGCGATGCAAGCTATACAGGTGTACTATGTCCCATATCCATAGTTAAAATGAGATCGAGTTGATTGGATGGCAGTTTGCAAAATCAAAGCTAGAGTAGTTGTACAAGAAATTCAAATAAAGCATGTTGCTTTAGCCTCAACATCTGAGCCATTTCAAGAAGATGATATTGATACGCAACATGTGCATATGCTCAAAGATTTAATAGAGAGACTTGATGATGAAAATGGGGCATATGTTAACATAGGTTCAACGGATGAAGAAGATGATGAACAACGTATACTCTTAGGTACTTTAGAAGATGAAGATGTAGAACAACAAGAAGAAATGGATGAAGACGATGGATATGAAGAAGACAGAGATAATTAAATATGTGTGCAAATATGTTTTTGTAATAATATTATTATAATAAATAAACATTAATCTCGTTTTCTTATTGAATAATAAGTTAATATAAATCCTATATATAATATAAATCACTATATACTATATATAGTATATATATATAATATATATATATATATATAATATATAACATATTATATCTATATATTTGTCATTAATTTTAATATAATTCATATTATATATATTGTCATTAATTTTATATAATTCATATTCATACTATGGATGACTAGAGGAGAGGGGACATCTTCAAACGTGCCCGATCAGGGATGTCGTGGAGGTCGGGGTCGAGGACGGGGATGAGGGACTCCTCTCCCTTCTCTACATCTCCCTCTTCCAGTACACCTACGCCTCCATCGTCTTCCATTCGACCCCCTTTACGTTCATCACCTTCGGTCCCTTCTTCTTCCGCACCATTGGTTCGACTTGCAGATTCTTTGATGGTTGCACCATCCCCTTCTACCCCAAGTAATTAATTGTGTATAATATTATTTATAAAATGTTTGTTTCTCATATATGAAATTATGATTGAAAATGTTGTATATTTTTTCTTTTCAAAATCAACTTCTTCCATAGATCCACGTAAGGCTCTTAAGCTGGTGGTAGGATAGTAACTATGATTCACTTTTTGTTTTCGACAAATGAATTCATTTATGAAATTGATTTTTTCTTATGTTTTGATTGGTACTTTATTGCATCCATCCATCTTCTAAAGCATCAAAGACTTTTACAAGCATCTTCAAATTGTGCCTGGATAAGGAGGGCTACACGTAGTAGATAGCACCGCAAAAGGCAAAGGATTTCTATTGGGATGAATTTCAGGCATGTAGTAATTCTAAACAAACTATTTGAAGAAAATATACATATAGAATAAACTATCGAAATGAAAATGTATTTTGCAATGTTGTTTCCTTTTGTTGAATTTATTCGTATGGGAGGAGGCTATTATAGCCATAATGAGGGTGGCTTGAGAGAAATAGTGCGCAAACTGATATTCTGTCTTCATATATAGGATGCAGAGGAGCGGGAAGAAGTAGTAGTGTCTTACTGAGGAGATATAGGACGCTTGGTAAGAGGCTTAGAGGCAGCCTGATTTTGTGAGGAAGTGTGAGATCTATGCAGAATAGGCAGAGTGAGACTGGTGGTCCAGGAGCAGGTCCTTCTAGACACACTAGTGGCTCCATATCTGCGGCAGAGGTCACTAGGTGGCTGGTAAGAAAATAAACTCATAAAACTATATTATTTATAGATTACTGATGTAAATATTAATTATAGTGAAAATGCATTATAGTATAGGCATTACGGTTAGGTCGGGAGCCTACAACGATTAAGGTCTTCAAGTACACCCACATGAAGGACCATAAAAATGTTACATTTGTTCGAGTATCTTTAATGTAAGTATAAGACATATTTCAATTTCATTCCTAGTATGTTATTTTATTTTTGCATTTAAATTATGTTTCCAAATTTCATCTTATGTAATAGTCAAATTATCGTTTTTAGGACAATTACAGCACAGCTTGAGACCGTGTACTGTCTTCACAGCCTGAGGGTGGAGAACAGCCGATTGTTGATGAGCTGCAATTATATTGGGAGGCCGTGGGTGGCGAGAAGAAGAGGAAGGCGTACGACATCGGGTCACAAGCACCTCATTACTATGCACAATCAGGCTTTGCATCTACAAGTGCTTCCACACTAACACAGCTAGACTCTACTAGTCCCGAGGAGGTTCGTATGCTATAGACTCGGCTTGACGAACAGGAGAGGCTGCTGTCATAGCTTAGAGAGCGTGTGATGCAGATGTCCGATACACCTTCAGTTTCTTCTTTTGTACATCCTCATTCAATGGATCCACCAGCACCATCAGATGTAGTTGCAGTAGATCCTACTTCTCGTGCATCTCTCATGATTTTGCCATCACCTACCAGCATTCCAGTGCCTACTCCCGTCCCTATAGAGCCTAGAGCCATCACTACAGCTCCTCATATAGACACCTCTTGGTCATAGATCCATAGATTTGATTTTGGACCTTTCTAGTGTTTTTTTACTTATTAATACTACATTTATATATAGATTTTCTAATTTTCAGGTATTTCGCAATGTATATGTGTGAACCCCTCCCCCGAAAATAGGCATATAATAAATATGACTAAGGGCAGAAATGCACGTGAATGTGTGAGTCGCCACCTTGTTTAATTATTTTAAAAGGGCAGAAATGGCACGTGAATGTGTAGAAGTCCGCCACCATGTGTTAACACCTATTAATTTATTAAGAGGGTCAAGAAACTATGGAAAACCCTAAGTTGACTCCCATTTTAATTAACGCTTAATTACATAAGATAATTATCGCCAATGTTTAAGGCCACAATCTACGAACCCGAGGTGGATCCGCGACGACTATGTCATGCTGATTAACTAACCATGAATTAATGCTTTGCAGGGTAAATAATGTAATTGGACAATGATATGTTTTAAGTGATTTCGGATGATTTCGACTTGGCCGCTTGGTTAAAAATCCCGAAGTGCCTACGTACTTCCGTTGAAATGGAAAGATTAAAAGTCGACGTAGTCGATAGGCCTTTTTTAAAGAGGCCTTGAATGGGTATGCTTAATGTGCATGAAGTTGTGGGTGTATGCTTCGTGCATTTTATTTAGGCATTTTGCAAAGTTTGATGATTGTTGTTTTTAGGCATTATTCTGGTTGCCAAAATGTGTTCGATTTAAGCTTTTTAGCCAAAAAGATTGATTTAGTGCACATTTGTTTATGGCCAAAAAGTATTGATGTGGATTTACACGGCAATATTTGTTTGCACAAGTGTTGAATTGGGCGCATTGTCCGCCAAAATGATTGATTTAAGGCTTTTTAGCCAAAAGAATTGATTTTAAATTCCAAGGCATTTTGCAAAAATTTGTGTTAATTTAGGCAACTTGTTGCCAAAATGTGATTGATTAAACTGAAGGCAATTTTGTGCCAAAACGTGATTGATTAAGGCTTTTAAGATTATTATGATTGTTGGACTTAAAGCCGAACTGGTTCGGAAATAAAGGCAATTATACCATTAAGTCAATCTATTGACATAGTCATTTGTCCTTTTAGTCGATTTAGGCTTAACACCACGATTATTAAGATTAACCGAGCATTTAACGCCTAATCATGATTAATATGGGGGGTTTATGAGCCAAAATCAAGATGAACGTGAATGCATTTTATATACAGCAGTTTAATTTCAGAAATGCGGGAGTAGGAGAAATTAATGCCAATTAATGCTGAAAATTACAACAGGCAGAGTTTGTATTCGTGAGTTCTAAGATGCGGGCGCCGCTTTCTTAGCTTCAGTTGACTCTGATTAAAGGCTCCTCGTTTGGGAGAATATTAATTAAAATTAATTCAATTAGTGACCAAGTATCACAACAAGCAGAATAATAAAGCCTACACTAAATGCAGAAAAAGCCAGTTAAAAGATCGCAAGGAGCGTAGGGAGAAGAGAGCGTCCGTCAACACAGACGAGTGAGTGTAAAAAGTCACACCGGGGCCTGTATTTTGGGGATCCGGGCTGGACGGCGCTTCATGCCGCGCTAGGGCGGTCCGCCTGTCGCCTCTGGAGGGCGGCAGCTACCGCCGTGGAGGGCGGCCGTTGCCACCGCTTAGGGCGGTAGATGCTGCCATGGACGGCGGCCTCAGCCGCCCTGGCCGGCGGCCGCAGCTGCCCTTGCCGGCGGCCTCCGCCTCCGGTTCCGACGGCCTCCGCCGCTGTGAAGGGCGGGCGCCCCCGCTGTGGCCGCCGCCGTGGCTTGTCCACTTTCTAGTTTTTTGTTCTGAAGGCTTTTTCGGGAGTTCCGTACCTCCAAAAAATATTCCGGGACCAGTTCTGCGATCCTCGTAATTTTCCGGACGTTTCAAGTACCATACGTTTCAGTCACATATTGCCATACTTTCGGTGAACTTTTTCGAATGCCTCCGGTCCGACAGAACTGTTTGCAATTCGGGAAAACAGGCTTTTTGAGCACCCAAAATTTGAGTATTCAATAGTTGCCCTCGCACTGGCAACCAATAAAAATGATTTATGGGCGTCGGTGGTTGTCCTGAAAAACAAATTTTGAAGGCGAAAAAAAATCGGACGCGTCAAGACGACCCGCCTTTTCTGCTATTTTTCCTTATTGTTTTTCATTTTCTTCGATTTTTTTTTTTGGCTTAGGGCCAAAATTGGTGGGCCAAAATGTGAACTTTTGGGCCTTTGGGGCCAAATTGGGGAATTTTTGGGCCTTCGGGGCCAAATTGCGAATTTTTGGGCCTTAGGGGCCAAAATGTGAATTTTTGGGCCTCTGTGGCCAAATTGCGGTATTTTTGGGCCTTTGATGATCAGAGGGGGAGGAGGCCCCGTCGTTGATGCCATGGTTGCTAGATTTTTCCTTTTTTTTTTTTATTGTCTGTATTTCTGTACTGAACTTTTTAGTACTGCAAATATGTATGCATGATTATCCATTTTGAAAGAAAACGGGCCCCTTTTTTTTATCTCGCTTTTTTTCAAAAATGAATCCCTTTTATAACCACATCATGCACCATTAGACTAAGAGTCTCTCCAAGGTAGAAAAGATCAATATGAGGAGGTACGGTCTATTTCCTGGTATGACATCACCTGCTTTATCCAGGTTAGCTCCCGGTTTAGGCCTCCCGCATAACTCGGGGTACGGGTTTTAGCCTTTTAGGCCTATACACTGTACTTGGCACTGGCGCCTTGGCGCGTTTTGGAGGCAGAATGGGGATACGAACCAGACTGTCCCAATTGTTAGATGGCACTTCCATCCCTTTGATTTTAGTCCATCACTCCGGGTGTTGCCCGAGCCGTACCTTAGGGCTTGGGTTAAGAACCTCACATGGTTTAGGCCCTTTACCTAATCCTGCGGTGTAGACTTCTCCTGAGTAATCGACTGGTTCCATTGTCGTTGTTTTGGCCGATTGAGAGGCCAAGGAGGACCGCATTGCTGAGTACACTGGTTGGGTTCAGGCTGACGCTGATGATGAGGTTAGGACTCATGAGGAGATTGTGTTGTCTCCCCGGATAGGCGAGGTTGGAGAGAGTTTAGCAGCTAGGGATGACTCGGAGGATGTTGCCCCACGGAGGCGACGAGACACCTAGACACCTATAGGCTTTAGGACTTTTGTTGTCTTTCCTTTATTTTGACTTTTTATTTAGGACTTGGACTTTGGATTTAGGATGTATGTTTTGTTTTTACTTTTTGGACTGAGACTTCATTATTTATTTATTTTCTTTGGACTCTTTTGCTTTCTGCTTGACTTCGGGCTGTTTGACTTTATTGCTTTAATTGGGAATGGGAATGTCTTTGAACTTTTAAGCTTTCCAAGCATTTTTCCAACTTTATTATTCAAGCTATTTTTGCCTAAGCTGCCCTTTTCGGGTTTTCGACTTAGCGAGCTACCCATTTTTGCCTAAGCTGCCCTTTTCGGGTTTTCGACTTAACGGGCCCCAACTTTTGCCTAAGCCGCCCTTTCGGGTTTTCAACTTAGCGGGTTTTCTCTTTTTTTCTCTCTCTTTTCTTTTTTTCTTTTCTTTTCTTCCTTCTTTTTTTTTATCATAGGCAAAGAGGAAAGAATTATGAAACGATGTTTTTATTAATGTTTAGACCGCGCCCAATGAGGGCTGCCTACATATCTCCGATATATAATTTCTTTTTTTTTCGAGGAGAATCAAGTCTAATGTAGCTCTTTTCAAGGTCTAAATGTAGCTCTTTTTACATTATGCAAATGCTTATTATACAAAATATTTTTTTAACTGATCTAAATTACATGGGATTCCGTGAAAATTACAAATCCAATCAGTCAAAAATGACGGGGGGGCTCCGCCAGACTATATTTTCTTACAATAGGGTCCAGCTAATGAGGACGAAACTCTCCACGCGGGTCTATGATTGGGCTGTCTAATTTTCTTAGGACCAAACAACCTTCTCTAGTTTTTCAGCTTTGAACCTTCTTATTAAAATCCCGGTGCAATTCTTCTCTGGTAAACTTTGCGTTTGGTGATCGCTTGCAAATTCGTTTTTCGTTTCAATACCACAGAGTTTTGCAATGGATAATTCTTAGCCCAAATCTGCTTCGCTGATCTGGCTTTCCCGGCAATGCCTCGCCGACTGAACTTCCAGCTCACAATAGGCAACCTGCTTCCATACCAATGACACTACAGGAATACGGAGTTGCTCCGGTGCGTTCTGATTGAAGTCCTATATCCCCATAAAGGTTCGTAAACTGTTCATTGCCAAGCTTTGTTGCTTTTTAACTGTCTTTCCTGCAAAATGACTTTTATAGCCAATTATTTGCAGCCTCTAGCCCCATTTGTTTTGTGACGATAGGGTGAGGAAACTTGTGAATGTTGGATTCTCTTTCTTTCACAATCAAGAAAAAATTGACTTTGAAAAGTGGGAACCCATTATCAGTGATGATTAAATGGCGTTCCATACGCGACAAAGGAATGTTAGTACGAACGAACTGTGCTGCCTCTAGGCATTCAAAAACCGAATAAGAGGCTACCTCGATCGCACTAGTGAAATAATCTAACAGCAACCAGGATTGAATTGAATTGACCATTGGAAAAGCCTTTGGGTGGATTTTTCCGATCCAATCTATGCCCAAGTTGTAAAGGCGCATGGTGAATCAATAGGATAATCAAATTGACCAGAGGCTGTCTTTGCACTTAGCAAAAATTGACCACTCATGGCACTTGTTGCGCGTGCCTACGCAGTGTGGCATTCATGGTTGACCAGTAATAATCCAAGGTTCACGATTTTCCGAGCCCTAAGGTTATCCCGTGCATGTGTGGACGCGACTCCCCGTTATGTTAAAAGGGAATCCCATAATGGTTTTTGAAGCTTCCCTCATGCAACGACTTAGGTGCAAGGCCCATTCCAACTTCTTTTATACAGAACTCCCCCAGTAAAGGAAATATCCGGATGCTAACTAAGTCTCAATGTCGCATTGATCAGTCTTGGTGGATCCCTCCGGGTAGGCCTTCATTCGTGAAGAATTAAGCTCTGTATATCCAATAACCAGGGCATTGTCATCACTCAAAATCATGATATAAATTGCTGGCTGTTTCTGTAGCCGAACTGTCAGGAGTCAAATGACTTGGTCTGCCCTAACATTATCCATGGAGGCAAAGTAGCCAAAGCATCAGCAAACTGAATTCTTGGGCTCGCGGCAAGTAGTGGAAGGATAAATCCTCAAATTGCTGAGCCAATTCGTCCAGCGTGTAGGTAAGGAACCAACGCTCTCCTTAATTTTCCATTTTCTCAAAGCCTTGGGAGACTAATTAAATTTGGAAATCCCCGAAAAACCTTGAAGGAACCTTTATTTCTTTCCAGGGCTGTTCTAACCCCTTTTACTGCAAGCTTCAATACTCAGCTTCAAATGTTGGTGGCAGTCGAAATCTAATTTGACTGCGATTGGGACGTATTTCTCCACCAAAGGAGTTTTTGAATACGATCTCCAAACCCATTTCCCATGGTAGTTTTGAAAGCTCCATTCGAAGTACATTTCCCAGACTTTCACTTCCAAGCTCAACAGTCTTCAAATCAGGAAATTTACCTCCGGCATTTGTCTTTCGACCGGTAATTAATGCTAATTGATGCAGCCAAGGCTCTGCCTTCACTGCCCTTCTGTTATACAAAATTCCAAGTCATAGGCCTGTGAGACTGACAGCCACTTAGCCATAGGCTTACTGTCAAAGAAAAACCGGCCTCTTCAATAGGAATTTCAAGGGGTTCGATTCAGAAATAACGTATGTGTTGTAGGACGAGAGGTAAGTGCTGCAGCTTTGTACAAGCCCAAACTAGAGGCCAGACACAATTTTCTAGTCTTATTGTATTTAGCTGCGTAGTCTAGCATCCTTTTTGCTGAGGTAATACACGGCATTTTCTACCCTTGTATCTCTGCTTGTTTGAGCTAGCCATTGCACCCATGCGCTCTGTCTGTCACTGGATAGATTACAATAGCAAAAGGCTTT
>NW_023590704.1:1094288-1122665 GCF_014843425.1 Jatropha curcas
AAGAGGAGAGAATATAAACTTGAGCGGTGGGTAAAAGGGGTGGGGGGGTTTTAAAAGTTCCATGTCCTGAAGTATATTGGATAATTCGCTTCTTTATTATCAAGTTTTTGTTTTAAATACCACATATCCTATATCGCGAAGCATTCAGTTTCAAAATCAATCAAACAATTTTAAATGCTGGCAGGATTAGGAATATATATATAAGGTATTTCTTTTACTAAAGATTTTATCTTTGAACTAATTGAGTATATGCTTTTCCCGTCCAAGGACTAGCAATTTTTCGTAATCGATCAATGCAATATTTTAACATACAATTTAAATTAGGGTAAAAATCAATGACATAATTTAACAATCCAAGAAACCTTTGTAATTGGAGTTTATTAGTAATTTCATCTGGAAATTTTTTCTCCATAATACCAAAGTTCTTTCTATGGGTTGGAATTTTCCTTGGCTCATATATATGACCCAAATCTGATGTTTAGTTTTTAAACAAGTCCCATTTAGTTTTACTTAAGTGCAAACTCATTTTGCCGAATTACCATAGCAGAAATGTTTTTAAGTTGTGTGAAATGTTCATGAAGAGTTGTACTAAAATAATTACATCATCAATATATACAATACAAAATTTAGAATAAGGATTAAAAATATCATTCATATCCCTCTGAAAATTCAGAAGGAGCATTTTTAGTCCAAAAGGATTACATTCCATTCGTAATTGACCAAATGGAAGCTGTAAATGCAGTTTTATATCTATCCTTAGGATCAAAATTTGAATCTGCCAATATCCAGATTTCATTATCAATTTAACTGAAAATATTTGCTTTATTATAAATTTTTTTAAAAAGATCTTTTTTTAATTAGGATGGGATATCTATATTTTCCAATTTTAAAGCCGTATTTAATGGTTTATAATTATTACTAATCTCGGAACAACGTTCTATTTCAGCTTTTTATTGACATAAAAAGCTGGCACAAGACGCATGGGCTTCTAGATTTAGATATTAATTTTTTATTGAGTAAAATCTTGAAATTTCATTTTTACAATGCTCTATGCATTCAGGATTCCATTCTGAATTGGTCTAGCTTTAGTTTTAATAGTTTTTTCAATCAAAATCTTTCATATGGTAAATCTTACTATGGTGTTTTTTTTGTTTTACGATCCCAAAAAGCATGTGGATGAATCAGGCACATAATTCCTTTTCCATAGATTCTTTTAATGTTGTTGAATTTTATCTTGTATTTCTTTAAGTTCTCTATTGTTGTTTAATTTTGTTTAAACACATATCATTTCTTGCATCTTTTAATCCATTCTTCTCTGATTTAAAATTAAAGAATTGATCTCTAATATTTTAATTGAATGAGCTTTTAAGAGATTTAATTTGCTTCTTCTTAGTTTTTTCAGTGAATTCTAACTTAACTGTACTATTTCTTATTTTTAAATTTTAATACAATCTCTGTAGCTGAATATGGGTTATTGAGATTTATAAAAGGGGTTCCTAATATAACCATATAATTTATTTGAGGTGATAACAAAAAATACTGTGTTTATTTCTAAACCTTGATTTATCTATCCTGTGCAATCTGTTTTAACCTATAATTTTCTAATTTAGGATTTATTTGCGAATGCTTAGTTTTTCATTAGTTTTTTGACCAATATCTGTTTAGGGATTAAATCTGATTTTATACAATTTAAATCTGCACATGTATCAACAGTGAATAAATTTACCTGAATCATTTACCTGAATGTTTTATTTTTAACGCCAAATACTTTTCTTGAATGTTATTTCCTTGTATAAATTTAGAAATTTACTATGCTACAGTCTTCATCTAATTGATTTATTTCCATCTTTAATCTGGTTCTGCTTCATCAAGAAAAGAACTGAGAATATAAGTTGAGATTCTAATACCTTTATTAGTCTATCATGAAGTTGAAATTGTCGTTTTAATTCACTAACTTCCTTCTTTAAGATTGCTAAGCTTCATTTTTTACAAATTACTAGTGGAATTTTTCTGCCCTTCTAACTTTTTTATCTTATTTTTATTTAATATAGTTGTGAGATCAATAAGTATTAATGTTGATTTAGAAAGTTATAGTCCTCTTTTACTATCTGGGTTTCTTCAAAAACCTTTAATGAAGTTTTTTGAAAAGGAGTTTAAGGCTTTTAGTATGCTTGGTCATCTATACGAATTTAACTACTTTCTAAAAGCGTAACTTTGATTTCTTTAGTTAAGCATATTTATGAGAATAATCAGTTGATGAACTAGTTGTTGTACCTAATTCATCAATTTGAATTTCCACTTCTATAACCTCAGATGCCGAAAGATTCAGAATCAAAGATATAATTCATGGATTTTATTTAAACACTTCTTCATCTAAAATGTATATCATTTACTTTTTATTAAAATTTACAAAATTTTGGAAGTATGTCCATTTTACCCACATTATAAACAAGTTAAATCTTTTATAAAGAGGTTTTATTGGAATTTTTAGGCTTGTTGCTTCTTTTAGACTTCCTATGGGTTTATATTTTTTCTTTAGAATAAAATTTTAATCTTGACTAGGTGTAGAACCTGTATTGTCTTTTAGAATATTTTATTTTTATACTGTTTTTAGATTTATGTGTCGCAAGCAATTGTCCATCAACATTTCTATGGAGATTTTTAACTTAATCAAATTATTTAGCAAAATGATCCTAATTTCTTTTCTAAAGTTTTTCCTGCATTTCATATTTTATTGTTTCTTTGAAGTTTTAAGTCATGACAAATCCTGGCAAACCTTCTTTTTGAATTATACCTAATTAATGAACCATAAGTTTAATTTTTATTGTATGGTATGGTGACCATATTGTTGTTTAATATTGTTCCTAACTTTTTTCTCCTAAGAAAATAAGGGAGTCCAGCCAAAACTTTTTCTTTCCAAATTAGCTTTGATTAGAGGTCTTCCCTTAACATTAACCTAGTTTAGAAAAAGTAGTTTTATATCTGAAATCACCTTAAGTGGTTTAAGCATTTTAAATTACTAAGTAATTCTGCATTTTTATCTTTTAAGTGGAGATGGGTCTCCCAATAAAATGAAGTGAAATATGTGAGAATTAAAAGATGACAGCATCGCTGAATTAGCTTGCACATTTTCATCATATTAGGTTCACCTTAAATCATTGACTTGAATTGAAATTTAAAATTTCTGATGTTGTTTTCAGTGAGAATGATAGTCCACCAACCTTTAAAGTTGTCCGTAAATCCCAGCAATGAGGATTTCTGGCTATAGCTTTATCAGAAAATTAATTTGACTGCGTTTTATAAGCAATTTGCAGGCCATTGTCATTTGTTAAAAAACTTAATATATTATTATTTACAACTTAATACGCATCTATGTTTCCATCATAGATTGTTGAAGCATTAAAAATTTTTTAAATTGAGATATAATGTTAGGTTTATCAATAATGCCTAAAGTCTGGTGCCCTTTTACTATTTCTCGATGATGATTTATAGATTACTCAAATTTGTTTTAGCAGTTTTCTGAAGTCAAGTTTCGCTGTCATCAGAGTTGGTGTTTTCTTCTATAGTGTATATTTCTAAGGAAGGCTGTCAGTAGTGTAGGAGCTACATGTTGATTAGTTTGCGAATGACCTCAAGTTACTCAATTGATCTTTTAATTTATTTCAAATTCTTGTTTACTTGTGATTGAAGAAATCTTTGATAAGGTTTAAACCATGTGAGTTTTTTAGCAGTTTTCTTTTCCTTTTAATGGTTTTTCCTGATACTAAAGGTTTATCTTCCTCCATATATTCTATTCGTTTTAATTGTGAAGTTTAAACAAATTAAACTTGCATTACTAAAGTTATTTTGTTCAATTATCACTATTTGTAATCATTATCTCGAAGCGACTTATAATGGTGCACATATACATCTCATGAATCTTGATGTTTTAATTTACTAATTGTTTTAGGAGGAAAATCACTTTTTGATTGTTTGGCTTCATTTAGCTATCCATTCTGGTCTTTTATCCCGCGCGAATAGTGATTTGGATTTTAAACTTTTATCAGATATGTTTCTCCTTAATGAGGTTATAACAATCAAAAAATTTAATTTTCAAAGTTGAGTTATTTAATTTATATCTAAATATTCATATTTTAATTCGGCCGAAAGTATAAAGTTTTTTAATATCTGTTCATATATAATATATATTATATTGAGTTGTATGAAACATGAGAGTAGTAATGAAGTTTAACCCTAAATCCCTTTCTCTCTCTATCTTATCTTCATCTCATCTTTTTCCTCTCGTCTCTCATCTATCGCTTCCCAGCATCTTCTACCAATAGATTAACGCTATCTTCACTAATTGTGAGCTTCCAATGCTACCAATTCTAATATATTTTCTGTTGACTTATTTTTTTAAACTCAACAATAAAAAATTATAAATATTTTTCTAAGCAAATTATTTTCTGAAATAAATTAGAGTCTTAGTTCACAATTCAACCATTAAACCAGCTAGTATTGTCCCAACTTTGAAAAAAAAAACGGCTTAACCGGCTCTACATTACCAATAGAAAAAAAATTAATAAAAAAAAAAAGTAAATATATATATATATCATATATTATATAATAGGCTTCTGATACCATTAAGCCCACAGAATCAAGAAATGTGCGTCGAAGTCCCTTAAACCGGCGCCCATAACACCAGGACAACGCCCATGACACCAGGATCGTGACAACCTAAGAATACCTCAGAGACCACCTTATTAGCCTTGGCGGCCTCTCGACGGGCACGGCACCTCGGCCAGGCACTCCACGGGTTGGTTACCGGCAGTGTTAAACGCGGACCCCCTGGAGGTAAGAGCTATGTTCGTCACTGTGTCACACATGTGAGAATCCCTCCATAGAAGCTGGCTACCAAGATCTTCATTTGGGACTTACGGCCTCAGGTGGTCTGATACCAAATTAAAACGCGGGAAGTCTTTACAAAATATGACTATGAAGAAAACTATAGATTATTTTAAGTATGATAAGCGTGGCGTTGTATACCAAGAAGAATGTCTATAATGAATAAGACCTTTGGACCGCAGTAGCCGCAACTTCTGGGTTTCCATGCCCTAATATATCAATACTTAAACAAGTACTGTTTAGATTCGTTTTAAGAAATAGTTACTGTTTATCGTTTTTAGTATGAACAAACAAACACTGTTTAAATCAAAAAAACATACAACAGTATTTCTGAATGTGGAAGGATCAGTCGAAGCTGCATCCACAGAGCATACTTATACAACAAACAATTCAACAAATATTTATCAATTAACTCAACCAAATTTTAATTACATTGATTTTAATTAAAGGTTTAGGGTTCCTTGCATACCTTAGCCTGGGATCCCCAGAACTAACAGTCAGAATGTGGAGAGAGAAGAGAAAGATGCCTTCAACAGGTGCATTTAGAAGTAGCAATTTACAAAAAATATAAAACTTTATTTAATTACAAATGATTAAATTTACAAATTGAAAAGAACATATACAAATTTAAAAGAGTAGACTTACAAAAGTTTAAAAGAATTCTAACCTTGAAATCCTTAGCAATGAAACGTTGGAAAGGAGAGGAAGAGAGTGTTTACTAACTAAGCTTTTTGGGCTCTTAGGATTAGCCTATAGTTGGACAATTCACTTTATGATAAGGGTTCTAACCTTATAGGTTTTAGTGGATTCTATTGACAATGCCTTCACAAAGAGGAGAGGCTCTCCTTTAATAACATATGAGTAGAGATCTTTACTATTTTGCTTTTTACATGTGGGATGAACAGTTCTTTGTCTGCCATCGAATCTTTTACTGTAGTTGACTTTTACTGTGGATGAAACAGTGGGTTGTCCTGCCACTGTTGCTTGCTTTTTTTACTATAGAAGATGCGCTTTTACAAAGTATCTGAAGAAGAGGACGAAGAACAGTGGTTGTTCTGCTCACTTGTTTTGTTGACCTTTCTATTGCATAAGTAGCCTGGCTTCTAACTTAGATATAGGAGCTTGCTTTTACTATTGGCGCAATAGTGGTTAACTCTTCCTGTAGGCTTGAAGCAGTACTTCGTCTGCCACTTAAACTTTTTAGCAATGGCTGGCATATAATTTTTACAAATGATGAATAAATGAGGGAATGAGATTTCTTTTCCCTTTTACTTTTTATTTTCACCATTTTCAACCATTACTATCCCCAACAAAGAAATAGGAAAGGGCGGGTTTTAATCACAACCAATTGGGCTTGAACCAACTTTAAGCCTTTCAAAAATTTGTTAAATATAATGGGGCTTTAAAATATACTTTATACAAATGATGATAATTTGAAGGAATAAGGTTCCTTCTGCCTTTTATGATAAAGCGATGACTTGTCCTTCTTTTACTTTTACTTTTTCTTTTCTTCTATATTTTCTTTACTCTGTTACTGTCTTTTACTTTTCTCTCTTTTTCTTTATCTTGGTCTCTTCTTTACTTTCCTTTTTAATTTTGTCAATAAATCAACTATCCTCACATTTTCCTTTTAATTTGATTTATCTTTATCTTTTGAACTTTAATAATGGATATATCATCATGAATTGCACTATCGCGCATGTGAAGGTGGAAAAGTGATGATGATATATAATTTTAATCTTTTTCTTTCTTCTTTCTGGCAAAATAATTATTGAGAACCATTTGGGCCTATTATATGGGCTTGCTAAATATACCTATAAATATACCAGGGCAAAGGAAAGCCAGCCTATTCCCTTTGGGTATGGGTTTTAAAATAGTGTTTTTAAAGATATAATAAAGGGGCTTTACAAGAGGTAAATATAGAAGAATCTATATATTGGCTATAATAATAGAGAAAATTCACTTTATAATAAAAAGATCCCTAGCAGATTATTTTATCCAAATATACTAATTATACTTGTTTATAAAGGCGTAATGAGGATACTATTAAAATAATCATGTTTTAACAAATCATTTACATATAAGCTACTAAGTATGTATCTATTGAAAGCATTGGATTTTTGGCAAATCCACAGCCATTACGGAATTTGATATTCTTTACCGTCACCGTTTGAGACGGAATAGCCATACAATAGCCATACCATGATCGGGTATGATCGCTTTTAGGTTTAGAAGCCATACCTGACTCTTCTGTGGAAGAAGAGGTTATACCTTGTCATTCCTTTACGAAGTCCTGTTGATGATTTACTATGCAAGGGAAGTGTTTAAGAGGAGTTTAGAGGTTGGGAGAACATGTATCCCGGCTTCCTTTCCAAGTTGCTGTAAGAATTCAAGAGAGTCCAGTATACAAGACAAAAATATTGTAACAAAAGACAAAAGTTTAATATACCGATATGTATCAGAAAATGTCCAAAAATACGTTATAAAAGGATATGAATATTTTATTGTTTAAACTTTTGAATACGGATTTTTACTAGAAATACAAAGATAAAAATATTTTATTCGGATGAACTGGTTGTTGTTTCGAGTTTATCAGATTCTATAAACTCAGAGTCTGAAGTGTCTGAATCAAGATATAATTTATGAATTTTTATTAATATTTCTTTATCTAATTTTAATGCATTTAATTTTTTGTTAAATCGACAAAATTTAGAAGTATGACCATTGTTACCACAATGAAAACAAGTTAAATCTTTAAATTAAATCTTTAAAAGAAGTTTTACCTGAAGATTTATGTGGTTGTTTCTTTTTAGGAGTTTCAGATTTATCTGAAGATTTATAAGATGAAGATAAATTTGATATAGAACACTGACCACTACAAGGTTTGGTAGAAGTCATGTCATAACCAAATTGTTTACAAAAAGATCCTAATCCTTTTTGAGTTTTACTCATTTCAGATTTTAAATTTAATTGAATCTTTAAATCATGACAGATTTGTAATCCTGCCTTTTGAATGATACTAGTTAATTGACCATAAGTCAATGTATCATACGGGATTGGATTACCAAACTGTTGTTTTATAGAATTCCGAATTTTCTCGCCTAAGTAGAAAGGTAGTCCAGCTAAGAACTTCTCTTTCCAAAAGGCTTGGTTTGAATCTTCCCTTAACATTAATCTTGTAAGGAAAGTGGTTTTATATTCTTGAAAATCACTTAATTGATTTGAATCTTCCCTTAACATTAATCTTGTAAGGAAAGTGGTTTTATATTCTTGAAAATCAGTAAGTGAAGATGGATCTTCCTATAAAAATGTAATGAAAATAGGTGAGAATTAAAGATGACACAGCATCCTGAAATTACATCACCATTCTCTTATCATATACGGTTCACTAATCATCAATTTATTTGAATTTATTTAAAATTTCCTTCACCGTTGTTGGTCAGTTAGGTGATAAACCCACCAACCTTTAAGTTGTCCAGTAACATCCCGCAATGAGGATTTCTGCTATACTTTATCAGAAATAGTTTGAACTGGGTTTTTATAAGCATTTGCAGACATTGTCATTTGTTGGCAAAATACTTAATATATTATATTCAACTAAACCATCTATGTTTCCATTCATAGAGTTGTTGAAGCCATTAATATTAAATTGAGACCAACGAATTAGGTTTAATCAAATAATTCCTAAGTCTGGTACCTTATTTACTATGCATTAATGGCAGTTATATGGTTTAAATATCAAATCTTTTAGCATCTTGTTTGAGTCAGGTTCACTAACATTCACTAACATTAGAGTTGGTGTTTTCTTCTATCATATTTATGTTCCTTGATTCTTGAGAAGTACTAGGAACTTCAATTTTACTTAATTGTTCTTTTATTATTGGTTTAGAATCTGTGTTTAATTTATTTTGTAATCGACAAAATTTTGACTGATGGCCTTGAACACCACAGTTATAACAAATTGAATTTTTAATTTTATTTGATTTCTTTCGTTTAGATTTTTCTTTCAAAAATTGACGAAATGTGGGATTCAATTTACAAAACTTGGATGTATGGCCTATCTTATGTATGGCCTATCTTACCACACAAAAAACATACTATAGTTTTATAGTCAAGTTTATTGATTTTAGGATTGGCTGTTTGACTATTAGAGGTTTGAGGAATGTTCATAGCTACTGGTTGAGTAGTGTTAGATTGAACCTCAAGTTTACTTAGTGAATCTTTTAATAGACGAACTAATTCATTTTTAGACTTAGATTTACAGATTATCTCTTTAAAATCAGGTTTTTTAGTTCTTTTACGACTTGACTTTAAACGTTTATTATCTTTATTATCTTTAATTAATGTATACCAATCAAAGAATGATATACCAGTATGATTTTTTAATCTATAATTGAAATATTCGAAATATTCTCTTTTTAATTCATCAATTTAATGTGACTTTTATGATCTTATTTTAAAATTCTATTAAATTTAAAGGTTGTGTAATTTCTTTTTATAAAATCTGTTTTAAATTTCTTCTTGTTTAAAGAAATTTTAATGATGTTTAATATGTTCTTTTTTCATTTTAGAAATATGTTTTTTATTCATTTGGAAAATGTTTTTCATCATCAATAAGCTTTACCAGTATTTTGAAAAATTTAATTCATTTTTTTTGAAAATTATCCTATTAGTAATCTGTAGAAACATTCATTTTAAATTATTACTGTAGAATTAATATAACAAAGGATCCATTTTATGCTAGCCAAATAAGCTGGCGGTCAGTGCCTTATACTTTAAGTTTGCGGTCCTATGCTTGAAATATAACGCTTGATGCCTTGCCGATTATACCCTTAAACACGCCTAATCACAATCGGACTAAACAACGGGTTCACAAATGGCAATATAGGATGGTAAACAAATGGCCGACCCAAAACCTTAAAAAGTTCAATCGGGCATACCCAACACTTAATTGGATACATTCAAATG
Source organism: Jatropha curcas (assembly GCF_014843425.1). Next base: position 1,104,141 of record NW_023590704.1, read on the forward strand.
GATTTACTTTATTATATCATTGAAATTGAACTAATAATGTTTAAAACAAACACTACAGAACACAAATGGATAATTTAATTAGTAATGATGTTTTAATAAACTGCTAAGATGATGATAAACACTATTTAGATCGTTTGGCTCTGATACCAACAAAATGCCTCCTAGCGGTCTCCCATAAAACCGTGGATATTTCAGCGACCATCCTCGGTACCTCAGAACATGTTTTACGGCACTTCACATTTCTTTTCTTTGATTTATCTTTTATCTTTTGACTTTAATAATGGAATATCATCATGAATTGCACTATCGCCATGTGAAGGTGAAGGTGATTATGATAATATAATTTTATCTTTTTCTTTCTGCCAAATATTATTGAGACCATTTGGGCCTATTATATGGGCTTGCTTGCTAATATAGGCTTGCTTGCTAATATACCCATGCTAATATACCCATAATATACCCAGGGCGAAAAGAAGCCCAGCTGGATTGTTCGAGTATGGGTTTTAAAATAGTGATATTAAACAATTTAATCAAACAACGTCTTTACATATATGTATTTTAGTTATTTAAAAATCAAATTTGATTGAACTGGTTGATCCAACTAAATCCATTTGGCTTTAATCGGTTTATGGTCAAACTCGGCCGATTCATTTAGTCAACCATCCCTTGGTGTATGATAACTAAAACGGAAAAACTAATAAGTTTCAACCAGAGTCCAGGTTTGAAAACGCATGGTCTTAGCATTCTACCGTCGTCTATTGAGCAACTTGCTCAATGATATTATTTGATTATTATCGCTATGTACGCATTTGAGACTATCATACTCTCTCCGCTCCACCAAGTATTTGATAATTTCCCATTTCCTGTGAAAGAGAATAATAAACCTTTTCTCATGGATTGTCATATAGCGAGAGAGGGTCCCATTTAGCTAAGCATAGCACATGCTCCCACTTCAAACTTGTTCGCTTTCTTGTTTGACACACTGAATTTTATGCACTAATCTTATATCGAAAGACAAAAATTTCATTTATAATATTAACGCAAAACAATATTTGAGAATCGATATATTCCCACATAAGTATTTTCCATTTAATTAATAGTTGAAAAGGACGCTATTTATGTTTATATCATAAATTCAAATCTTAAAATAATATTTTTTTATATTTATTAACAAAAATTTTCACTATTAAGATTTGAATTATATAAATAAATTGTCCATTTTATAGTGTAATTTTTGGATTAAAATTTTAATACATATCCGCCCAGCCACATGTAGTGAAAGCAAATATTTAGATTAGTTGTTTTATTTTATTTTTTAATTAGCTTGACTTGAATTTGGATTTATAACTTTATAATCATAAAAAGTGTCTTTTTATTTGATTTTACTTTAATATTGTTCTCAAAAGTTATGGAAATGTCCCAACGCTAAGTGATAAGTACATGCCTAAAGAAAATCTCCCTAAGAATTATTTTGTTTTCACTTGTTGCGTCTTTCTTACTTCTATTCTATAGCTGTCTTTTATTGTCAATTATTGGTGTCGAAGGAATGTCAGGAAACCTTTTGAGACTCACTCCTCTGCTCCAATACCAAACTCATCTGTTCTCCAAGAAATGACTTCATTACATCATTTGCTGTCTCAAGAAGGATTTGAACGTACAAATAAGTTGTTTAAAACTGGCAGGAAACAAGTGAAGCTCAGTGATGAATCCAAATCACTACCTAAATACATTTGCCATGATATAAAAAGCGAGAATTCCTTCAAGAACTTGACTAGAAGAGCAAGTTCTGATTCGAAGAGAATTGACGGATATGAACCTGCAATGTCAATGGATGAAGTTGCTGTTAGAGCTGTTATATCAATACTTGGTGGGTATATAGGAAGGTATGCAAAAGATTTGCATTTCCGGAAAATGATTCGAAACAAGTGCAATTCTTGCTTAGCAAGAAGAACAAGGAAAGATTTGGATGATGGGATGTTCGCCAATATGGAGTTGGGAATAGAAAGTGTTGATAAGTTAATTGAAGATCAAGGAACAAGAAAGGAATTGAAAATGAAGTCATTAAGGAATTCAATTCAGCTATTGACTGTTGTTGCTTCTTTGAATTCTAAAAAGTCAAGAAATGCTTCTACTTGTGGAATTCCCAATTCCCACATCTCAGCTTGTGCTCAATTGTACTTATCTATTGTATACAAGTTAGAGAAGAATGATAGAATATCTGCTAGGCATTTGCTTCAAGTGTTCAGCGATTCGCCTTTTTTAGCAAGAACACATTTGCTTCCTGATCTTTGGGAGCATTTCTTTCTTCCTCATCTCCTTCATCTTAAGATTTGGTATAACAAGGAACTTGAAATCCTTTCAGATTCTCTTTGTCAAGTGGTTGATAAGGAAAAGAGAATGAAAGCTCTGAGAAATGCCTATAATAGCCACATGGATATGGGAACCATTCAGTTTGCTTTGTACTATAAAGAGTGGCTCAAAGTTGGAGGAAAAGCTCCATCTGTTCCTGCTGTGTCTTTGCCATCTGGACATAGTTATGCAACTTCAAGAAGAACATCAGCAGATTCTTTTACTTCCTATTCTTCTATCAACAAAAAATTGTAAGTTATTATTGATCTCCATATTAGTTTGCAAAATAGAATGCTTGGCAAACAAATAACTCTCAATCTTTACATTTCATTTGAAATATTAGTCTGTTAATTATCTTAATTTTGATTGTTTCATGTGATTATTTTTTTCTTCTTCCATTAGATACAGAGCTGTGTTTGGCCACATGGCCGAGCACCAATCATTGGAGGTTAATAGTCAAAATAAAGATTCAATGGATGTATGGGATCTAAAACAAGAAAAGGTATGCGTAGAAGAAATGTACCTTTTTTCTATACTATATTCTTTTCAAAGTTGAATATTAATCATCAATAATTTTCTGCATTTGACAGATGACTCATCGAAGAACATCAAGTGATAATTCTATAGTTCCAAAAAAACAACTGTGGCATCAGACACCAAAATCAGACTTTTTCAGGTTCTTATCTTGCCAGAGTATAGTATCAGAATGCTGGGTGAAAGGCAATCATATAGTTGGAAGTAGCTCAATTAAGAACACTGAGCTTGCTGATATACCATTGAGCGATCTAAGTACGGCTATTTCTACTATATGCTCTTCAGATAGTCTGACCGACTGTGAAATTGCTATTCGTGTAATAACCAAAGCCTGGTTAGACTCTCAAGGTAATCCTGTCGTTGAAGATGCTTTATCAAAAGCTCCGGTGATTGAAGGAATGCTTGAGGTCTTATTTGCTTCTGATGATGATGAAATTCTTGAATTGGCAACATCAATCATAGCTGAGTTTATATCAAGAAATGAAGCAAATAGACTAATAATACTAAACTCCGATCCGCAGCTTGAAATCTTCATGAGACTTTTGAAAAGTAGTAGTTTATTTCTTAAAGCAGCTGTTCTGCTATACCAGTTGAAGCCAAAAGCAAAACAGATGATATCAATTGAGTGGGTAACATTAGCACTTCGAGTTTTAGAATTCGGAGATCAACCGCAGACCCTATTTACTGTGAGATGCATACCTCAAAAGGCAGCAATGTACTTTCTAGACCAACTTCTAACAGGATTTAGTGAAGATAGGAACTTAGAGAATGCTAGCCAAGTTGTCTCCCTTGGAGGACTGAGCTTGCTTGTGAGGATTTTTGAGAAAGGAGACATTGATGAGAGGAATAATGTTGCTATGCTTATGTCTTGCTGCATTCGAGCCAATAGTAGCAGTAGGAATTACTTGGCTGACAATTTGAATAAGACTGCTCTTCTAGAGCTCATTGCTTTTGGAATCCAAAACAAGTCTACTGGATCTGCTTTTGCTTTACTAACCGAGCTGCTATGCCTTAGTAGGTATGAATTTTCTCTTCCTTTATAATTAATACTTTTTATGATGTTTATTTGTCTTCTAATAAATTTACGGAAATGCTAGCAGAAGAACGAAAATGATAAAAATCTTAACCGAACTTAATAGTGGATGGGGTGGCTTGAATACCAAACACATATTTCTAGTCTATCTTCAAAGGTCTTTGCCAGAAGACCGACCCCTGGTCGCAGCAATTCTGCTACAGCTTGATGTTCTTGTAAGTCTATTTCTTTCTTAAGTTAAGTAATGGCTAATGCATTATTATTTCCTATTGTAGATTTTTGAAATTTTGTTAAAAAAAAAAAAAAAAAAAAAAATTCTTAAGTTAAGTAATGGCTAATGGCATTATTATTTTATTGTGTTTAAAAAAAAAAAAAAAAAAAAAAAGTGAACTAGTGCAATCAATATGTATTCAGTAGTAGAAATGTTTGCAGGGAGATCCTTTGAAGTCCAGCTTATATAGGGAAGATGCAGTAGAGGCAATTATAGACGCTTTGAATTGTCAAAATTGTAACTCAAAAGTTCAAGAACAAACAGGAAGAGCCCTCTTGATGCTGGGAGGTCATTTTTTGTATCCAGGAAAGGCAAAAGCAGAAGACTGGCTTTTATATGAAGCTGGTTGCCATGAAAGATCAATGGATTTATATTGCAGCAATGAAACAATGCATGGAAGCTTGGTATGATTTAGAAATTATTAATTTCTTGTTGATTCCCAAACTATGGTTGGTTTCTTATATTCTTTGAATAACTCTAACTAGAATGAAGAGGAAAAGGCACTAGAAGATTGGCAAAAAAGACTAGCAATTGTCTTGCTTAATACTGGCAACAAGAGATTCCTATCAGCCCTATCCAATTCCATAGCAAATGGAACACAAAATTTAGCACAGTCAAGCCTCTTCACTGTTTCATGGCTGAATAGAGTTTTGACTTCTGTTGAAGATGAAACATTTCACTCAGCACATAAAGCACTTGTCACAGAATTTCCTCCTGTTCCATTGAAGCATCTCATAAAGAGTTCAGGTATGTTATACTTTGAGCTCCTTTCTTTCTTTTTTTTTTTTTTTTTTTTTTTTTTTTTTTTTTTTTTTTGGGTTTAAAGTGAATTTCACATATAATTTCCTCGGATTATTTTCCCCCAAGGAGGTAACTAAAATTGTGCTTTTGTAAAAAAAATTTGCAACCTTAATTCCCAAAATAGAAACAATGTAGACCTTACATTAAAGTTATGCCAATAATTTTGAACTTGAAAAATACATTATATTAGATGAATTTTTTTTTTTTTTTTTTTTTTTTTTGGGTTTAAAGTGAATTTCACATATATTTCTCGGATTATTTTCCCCAAGAGTAACTAAAATTGTGCTTTTTGTAAAAAAAATTGCAACCTTAATTCCAAATAGAACATGAGACCTTACATTAAAGTTATGCCAATAATTTTGAACTTGAAAAATACATTATATTAGATGACATTTTGTGTGAAAAAGATGCCTGCACAAGCGGTACAGATTTGTCATGTGTAATGCATTAAGTTTTGTTCGTAGGTTCCCTTTCTTATCGGTTATATTGTTGACAGAATGTGTATCTATGCTTTCAACATTGGATAAAGAGTTGATTGACCCTCTTCGAAACCTTCCGTGACATGGACAGCTAATCAGCTCATTATTTCAATCAATCAAAATGCAGGTAAAGTTTATGTAATAATGGTTGTCAGTGTAAATTGTAAAAATTTATGTTAGAGATATTCTCTTTACTCATCAATTTTGTATATCTCAATGAAATTATGTTAGAAATTTGTAATTTTTGTAAATCAAATGACAAGAGCATCTTAAAGTTTCAGAAATGAATATTGGGTCCCCCCAAGTTTGTCTTTGGCATTGTTTTACCTCTGCTCTATCTAGTCTAGTTAAAGAGGGAAAAGCATGGACTTGCCTGCATCCAAATTTAAATTAAGTTCTTTAGAATTTAAATTTATTGCTCTCATATAAATGAATAGAGTCGTGATTTTTATTTTTATTTTTCTTCTTTCCATTTTTAGAATGTTCAAGAACTTTGAGCGAGCCATAACCTCTCAAAGGTGTTCCGTTACCCAAGTCAATTCATGAGTTTTCGTAAAGCCACAAATGTTGATAGGTATAAACCTGTGAAAAATTATAGGCCATTGTCAATTGAGCTGTGTTTGGGAAGGAGCAGTGAGGATTCATCTTCTAATATTGGCTGTCAAAAATATTCCGTTGCCCTTTATCTTCAACACAGGGAAGTACACATTCAACGATCAGCATTGGAAGGTTGTTAATATGTAATTATTTGGATTGGCTAGAACCGAAAAGGACTTGTCACCCTCACTATCCAACAATGCCACCTCAAGTCTTTCAGCCAATTTCTGCAAGCGTCACAGTCATTACAATTGGTTTTCATATAAGGCCAATTACATGAGTTTTTAGCGGTGTCCTCTAGTGAAAAGAATAATTAAAAGAAAAAAGAAAAAGCATGTAACTCCAATAAAAAGAATTGCAACCGTACCCGCGAATTTCTTTATCCTTCTTGTTTTTATTTTTATTTTTCAATTAAAAAAATTATTATTAAAATCTACTTTATCATTCTTATTTATATAAACCTAGTTTTACTTTCACATAGATAAAAAAAATTATTAATATTGTTAAACTATATTTTTGTTTAGTTTTTTTTTTCTTTTTTTGAAATATTGTTTAATTTTTTCTTAAAGTGTCGGTCTGCTAATATTAAATAATTCATTGTATTTGGTTAAGTTGAGAATACAAATATAGGTATATTAAAACATTAAGTAATAAATAATCTTTTAAAAAGAATAAGTTATATTTTGGGACAATTAAAACAGAAAAGTGAATTTATGTATATGAAATAGAAGAAATATTTATTTTTATTATTCAGTATTTTGAATAAGTTATTATTCGTACATTGAGATTTGACATTTTATAATCCTAGTCATGCTGGAATATGAATTATACAAACTTCAAGGTTCAAAAAAAATATATATATAGTCCTTTTGATTTTGAAGTGATTTTTAATCCTTAATTATTAGAAATCGTCACAGAGCAGAGTTTGCAATATTCATATTCGATTTGCCAACACAAATTAATATTCATTGGATATCTGTTTCGCATTCAACTGGAGCAATTTCAGTTTCGGCATATATATACAAGAGGAAAGACTAAGTAGTCGTTCTCTTTTCAAAATTTTATATCCTCTCAAAAAAATTTTCCCTAAAAAGTCTAAAATTTCTCAAAAAAAAAAGAAAAAAAAAGTCTAAAGAACAACTATGACTGTGAGAAAATTTGAGAAATTTTTCAGAATTTTGAGAAGATCTAGGTTTGGGAAAATTAAAAGTTCTTTTGATGTATGAGCCTATTTCTGATTTTTTTTAATTATAATTAATTGTGAAAACTTATTAATTCAAGAGGAAAGACTAAATAGTCGTTCTCTTTTCAAATTTTGAAGACTAATTTACATTTTTAAAATAATAAGGCTAATATATTAGATCACATTAATTAACTATTTAGTACTTTCAAGGGGAAATATATTATTTTAAGGGCAATAAAAACCAAAAATTAGAAGCACAAATAATACAAAACAACATCATTAAAAAGAAAATATAAAATGGACCACAACTATTAATCCATCCAAACATTATTTGAGGAATCTAAGAAATGGACCACAACTTATTAAAGAAAATAATATTATTTCATGTGAAGACAAGTTACATTTAAACAGCTAGAAAGTTTACCACAAATAGGTGGAAGTTCAACTCTTTTTGTCTTTATTGTCTCTTCTTATGTTTATTGTCAATATGACAATAAGAGAAAATACAATATGACAATAAGAGAAAATAAAAAGATAACTCTAAATAATACCGTTGGAAAGAAGAAATAATTATGCAAGTAGACTTTTCGATGCCCAATGTTAAATAGTTAGAATCCCTTCGAAATAGAGAACAAAGAAAATAGATTTCCTTTTTTTTTTCTTTTTTCTTTTTTTTTAAATGTGTTTCCACCCTCACACTGGAAGTGGTATCTAGATAAAATCCTCTAAACAATAGTAATCAGATTTGAATCCTTGATCTTACATGTAAAGTTTGTCAGAAAATACAGTCTATTATCATTTATCTAAACTATTTATACTTTAATAATACTAAATGAAATATTTATAAAAATATATTAGAATTATTTTGATAAAAATAATGCTGCAATTGCAAGCATTTAATTCTTATTTGGTCAATTTTCTATCCCAAAATATAAGTCTTTTTTTGTGCTTATCTTGTCCCAAAATATAAATCGTTTTGATTATTTTTAAAGAGTAATAAATGGTGTTTTTCTAATATTATTAGAAACAACGGATTACAAGTAACTATAGATTTTTAGATAAAGAATAATTTAGTCAATCTACCCTTGATTTTGTTATAATTTAGGAGAATTAACTGTTTCATTAATCCTTATACAGAAACCTTAAACGATTTACATTTTGGTACAGAGAGAGTAATGTAGTTATAATTATGAGTTTCATTTTGCATTAAAGCATTGTCTTTAGATATTTATGGTCAATGTTCTCCTTATTATTGGACGATGATTAGAGCTGTTGAGATTGATACATATTATGTCCTTTTCTTTATAAAAGGAAGCAGCTGCTCTCATAAACTGAGATATATGTGATATATAAAACTGGTAAATAAGTGCTTGTTATTCAATAAGTCCACTGAATTGACCTGCATGAGAATTTTATATGGACAGTTACCTGTGTCTATGGAATTCCCTCAAGTAATGGTTGTATAGGTGATCATTTGACTTATGATTAAGCTATCTTGTATAGGGATAATTATATTTTGATCTTCATTCACATTATTCATTTATGGATAATGAGCAATGATGAATTAAACATAGTATCAACTATATGGAGATGCTTGTGTAATTAAAATAGGATTCATCACCCTAGATAAATTAGGGAAAATGTTCTAATTGTTCTCTATTAGTATTAATTATTAAGAAATCTTTATGCAGGGTAGAATGAAATTAGAAAATTAGATTTGGAATTTCATTCAAATAATCAATAGCTATGATTAAAACAACTAACATGATTTAGTAAAGCAGACACAGTCCATGCCTAATTACTAAATCAGAACATTAAGGGTGAAGGGATATTAATTACATTGATAAATCATGAACTAAAAGTTTAAGTCAAACCACTTTGACTTTTCAAATATTTAGGTAATCATGGCATGTTGTTAGACAATGTTCTTAACCTTCAAATATTAATTAATTTAATTTAATTTGTTGCCAACATATTTGGAACCTAATAGGCCATACACATAAGAATGAATATGAGAAAGTAAAAATGAGAAATCAAATCAAATATGACTTAATTACAAATAAGTTTTGGGACTTTAAGGGTGAAATTGTAATTTATATCTAATTGCAATTTTACCTAAATTATTAAGTATTGACTTAGTTAATTTATATCTAAAATTTATTGAGATAAATTTTACATCATATATAAACCTAATATTTTAATTATAATTGTAACACCCTCTCTCTGACCCCACAAGGCCAGATAGGGAGTGCTAACATTTTGTGCCGGAGGAACGTACGTGCTTGCTTATTAGTATAAAACTAATGTCAAATGAAAATATAACATAATAAATACAAACTGAGTTTGTAATTCTTTAAAATATATAGTAGAAGTCTTAAAGACATAACCTAGTTAAAACAATTCAATTATGAATATCAAGGAATTCAAATCTTTAAACAAAAGTGGTGTGAGGCCCCTCCTGAGCGCCATGGGAAAGATCCAAAGGATGGAGTCAATCCAAATGGGCCCATTAGTCAGTTTCTTATGGAATGGTGAGGAAACTCATCATGGTTTCTCTTTGTCTGGTTGTGGCTCAGTTTTAGCACTTAAGTTGTCAGTTTTAGCGCTAGGAAACTCCTCATGTGTTTAATGTTGCCAACTTACTTTATTTTTATTTTCGAGAAAAGTATAAGGTAAAAAGCCCATATTTGACTCCATTTTGAATTTGCCTCAAGGATAAAATGCAATAGCCTCGAATCATTATGTTCGAGGACTAGGTTTTTAGCTTTTTTCACAGAATCAATGGTTTGAAATTAATCGTATAATCAAAATATTGGTTTTGTATGAATTTTAGATTATTGATGCATGAGCACACTTAGATGCATGGCAATATTAGAAATATAGAGCATTAAAAGCATAAATGAGTAAAATAGTGCAATTCAGAGGGGAGCCCGACTCTAGCCTCATTTTTTGAGGATTATAGGTCGTGTTACACATTCCCCTAGATCCTAGCCTGTCTGTTTGGTTGGGGCCCACTACCTAGGCTAAAACCCTATATATGACTTTATACTTCATTTGAATGAGGATCAGGGTGCATGAAGTTCTACCATCGATTAGGATGGTAGGATTGCGATTCCATTCTTAGAATGGGCTTACGATTTGCTGGACGGACCGGTTTAGGTAAAACTGATTTTGCAGTGTGCACCGGGCTTAAATCATTTTGCGTGCTGGATAGATTAGGCTTTGGGTGCTGGACGGACTAGGCTTTGATTGAAAATTGTTTTTGTAGTGCGCGACATAGACTAGGCTTAAATCATTTTTTGTGCTGGATGGACTAGTCTTGACAGTTTATAAGGTGTCAAATGGACTATGCTTTAATTGACAAAGATCAAGTTTGAGTTTTATACCCTAGCTCGTGAGGTAAAAAAGTTAGGTGGTGCAAGCGTTCGGTTAACATAGCTCCATGATGTTAAACGGTCAAAAAGACGGAGTCTTTTCTCCAATAAGCAAAGGATGGGCGCGAGGGCCCAATTTTAGTCTTATATTATATATTTAATTAGCTTTGGACCAAGAAGGACCAAAGTGTATATGAAAATAGAAAGGACCAACTTTTGAGTACCAAGTCACATTTTGGCTCCATTGAGGAAAAAGAGTAAAATCAGACTATAAAGCCTAAGAAACGTTCGCATGAGGGAGAATTAAAGTCGTTGAAGCTTGAGAAGTGCTCGATCAAGCAACAAGAGGTGGTGAAAAAATGAGGAGGAGAGCCATATTTATAGGCCGAGCTCCCCCTGGCCGGTGCCGGCAGCTTCTCTGCCAGTACTGGTGTTCCAAGCACCGGTACCGATTGAGGTGGATTTTAGCTACCTAGCCGATACTAGACTGGAGTCTCCCAGTAAAGCCAGCTAGGCCAAATGAATGTCTTGCCTTTTTCAGTATGTTTCAAGGTCTTCCTGCTTTTGAAAGCCCGTTTGAGGTAAAAATGATGTCCGATCAAGCTGATTCTCAAACTATTGGAACCTTAGCGGAATTTCCTAGGGCTTAGTGTTGAAATTAGGGTCAACAATTGCCCCTTTGGAAGATCAAAACTAATCTTGATTCGAGCTTATGACCTTAATTTTTGGCTGTCTATTTAGAATGCTGGCTGGAAAATTGTACCTTGCAAGTCATGGCAATGTCTGGAATATCCTGTTAAAATCTTGTCTGATTTTGAGACCATTTTTCTGAGACTGATTTGATTCAGCTGATTTTCTTAGCTAGGGTGTGTCAGCTATTTCCTATAAATAGGGGGTGAGTGGTGGCTCATTTGCACCAATCTTTTATTCTCTCACTTTTTCTTCTCTGAAAGCTGTTTTGGTGATAGTGCAGAAATGAGTGTGGGTTCATCACAAATGACTTCTTACTCACCTTTGAGTGAGGGGAAAGACAGTGATGAAGTTTCTCCCACCGTCCAACTGCATAGACAGGATAGCCAGGACAATACGTCCCTCCTTCCCTTCTACCGTCTGGGGAAGGTGGCCACGCCTTAAGAGGTGATTGAAGCGAGGTATCTTATCTAATGAAATCCCTGCTTTTTAAACTTCTATATTTTTGTATTCGTATTCTCATTCACAACCTATCTAACTTTGGTCTTGGATATGATATTGACTTTGGGAGTCCATTTTTGGTCTGCAGGACCTTTCAATTATGGCTCGCGTAACGGGCTCAGTTCCTTCACCACCAAGGGTGCCCACTTCCAATCAAAGAGTCAGTGCCCCTCTGACCTACTTCTCACTAACATGCTGCTTTCTAAGAGCATGAGGTGCATCAGATACAGGTCTCCAAATGGGCCACCATTTACTCTCTCCTAAAAGATCTCTCGGAGCATTGGCCCGATTACCCTGAGGATGTACTAGTATTTATTTCTCTCCAGCCGCTTAACTTATTGCATCCAATATGCACTTACTGCTGTGAACCCTCCCCCGAAGGCAAAATTGGTGCTAGAAAGAGGAATGCTCCCATGTGTTTTATGAAGTCGCCACCTAGTTTATTTTTATAAAGGAAAACTAAGAAAGAACCCTAAATGACTCCAATTTTAATTAATCTAAGTCTAGATTAATTACCCCAAAGTTTAAGGCACAATCTACGAACCGCAAAATTGGTGCTAGAAGAAGAAGGAATGCTCCCATGTGTTTTTATGAAGTCGCCCCTAAGTTTATTTTTATAAAGGAAAAACTAAGGAAAAGACCCTAAAATGAACTCCAATTTTAATTAATCTAAAGTCTAGATTAATTACCCAAAAGTTTAAGGCACAATCTTACGAACCACAAGGTGGATCCCGAGAACTATGTCATGGCCTGAATTAACCTAAGTGTAAATGCTTTGCAAGGTAATTTGATGCAATTGGACCAGTAAATTGTTTTGGTGATTTCGACTTGCCGCTCAGGGTTAAATCCCGAACGTGCCTACGTACTCTCATTTGAATGAGAGATCAAAGCCGACGTAGTTCGATAAAGCCTATTTAAAGGCATTTTGAAGGGGTATGCTTCATGCATGAGTGTGTGTATGCTTCATGCGTTTTTTTTTAGGCATTTTGCCAAAGATTGATTGATTTCTTGTTTTAGGCATTTGTTGCCAAAACGTGTTTGATTGGGCAATTTATTGCTGAAAATTGATGTTTTTAGGCATTTTTGCCAAAGATTGATTGATTTTTTTGTTTTAGGCATTTGTTACCAAAAGGTGTTTGATTGGGCAATTTATTGCCGAAAATTGATATTTGGGCTATTTGTCGCCAAAATGTTTAAGGGCATTTGTGCCAAAGGGGTTTTGTTGGGCTATCTGTCGCCAAAATGACTAAGGCATTCGTGCCAAAAGATGATATGTAATTTAGGCAATTTATTGCCAAAGAAAAGGTCATATTTGGGCAATTTGTCGCCAAAAGGTGGTTATTTGAATCATAGGCAATTTGTTGCCAAAAGCGATTGATTAAACTGTAGGCAATTTGTTGTCAAAAGGTGATTGATTAAGGCTTTTAGCCACAATTATTGATTAATTGGACTTTTAGCCGAACTGTTCGAAATAAAGGCAATTACACCGTAGTTATTATTTAACTAGGCACTTTAGCCAATATGTTCGGAGTTTTAGCATTAATACAACGATTATTGATTAACCGGGCATTTTAGCCTAAACTTAACCGGGCATTTTAGCCTAAACTTATTTACTTAAGGCAGTTTGCTGCCAAGATGATGAATGGTGTGAATGCAGTTGTTTAATTAGAGTTTAGAGTAGAAGAGAATATGCACAAAATGCTGAAATTAAATGGGTAGAGTTTCGTTATTATCTGAGTTAATCGGCGGCCGGTTCTTAGCTTCAGCTTGAAAATTCCATATTAAGCTCCTCATTAGGGGAATATTTAATTAATTTAATTAAGTGACCAAATATCACAACAGCAGAGTAATAAAAAACCTACACTAAATGAAGCAAAGCAGTAAAAGAACCGCAAGGAGCGTAGGAGAGAAGAGAGCGTCCGTCAACACAGACTGAGTGAGTAAAACTGTCGATTCGGGGCTATATTTACGGGGCTATATTATAGGGAAAAACAGGCTGGAGGGCGAGTGACTACCCCGTGGAAGACGAGCGCCTCCACCGTGGACGGCGAGTGCCGCCGCCGTTGAACCCGAGTGCCCGTCCGCCGTTGACGGCGGTTTTGCTGTCCACTATCGTCCGCTAGCTTTTTCGTTCCAAAAGGCTTTTTTCGGGAGTTTCCGTACCTCCAAAAAATATTCCGGGAACCAGTTCTGCGACCTCGTAATTTTTCCGGACATTTCAAGTACCGATATTGGCATACTTTCGGTGAAATTTTCGAATGGCCTCCGGTCTCTGCCCGGACTGTTTGCAGTAACGGGAAAACAGGCTTTTTGAGCCTGCAAAAATTTGGAGTATTTACAGTTCGCCCCACCGGCAAAACAGATAAAAATGATTTAAATGGGAAGTCGGTGGTTGTCTGGAAAAAACAAAATTTTGAAGAAAACAAATTTTGAAGGCGAAAAACAGACGTGTTCAGGAGACCCGCCTTTTGGCTATTTTCCTTGCCTGTATTTCTGTACTGTACTTTGACTGTACCTGCATTTGGTGAGTACTGAAAATTTTATATGTATGCATGATTATCCACTTTGATTTGTAAAAAAACGGGATTTTTTTTTCAATTTTAATTTTCAATTTCTGATCGTTTTTCTTTCAAAAGATGAATCCCTTTTATAACCACAACATGCACAATTGGACTAAGAGTCTCTCCAAGGTAGAAAAGATCAATTTGGGGAGGCACTGTGGTACATTTACTGGTATGACATCACCCGCTTTATCCAGGTTAGCTTCCGCCATACCCGAGTTTACCTGCTAGGCCTTACACATTGCACGCACATTGCACGTGGTACTGCGCTTCGCGTGTTTTGAGGCAGATGGGATAGACCAGACTGTTCCGATTGTGGATGGCCACTTCTTTTGATTCCAGTTAATTACTCCGGGTGTTTACCCGAGCCCATCCTTAAGGCCTGGTTAGAGTCATCCATGGTTAGGGCCCCTTAACCTAATCCGCCGCGGTGTTTCCATACTTCTCCAGCTGGTTCATTACCGCTGTCTGGCCGATTGAAAGACCAAGGAGGACTGCACTGCTGAGTGTTCTCGAAGGTTGGGTTCAGGCTGATGCTGAAGAGGAGATTGGGACAGGTGAGGAGATTGTGCTGGCCCCTCGGACAGACAAGGCTGGGCAGAGTTCAGCAGAAGACTCAGAGGATGCCGCTCCGCGGAGGCAACGGGATACCTAGACTCTTATGAACTTTTGTGATTTTTCCTTGTTTTGCCTTTCGTTTGGGACTTTGGATTTATCTTTTGATGTATGCTTTACACTTTCTTTAGTTATTTTTGGACTCTCTTGCTTGATTCTGGATTAACTTTGAGACAGAATGTGACATTACAGTTTTGGCTTTTGGGGCTTTCCAAAGCATTTCCCATTTATTTCCAACTTTATTTATTAAAGCTCTAATTTTTGCCTAAGCTGCCCTTTCGGGTTTTCAACTTAGCGAGCTACCCATTTTTGCCTAAGTCGCCCTTTTAGGGTTTTCAACTTAGCGGGCCCCGACTTTTGCCTAAGCCGCCCTTTCGGGTTTTCGACTTAGCGGGTTCTTCTTTTTTTTTCTTTTTTTTTTTTTGCACTTTTTCTCTTTTGTTTCCTCTTTTTTTTTTTTGGCAAAGAAGAATGAATTATGAAATGATTTTTTCATTAATGTTTAGACCACGCCCAAAGAGCGCTGCCTACATATCTCCGATACACAATTTCTTTTTTCCGGGGAGAATCAGGTCTAATGTAGCTCTTTTTTACACCATGTAATGACTGTAATTACACATAATATCTTTTTAGCTGATCTAAATTACATGGATTCGTGAACTCCAAACCATTTAAATCAGTCAAAATGACGACTCCGCCGGATAGTATCCTCTTTAGAATGTAAGGCCCAGCCCAATGAGGGCGGAACTTCCCACGCGGGTCTATGACTGGTTGTCTAATTTCTTTCAAGACCAAACAACCTCTTCAATCTCGGCTTTGACCTTCTAATTAAAAAATGCCCGAGCTATTCCTCCTCTGGTAAAACCTGCGTTTGGTGGATCGTTGTAAACCCTTCTTTCTGCATCCAAAATACCCAGGAATTGGAGGTGGTAATTCTGGACGCCAATCTGCTTCCGCTGATTTGGCTTTCTGGATGATTCTTTGCTGACCGACTTCCAAAGTTTCAACAGGCAAGCACCGCCTCCATACCATAATACCAAGGAATAACGGAAGTTTGCTCCGGTGGGCGTTCTGATGAAGTCCTAATATCCCATAAGGGCATTCCGGTAACTGTTCAATGCCAAAGCTTTTGCTTTTTAACTGTCTTTTCGGCATAAAGACACAGCCTTATGCCAGGCCTCTACACCCATTTGTTTGTGGAGATCTGTATATGGGTAGGTATTCTTATGGTGTTGGAATTCTTCTTTTCTTTCAACAAATCCGAAAAATTCACTCTGAAAGTGGGACCCATTATCAGTGATGATCTTCAAATGGCAATTCCGTACGACAAAGGATGTTAGTACGAAAACGACCAGTGCCCTGCTCTTGGCATTCAAAAACCGAATAAGAGGCTGGCCGTCAAATCCACTATAGTGAAAATAATCCACAGCAACCAGGATGAATTAAATGACCATTGGAAGCCTTTGGGTGGATCTTTTCGATCAACATCTATGCCCCAAGGTTGCAAAGGGACAAAGGTGAAGCAATGGGATTCCATTTGACTGGAGGCTGTTTTTGCAGCTTTAGGCAAAAAAATTTGAACACTCATGGCAGCTTCTGCGCGTGCCTCACGCAATCTGCATTCAAATAGTTGAACCAGTAATACCCAGATTCATAATTTTTTGAGCTAAGAGCTTATCCGTGCCATAGTGTGGACGCGGACTCCCCGATGTGTAAGGAATCCATAATGGTTTGAGCTTCCCCTTCATCTATTGGCACTTAGATGGTTAAACGCGTTCCAACTTCCTTTTATACCAGAACTCCCCCCAGCCAAGGAAATATCCGGATGCTAAACCTGTCTCAATGTCCGTTGATCAGTCTCGAGGATCCAATTCCGGGTAAACTCGTTCTGAAAGATAATTTTGTACGTCCCAAAAATCAGGGCTTTGTCATCGACCAAATTCAATAGATGTGGGCCGTGCTGTTCTTGTGCCGAACTGTCAAAAGGTCGAATGATTTGATTTCCCCTCTACATTGACCATGGAGCTAAGTAGCAAGGGCACAGCAAAACTGGTTCTTGGCTCGGGGAAGTAATGGAAAGACAGATCTCAATTTTGTTGAACCAATTCATCCAAGCGTTGTAGGTAAGGAACCCAAACGCTCTTCCTTAATTTTCCAACTACCTTAGAGCTTGGGAGACTATTAAATTGGAAGTCCCCGAAAACCCTAAGGACTTTTATCTCTTTTTCGCAGGGCTGCTTCTAACCCCATTAAAATGCAAAGCTTCATACTCGGCTTCATTGTTTGGTGCAGTCGAAATCTAACTTGAACTGGCGATTGGGACGTATTCTCCAATCAAGGAGTTTTTGAAACACGACTCCAATCCCATTTTCCTGATAATCGAAGCTCCATCAAAATACATCTCCAAAAACGTCATTTTCCCAACGTTTCAATGAGAATCCCTTTCCGTCGGGAAACTCCACCTTCTTTCATTTCGTCTCGCACGGGCAGTTCCGATAATTGTCTTATTGTCTAAGGCTCCCCTTTTTAACTGCCTTCCGTTGTAACAAATTTCAAGTCATAAGCCTGGCACACTGAACACCGCCCACTTAGCCATCTTACTGTCAAGAAACCGGCCCTTCCATAAGGAATTTCAAGGGGTTTCGATTCAGAGATAGAAAACATATGGTGGTTATAGGTGAAAAGGTAAGTGCTGTAAGCTTTGTACAAGCCCAAAACTAGAGCCAAAATAACTTCTCTAATCTTATTATACTTCAGCTCATAGTCTAGCATCCTTTTGCTTAAAAAGGTAATACACGGCATTCTCTAAACCCTGGTTTCTTCGCTTGTTGAAGCTAGCATTGCACCCATCGGCTTCTTCCTGTCATTGATAGGTACAATAGCAAAGGTTTTCCTGGCCTTGGTGGTTGCAAGACTGGCGGAGATAAATAGATACTGTTTGAAAAACCTGAATCAAAGGCTTTCCTGACAATCTTCGTTCCAATTTGACGGATAACCCCTTTACTGATAAAGTTGGAAGATCGGCCACAAGTATCGCCAATTTGATTAATGAACCGGCTGATGTAAGTGTAGCCTTCCCAGGAAACCGCGAACTTCCTTTTCTGTCTTCGGTGCCTGGCATTTCCAAAATGGCTTTGGCTTTTGAAGGGTCAATCTCTATGCCTTTCCGGCTGACCATAATGCCCCAGAAATACTCCGGATGTAGCTCCAAGACAGACACTTTGCCGGGTTGAAGCTTTAAATAATGGTAACTTTCCGAAGCCTAAGGAAGAAACTTCCTCAGTGCTGTGGTATGTTCTTCAGCTGTTTTCCGATTTTAACAACCATGTCGTCCAACATAACACCTCAACTTCTTTATGAATCAATGTCGTGAGATAGTTGTTGGCCATTCTTTATAAGTTGCCCTGGCATTTTTGAGCCCCAAAGGCATGACCTATAGCAGTAGGTTCCCACTCTGTGATGAATTGTCGTCTCTCTTTGTCTGGCAAATGCATCATTAATCTGATTGTACCCGACAAGCGAGATCAGTCAAGAGCA
>NW_023590704.1:1123165-1155414 GCF_014843425.1 Jatropha curcas
CCCTGGGTATTGGGCATACTACAAGAGTTATCTTCAAAATGGAAGCCTAACCAGTAGAGATAACACCAAGACCTGACAAAACCGGAACCCCCCCCCCCCCAAAATTCGGAAAAAAAAAGACAGTAGATCCCGATAATTTCCCTTACTGGGCGAGTTCTGTATAAACAGACGTTGGAAGGCCTGCACCTAAAGCGTGGCGTTTGATGAGGGAGGAAAGCTCAAAACATTATGGATTTCCCTTACACAACGGGGAGTCCGGTCGCACACATGCACGGGGATAGCCTTGGCTCGAAAAAGTCGTGAACCTGTGGTTACTTACTGGTCAAATGCCATCGGAAATGCAGACTGCGTGAGGCAAAGACACCAGCAAATGTCATGAGTGTCAAAATTTTTGCTAAAGGCTCGCAAAGTACCAGCCCTTCGGAGGTCAACATTGAACTCCTATAGCTTTCAACCATGGCCCTTCTTCGCAACTTGGGGCATAGACGTGGAATCGAAAAATCCACACCAAAGCGCTTCCAATGGTCAGCCAAATTTAATCCTGGTCGCTGTTGATTATTTCACTAAGTGGATTGAGGCAGGCCTCCATAATTGCGCGTCCTTGATGCCAAGAAGGCAAGCCAGTTCGTTCAGTAACTTGAAACATCCTTGTGTCGGTAAGCAGGCGGAACTGCCATTCGAGATTCATTATCGCATTGCCACCGCGGTGCCCACTTCTCCAAAAGTGAAATTTCTCTGAACCTGCGAAGCAAAAGAGAATCCCATACATCATAAAGTCCTCAGCTATCTGTCCCACCACATGGGGCTGTGAGAGGCTGCAATAAGGCCTATAATAAAAGTCATTTTGCACGTAACACAGTCAAAAAACGACAAAGCTTGGCATGAACAGTTACCCGAATGGCCCTAATGGGGATATAGGACTCTGTCAAATATCAGAAACGCCCACTGGTAGAACTCGCGTATTACCTTAGTGTATCGGTATAGGAAGGCATGTGCCCCTAATTGAGGGGCTGGAGAGCTTTCAGTCGGCGAGGATTATCTCGGGAGCGCAGATCGCCGTAAGCAGCATTGGGCAAGAATGTCATCATTCTGCAACTCTGGGTATGGACTGAAAAACGATTGCAAGCGATCTACTAAACTCAAGTTTACACAGAAAGAATGACACGGCATTTAATAAGAAGGGGTCAAAGACCGCAAAATTGGAATGAAGGTTTTTGGTCTTCGAAAGAAATTCAGACCAGCCAACTCATAGACGCCACGTCGGGAAAGTTTCGTCCTCATTGGGCTAGACCTATGGTGTTGAAGAAAATCATTTGTTCGGTGGTCGGAGCCGTCATTTTTGACTGACTTTGGATGGTTTTGGGAGAAGTGCACGAAATCCATATGTAATTTAGATTCAGTTTAAAAAAAGATATTTTGTATAATATAGCAATTGCATAATGTAAAAAAGAAGCCTACATTAGACTTGATTCTCCTCGGAAAAAAGGAAAATTATGTATCGGAGAATATGTAGGGTCAAGGCCCTCTTTGGCGCCTAGGGTCCTAATATAATAAGGAGAAAAATCATATGCATAATTCATCTTCCTGTCCAAACAAATAAATATAAAACAGTGAAAAGGAAAAGAAAAAAAAAAAAAGAGAAAACCGCTAAGGTTCGAAAACCCGAAAGGGCGGCCTTAAGCAAAGAGTTCGGCGGCCCTGCTTACAGTTTGAAAACCCGAAAAGGGCGGACTTAAGGCAAAAATGGGTAAGCCGCTCGTAAGATTGAAAAAACCCGAAGGCGCGCTTAGGCAAAAATTAGAGCCTTGAAAAAATAAAAGTTGGCAGAAGATGCTTGGAAAGCTTAAAAGTCAAGATGACATTCCAATTAAAGCCATAAAAGTCAGAACAGTCCGAAGTCAGCAGAAAAGCAAAAGAGTCCAAAAAAAAAATAAAATAAAATATATGAAATCTAAGTCAAGTTAAATCCAAAAAAAAAAACCATACATCCAAAATCCAAGGTCAAAGTCCCCAAATAAAAAAGTCAAAAAAAAAAGAAGGAGTCAAAATAAGGGAAAAACAACAAAGTCCAAAAGCCTATAAGAGGTCTAGTCGCGGCCTCCGTGGGGCAACATCGCTCCGAGTCATGCCTAGGTGTTGAACTTCTCTCAAACTCGCCTGTCCGAGGAGCCAACACAATCTCCTCATCAGTCGTCAATCTCATTATCAAGCGTCAGCCTGAGCCCACCTTCAAGTACACTTAGCAAGTCGCGTTCTCACTTGGCCTTTTCAACCGGCCAGACAACGCAATTGAACCAGGTCCGTACTCAGGAGAATCATGAACAACCGGCAGATTAAGGTAAAGGCCAAAAAGGCCTAACCATATGATGGTCTCTAACCTAAGCCCTAAGGACAGCTCGGGTAACACCCGGAGTGATGGCTGAATCAGCTGAAATGCTATCCACAATCGGAATAGTCTGGTCTATCCCCATCTGCCTCAAAATATGCGAAGCGCAGTACCAAGTACAGTGTGTAAGGCCTAAAAGGTAAACCCGAGTGTGGCAGAAGCTAACCTGGATGAAGCGGGTGATGTCATACCAGGAAATGTACCACAGTACCTCAGTTTGACCCAACTCAATCAGCCATGAAGTCCATGCATCAGTAGACGGATGAGTGATCAGGATCCTCCGCATACGATACTGAGAGGGGTCGATACTGAGAGGTAGGGGTGTACAAGGCAAGAAAGTAGGAGACAGCAACACTTGGAGGTGGTCTCTTTAACTCAAACTAACCAAACCTGAGTAATGGATCCTTTCTATTACAAAGGAATGAACCAAAAGAAAGAAGAGACAATAAGCAATAGGAGATAGACCATACCTCCTCAAATTGATCCTTTCTACCTTGAAGAGACTCATAGTCCAATTGTGCATGCTGTGGTTATAAAAGAGATTCATTTTTGAAAAAAATTGAAAATCGAAAATTGAAAAAAAAAATCCCGTTTTTTACAAGTCAAAGTGGATAATCATGCATATAAAATTTTCAGTACTAACCAAATGCAGGTACCAATAAAGTACAGTACAGAAAATACAGGTAAAGAAAAGTACAGACAACAACAGAAAGGCCCAGAAGTTCACATTTTTTGCCCCTAAGGCCCAAAAATTCTCAATTTGGCCCCAAAGGCCTAAAAATACCCATTTTGGCCTCTAAGGCCCAAAAAATTTTCAATTTGGCCCCAAAGGCCCAAAAATACCCAATTTGGCCACAAAGGCCCAAAAATTCTCAATTTGGCCCCAAAGGTCCTTCTCAATTTGGGCCCCAAAGGTCCAACAAATCCGCTAATTTTGGCCACAGAGGCCCAGAAGTTCACATTTTTCTGCCCCTAAGGCCCAAAGAATTCCCAATTTGGCCCCCAAAGGCCCAAAAATAGCCAAAAAGGTCCCAAATAGCCAAAAGCGAGTTCGTCTGGACACGTCCGATTTTTTGCCTTTCAAAATTTTGTTTTCAGACAACCATCACGACTAAAATTAAATAGGCAGAGTTTCGTTATTACCTGATTTAATCGGCGACCACTTCTTAGCTCCAGATTAAGCTCCTCGTTTGGGGAATATTAATGTAGCAAATTTTATTATTTGCAGTCCAGGAAAACTGGCTTTTTGAGCCTCAAAATTTGAGTATTCACACCCGCCAGCAATGGCGGCTCCTGCGGCCTGCCACGGCAGCGGAGGTCGCTGGATCGGGCGGCAGCGGCCGCCTGACCGGGCGGCAGCAGTCGCCGAAGCGGGCGACGGCGGCCGCCGGCCTCCTGCCGCAACTGCCGCCCTACCCGGCGGCAGCTGCCGCCCTCCAGCCCAATTTTGCCTATAAAATTGGCCTCGAGCCCTCAGTTTTACTCACTCAGTCTGTGTTGACGGACGCTCCTTCTCCCCTACGCTCCTTGCGATTCTTTACTGCTTTTTTGCATTTTTTTTAGTTAGCTTTATTGCTTTCTTGCTTTGTTATTTGGTCACTAAAATCGAATTAATTAATATTCCCCTTAACGAGGAGCTTAACTTTGGCCACTTAAATTAAGATTAATTCCTAATTAATATCCCCAAACCGATCGAGCTTAATTCTGCGAGTTTTCAAGCTGAAGCTAAGATAGCGGCCGCCGATTAACTCAGGTAATATCACGCAGCAACTCTGCCCATACTTTAATTTTCAAGCATTTAAGCATATCTTCCTTCTACTCCAATTCTGAATTAAACTGGCTGGCATAAATGCATCCAGTCAATCAATTTGCAATAACTGCCTCAATTAAATATAAATAAGCTTAAATGCCGTTTAATTAATAATCGTGGTGTTAAAGCCTAAAATCCGACAATATTCGACTAAAGTAACTGGTCATTTAATGACTATGGTAATAATCGCCTTTATTTCGAAACAAGTCCACCTTATGTCCAATTAATCAATAATGTGTGGCTAATGGCCTCACATTAAACCATGATTTTTTGTCAAATAAATTGCCTCTATTGCAATTCAAATTGATCACTTTTGGCAAACACAGTTCCTATAAGTAGAATTAATCATTTTACCAGACAAATCGCTTAAATCGAAAGCTTTGGCAAAATGCCCTTGAAATTAATCAATCTTTTGGCGGTAAAAGCCTAAAATACTCACATATTTGGCGACAATCGCGCCAAGTCAAACACCTTTTTTGGCAAAAAAAACTGCCTTAAATCAACTCATTTTGGCTAAAAGCCTTAAAAATATCAATTTTGTGCGACAACATTGCCTAAATCACATCAACTTTGCAACATTGCCTAAATCAATCTTTTGGCTAAAAGCTTAAAATCAACAGCTTTTGGCAACCATCAATGCCTAAAAACATACAAATCAATCAAACTTTGGCAAAATGCCTAAACAAAATGCACCGAGAGCATAACACACACTCATGCATTAAGCATACCCATTTCAAAGCCCTTTAAAAAAGGCCCTATCCATAGGCTTTATCGAACTACGTCGGCTTTGATCTCTCATTCAAACGAGAGTACGTAGGCACGTTCGGGATTTAACCCCGAGCGGCAAGTCGGAATCACCAAAACACTTTACTGGTCCAATTACATCAATTTACCTTGCAAAGCATTTACGCTTAGGTTAGTTAATCAACATGACATGGTCTCGGGATCCACCTCGGGTTCATAGATTGTGCCTTAAACATTGAGATAATTAGCCTAGACTTAGGTTAATTAAAATTGGAGTCATTTAGGGTTCTTTCTGAGTTTTCCCTTATAAAAATAAACTAGGTGGCGACTTCATAAAACACACATGTACACATTTCACGTGCATATCACACACACACACCACTTTCCTAGTTTATCCTAAAATAATTAAACAAGGTGGCGACTCACACATTCACGTGCATTTCTACCCTTAGTCATATGCATTTATATGCCTATTTCCGGGGGAGGGGTTCACAGGTGCCGTGGAAACTGGCAGGCTTACTAGTACCATTTGGGAGGTGGCCAATACCGACGGCAAGCTGGTCGGTACCGCCTGGGTGAAATTACCTGGCTGTCGCTTTGGCTTGTTTTTGCGGTTTTCTGACTTTTGGGAGTCCGTTCGATGCCTAAACGACATTCCATCGAGTTGATTCTCGCATCGTTGGAACCATAGCGGAATTTCTTGAGATCTGGTGCTGAAATCACAATCAACAATAATACAACTATAAGTCTCATTAAAATGAAATAATAAGAAAATATCTTTTCTCAAGCTTTCTCTCTCTTACTTAACTCTTTCTCTGCTCTTTTTTTTTCTCTGAAATCGAATAGTATTCTTAACTCTACTTTCAAAGAATGTTTGTTATGCAAAGTTTCTCGAGAAATAAAAGAATCTAAGAATGAAAAACCATGCAAAACTTAGTTTCATTAAGAGAAATTTCTTATAATGTTTTGTAGTTACATATATAATAATGTCAATAGAGTCTGATGTATGAAAAACATTAAGCCATTAGCAATAAGGATAATAATAGATTAGATTTAGATCAAATTATGCAAAATTCATATCTGATCTGCAAAGATTTCATATATCCATATGTATATCTGCTCTGTTCGGATTCGATCGGATCGAATGTCAAATCAGATCGGGTTGAATCGGATATTATTCACTTTTTTATTATGTTTGAAAAAATAGAAAAAAATAAAATTTAATAAAAATTCATATTATTTGTTATGCTTGAAAATAAAAAAATTCCTAACAATAATTTAAAATATTGTATACTATGACAACTAGAACAGAATTTAGTAATTGTTAAGCACAAAAAACTTTAGGCTATTGACAAGAATGTTCACAAATTCTTTTATTTGATGTAGATATTAAAGAAATACAAAAAAAAAAAATATAAAAATGGCGATGCAGAGATTAAAAAAATATATAAAAATGGTAAAAAGAGTTGAGAATAATAACACTATATTGCAACTTAAATAAAAGACTGGAAAAATTGACAACTGTGGGATTTGAACCCACGCCCTTTCGAACCAGAGCCTAAATCTGGCGCCTTAGACCACTCGGCCAAACTGTCTTTGCATTGGGTTGCGAGGTTTGAAGGTTGGGTGGTACATGTGTACGATTGAATAGCTCCGCAGTGTAAAACGACCAAGAAGGTCGAGTCTTTCTCCAATAAAGCAAAAATAGGGCTCGAAGACCTGATTTTAGTCTTATATATTATAGAAATTAGCTTTGGACCAAGAATGACCAAAGTGTATGAAAGTCGAAACGATCAACTTTTAAGAACCAAGTCGGATTTTGGCTCAA
The DNA here is from genome assembly GCF_014843425.1 of Jatropha curcas. The sequence continues at coordinate 1,129,934 of NW_023590704.1, forward strand.
TTAAAGAAAAAGAGCAAAATCGGACTATATTACCTGAGCAACGTTTGCACAAGGAAGAATGAGAGTCATTGAGGCATGAGAAGCACTTGATCAAGTAACAAAGGTGTCTGAAAAATGAGGGGTTGTACTGTATTTATAGGGCGAGACTACCCTTGGCCGGTACCGGTGAGCTCTCTGATGCTACCGGTGATTTGAGCATGGGTACCGGTGGAAACTGGCAGGCTTACTAGTACCATTTGGAAGGTGGTCGATACCGACGACAATCTAGCCGGTACCGTCTGAGTGAAATTACTTGGCTGCCCCTTTGGCTTGTTTTTGGGGTTTTCTGACTTTTGGGAGTCCCTTCGAAGACCAAACGACATTCGATCGAGCTGATTCTTGCATCGTTGGAACCATAGCGGAATTTCTTAAGATCTGGTGCTGAAATCATAGTCAACGATCATACAACTACAAGTCTCATTAATATGAAATAATAAGAAAATAACTTTTCTCAAGCTTTCTCTCTCTTACTTTACTCTTTCTCTGCTCTTTTTTTTTTCCTTTGAAATCTAATAGTATTCTTAACTCAACTTGGCCGAGAATGTTTGTTATCCAAAGTTTTTGGAGAAATAAAAGAATCTAAGAATGAAAAACCATGCTAAACTTAGTTTCATTTATAGAAATTTCTTATAATGTTTTGTAATTACATATATCATAATGTCAATAGAGTCTGATGTATGAAAAACAGTAAGCCATTAGTAATAAGAATGATCATAGATTAGATTTAGATCGAATTACGCAAAATTCATATCTAATCTGCGAAGATTTCATATATCCATATGTATATCTGCTCTGTTCGAATTCGATCGGATCGAATGTCAAATCAGATCGGGTTGAATCGGATATTATTCACCTTTTTTATTATGATTGAAAAAAATAGAAAACAATAAAATTTAATAGAAATTCATATTACTTATTATGTCTGAAAATACAAAAATTTCTAACAATAATTTAAAATATTGTATACTATGACAACTAGAACAAAATTTAGTAATTGTTAAGCACAAAAAACTATAGGCTATTGACAATAATGTTCACATATTCTTTTATTTGATGTACATGTTAAAAAAATACAAAAAAAAATATAAAAATGGTGATGTAGAGATTAAAAAAATATATAAAAATTGTAAAAAGAGTTGAGAATAATAACACTATATTGCATCTTAAACAAAAGACTGAAAAAATTGACAATTGTGGGATTTTAACCCACGCCCTTTCGGACAAGAGCCTAAATCTGGCGCCTTAGACCACTCGGCCAAACTGTCATCACATTGAGTTGTGAGGTTTGAAGGTTGGGTGGTAGATGTGGACGATTGAATAGCTCCACAGTGTAAAACGACAAAGAAGGTCGAGTCTTTCTCCTATAAAGCAAAGGTAGGGCACGAAGACCCGATTTTAGTCTTATATAATTGCACCAAGGATGACCAAAGTGTATGTGAAAGTCGAAAGGATCGACATTTATAAACCAAGTTGGATTTTGGCTCAATTAAAGAAAAAGAGCAAAATCGGACTATATTACCTTAGAAACATTTGCACAAGGAAGAATGAGAGTCATTGAAGCTTGAGAAGCACTCGATCAAGTAACAAAGGTGTCTGAAAAATGAGGGGTTGTGCTATATTTATAGGGCTAGACTGCCCTTGGCCAGTACCGATGAGCTCTCTAATGCTACCAGTGATCTGAGCACGGGTACTGGTGGAAACTGGCAGGCTGACTGGTACCATTTGGGAGGTGGCCAATACCGACGGCAAGCTGGCCGGTGCTTTCTGGGTGAAATTACTTGGCTGCCCCTTTGGTTTGTTTTTAGTGTTTTCTGACTTTTGGGAGTCCGTTCGAAGCCCAAACGACATTTGATCGAGCTGATTCTTGCATCGTTGGAACCATAGCGGAATTTCTTGAGATCTGGTGCTGAAATCATAGTGAACGATAATACAACTATAAGTCTCATTAATATGAAATAATAATTAAATATCTTTTCTCAAGCTTTCTCTCTCTTACTTTACTCTTTCTCTGCTCTTTTTTTTTTCTCTCTAAAATCTAATAGTATTCTTAACTCTACTTGGCATAGAATGTTTGTTATGCAAAGTTTTTTGAGAAATAAAAGAATCTAAGAATGAAAAACCACGCAAAACTTAGTTTCATTTATAGAAATTTCTTCTAATGTTTTGTAGTTACATATACAATAATGTCAATAGAGTCTGATGTATGAAAAACATTAAGCCATTAGTAATAAGGATGATCATAGATTAGATTTAGATCGAATTATGCAAAATTCATATCTGATCTGCGAAAATTTCATATATCCATATGTATATCTGCTCTCTTCGGATTCGATTGGATCGAATGTCAAATCAGATCGGGTTGAATTGGATATTATTCCCTTTTTTATTATGTTTGAAAAAAATAGAAAAAAAAATAAAATTTAATAAAAATTCATATTATTTGTTATGCTTGAAAATAAAAAAAATTCCTAACAATAATTTAAAATATTGTATACTATGACAACTAGAACATAATTTAGTAGTTGTTACGCACAAAAAACTATAGGCTATTGACAATAATGTTCACATATTCTTTTATTTGATGTACATGTTAAAAAAATACAAAGAAAATATAAAAATGGCGATGTAGAGGTTAAAAAAATATATAAAAATAGTAAAAAGAGTTGAGAATAATAACACTACATTGCAACTTAAACAAAAGACTGAAAAAGTTGACAGTTGTGGGATTTGAAGCCACGCCCTTTCGGACCAGAGCCTAAATCTGGCGCCTTAGACCACTCGGCCAAAATTGTCATCACATTGAGTTGCGAGGTTTGAAGGTTGGGTGGTAGATGTGTACGATTGAATAACTCCACAGTGTAAAACGACGAAGAAGGTCGAGTCTTTCTCCTATAAAGCAAAGGTACGGCACGAAGACCTGATTTTAGTCTTATATAATTGCACCAAGGATGACCAAAGTGTATGTGAAAGTCAAAAGGATCGATATTTATGAACCAAGTCGGATTTTGGCTCAATTAAAGAAAAAGAGCAAAATCGGACTATATTACCTTAGAAATGTTTGCACAAGGAAGAATGAGAGTTATTGAAGCTTGAGAAGCACTCGACAAGTAACAAAGGTGTCTGAAAAATGAGGGGTTGTGCTTTATTTATAAGGCTAGACTGCCCTTGGCCGGTACCGGTGAGCTCTCTGATGCTACCGATGATCTGAGCACGGGTACCGATGGAAACTGGCAGGCTTAATGATACCATTTGGGAGGTAGCCAATAACGACGGCAAGCTGGCCGGTACCGTCTGGGTGAAATTACCTGGCTGCCCCTTTGGCTTTTTTTTAGGGTTTTCTGACTTTTGGGAGTCCATTTGAAGCCCAGACGACATTCGATCGAGCTGATTCTCGCATCGTTGGAACCATAGCAGAATTTCTTGAGATCTAGTGCTGAAATCATAGTCAACGATAATACAACTATAAGTCTCATTAATATGAAATAATAAGAAAATATCTTTCTCAAGCTTTCTCTCTCTTACTTAACTCTTTCTCTGCTCTTTTTTTTTTCTCTGAAATCGAATAGTATTCTTAACTCTACTTGGCAGAGAATGTTTGTTATGCAAAGTTTTTTGAGAAATAAAAGAATCTAAGAATGAAAAACCACGCAAAACTTAGTTTCATTTATAGAAACGAGATCGATACTAGCTATATCTTTACATATAGCTGGCAAGACAGATGGCTGTTTATGCAGGAGTTATTTTGAGAATATAAAGATACTCTAATAGAATTGAAAACACGCAAAACTTTAGTTTCACTTTTAGAAAAGGAAATTTTTTATAGGTTTCTGTAGTTACATATATAATTATGTCCAATATAGATATACTGTATGGATATCAGAAAAAGCATTAAGCATTAGCATAAGGGTTGATCTAGATCTAGATTCTAGACCTGAAATTTATGCCAAATTTTCCATATGCTCGCTGCATTGCGCTGAGATTTTTCATATTATAACATATGTAAAGGCTATTGCACAATAAATGTTTCACTTTCTTTTGTTGATGTAAGAATTGAAAAAAATACAAAAACAACAATGGTAACTGGGAATGGACGATGCTATGTAGTAGATTAAAAAAAATTATAAACAATGTATTAAAAGAGAAATCGAATAGTATTCTTAACTCTACTTGGCAGAGAATGTTTGTTATGCAAAGTTTTTTGAGAAATAAAAGAATCTAAGAATGAAAAACCACGCAAAACTTAGTTTCATTTATAGAAAGAAATTTCTTCTAATGTTTTGTAGTTACATATATAATAATGTCAATAGAGTCTGATGTATGAAAAACATTAAGCCATTAGCAATAAGGATGATCATAGATTAGATTTAGATCGAATTATGCAAAATTCATATCTGATCTGCGAAGATTTCATATATACATATGTAAAGGCTATTGACAATAATGTTCACATATTCTTTTGTTTGATGTAGATATTGAAAAAATACAAAAAACAAAATATAACAATGGCGATGTAGAGATTAAAAAAAATATAAAAATGGTAAAAAGAGTTGAGAATAATAACACTACATTGCAACTCAAACAAAAGACCGAAAAAATGTCATCTGTGGGAGTTCTATTAAAAAAATACAAAACAAAATATAACAATGGCGATGTAGAGATTAAAAAAATATAAAAATGGTAAAAAGAGTTGAGAATAATAACACTACATTACAACTCAAATAAAAGACTGAAAAACTAATAGCTGTCGGTGTCGAACTCACGCCCTTTCGGACCATAGCCCAAATTTGTCACTTTAGATAACTCGACCGAACCGTGTTCATTTTTTGAATTTTTAATGAAGTCTCTTTATGAAAAGACTTGCTTCCTTCATAATGACATCGTTAGAGGGGTCAAAGAAAAATCTCTACACTACCTTGCTTGCCGGCTTCGTCTGCTGAGAAGTTGTGACCATCTTTTCGAAGATTTTGAGGTTCCGTTCCCATTGCATATAGTATTAACGTCCCATTCGCGTGCGTAAACAAAACACCAAATGCTAATAGATGACTTTCACCTATGAAACTCGAGTGTACCGATTACTGTGCATTTTGCTGTTCCTTACTTTTTTTTTTTCTTTTTTTTTCATTTTATGTTGTTTCTCAATCTCATTAAGGCAAAATTTTTGCCTTGGTTCTTCAAATTTTTATTCTATCATTTAATTTTAGCTATTATACATGTTGAGTGATAATTTATGAAGCTTAGATTTATTGATTATGGGATTAATTCAATTTTTTTATAATTATATTTTTAATGAAGTTTTTTCAGTTTTCCTCTCTATTTCTAATTTATTTCTCTGTAAAAAAAAGGGCTAAGCCTTTTAGATTAATGAAATTTTATACATTCCAAATATTTTCAAACATTTAAACACTTTAATATTTTCAAATATTTTCTAGATTTTTTTTGTTTGGTTGAGAAAAAATAATTAACTTTTCCAATTTTATTGTTTTTTTTTATTAATAATGTAATTTAAACACTTTAATTTCATAAAAACGCACCTTTTAAATTCATAGATTATATTTTTCAACCAAATGAGGGATGTGGTTAAAATTTCACAAGTCATGAATTCTACATTCTATAAATTTCATATCCCATTAATTTCATATCACAACTCATCGTAAAAGTTGACAAAATGGAGTCGCTACCATAAATTTTTTTGCCTCCTTTTTCAATGTAAGTTGAGGGAACAAACTTAATATACAAGGTATATAAACCTAATTAAATCTAATAATGGGAATTAGTGTCCAAATAAAGACACAATTTTTTTTTTTAAACCAAGTTATTCTCCTAACGCCTATTTAATTTAATACTTCCTTTGTCACAAAATATAAATCATTTAAGATTTTTGTACAAGTATTAAAAAAGTAATTAACTATGCTAGATTATAACAAAACCAAGAGTAATTTCACTAAATTATCATTTATTTTAAAACCAATAGCTACTTATAAAAGTATTTATTGTATCTAGTGCAGATACGGCTAATATTGAAAAAACATTATTTATTACTCCTTCAAATATTCAAAACGATTTATATTTTGGGACAAAATAATCACCAAAAAATAATTTATATTTTGGGACAAATGGAGTAATTAAATAAGAGATTAATCCATTACGGACCAGAAAGTGATTATTTTAAAGGTTCTCTCTAAGATGCGGACTTCACTATTCAATCCTGTGATCACTAGAGTCCGGTCTTATACACTTAAACTACTAAACCAAACTATCTTAAATTAAGACATGCATTTTTTTTTCATCGACAAAAAAAAAGGGAAGAAACAAAAATAATAACTAACAGGGATAATTTCACTAAATGATAATCAATGAAAATTTGGAAAATAATTTCTAAATTTTCTACAATAAGTTCCCATAAATTTTTAAAAAATACGAAATTTGTACCAAAATTACACTTATTTTTCAATTGGTAAATGCATCTTTATTAGTTTTCTGTTTCTTAGAGAATTAAGGCCGGACGAAACTTGCTTGTGATGTCCCTAAAATTTTATCAGCTTTTGTCATGGGTTTCACACGTAATGTACTTGAATGTCAAAATCAAATATTTTGTCTACATGCCAAATCATGTCTTTGAAGTTGAGCTAATTAAAGAGATATATTTTGTCTGTATTTCCTTGGTAATTTATGTTCATCTCTTTATGTGTCTGCAGGTGCAGATGTATGTGTGTCCTTGCTCGAATGTGTTTGCGGTGACCATTGATTTTTCAGTCACTATAACCTTATTTGGTATTAATGAATTTGAAATATACTAGCCTTTATTTGTAGTTGATAGATTTTTTTATTTTTTGTTTTTTTTTCCTGCTATGGTACATAGTTCTTATGAATGAAACTAGAATTTAACGGCGAGTATACAAGACTCCACATTTATCTCGAAATAACCAAAAATTGAAACAAAAAGAAAAATGATCTAATTAAAATATTAAACTAAAACTATGTAAATACGGTACTTAATTGGTGCTGAAATTAGCTTTCCTACAAATTTGAGCAACTTCGAGGTTCCAATTCAACTAGATAAGGAACAACCTAATTGAGGAGAAATGGATCGAAATAAGTTTTAGTTCAATTATAATGAATACTATAAAACTAAATTTATAAGGGTGAAATGAACAATTTCATTTATACCAAACATGAAATTAGATCATGGAATTCATTTCACTAAAAGAAAAAAAATTATAGAATTCATTTATATCAAACATGGAATTAAACTTGACAGGAAATCGGGGCTCATAGCATTTCAAATCAATAAAACTTTATTGAGTCTTGTGCTCTGTTCTTCTAGGTTTCACTTCTTGGCTTTCTATCATGCATGGATGCATAATCCCTGAGATATGGTAATAGATTTGTTGGTTATGTAGTAATAAACTATCTGAATTCTCATTATCAAAAATGAAAAATAAAAATAAAATAACAAAACTACTTGAACTGATTTATTATTTCAGGCATTCTCAAATCTCACACTGTAAGCATCTGGCATGAATTATGTAGTGACTATCAACTTTTTTTGGTTAGATCAACGCAAGATTGTAATCCACCCTGTACTTGGCATCCTCAGGCTTCTCATTCTGACCTCAACTTTTTTTTCTATGTATATAAATCCAACATAGGAAGGTAGAAACTGAGCAAATACCAAATCTTCAAGCCCAGAAATTGAACCACTGTGAGCTGCTAGATGACAGATCAAACTGACTAGCTGAATGAAAACTGTACCATTGATCAGGTGAAGCTAATGAGCCATCTGTGTATTCCTCTCTGCTGTTATTCATTTCTGAACACATGAATACTCTATTGTCTAGTCCTTGTTGTGCTTCATTATCACTATTTATGTTCCCATTGTCTGAATCAATGGCAGTCTTGCAAGTCCTATCTCCTTCACAAGGTTGACCTAATAGTTGGTTTAGCTTCTGCAACTGTTGGAAGAAAGGAAAAAAAAAAATTTCGAAGTAACAGAAAGAAAAGCAATGACTGGAGTGGGAATCAGAGTCGAAAAGAGGATTCCCCTGTTCGAGGATATTATGAATATGAACTAATAAGAAAGGTACCTGAATAAGCAAGGACTGTTTTTCATTCTTCAAGGACTCAAAACAAGATGCTAATTTGTCATAATTAGCTCTTAAGTTTTTGTATTCTTGCTCAATCTGCTTTGACTTCCACCTAGCTCTTCTATTCTGGAACCATATAGCAACCTGGCGAGGTTGAAGTCCGAGTTCTCCTGCCAATTGTAACTTCTTCCTAGGCTCGAGCTTGGTCTCTGATTCAAAAATTGACTCCAGTAACCTGATCTGTTCATCACTAAACCTTCTCTTGTTATTGGTGGTGTGCTTCTTCTTCTTCTTTGTGGTTTCTGAGCTTGCATCTGGTTCTTCTAGAGAGTATCCTCTTCCTTCTATTTGATTACTCATGTTTTGTTAGGAAATTCTATTCATTAGATCCTGAATAAGACACTGACCCTCCTTCTTTCTATTATTTTCCTAAATGTTTAGAACTCTGCTAAGGAGAAGGGCAGTAGGATATATAGCTGATAAGGAGCTTTTTACGATTATCTAAACCAAGGTCAGTTCAGATATTTGCGTTGTGGTTTTACCTCTGTTGTTTCCTTTATATTTGCAAATTTATTGCTAGCTGTTCCTTTTGTCTTAATCCTTTAACTATTAAGATTAATACAAATAGAAACTATATGATTGCCACTTATTTAGGAAGACAAGCTGGCTTTACTTTTCTTCTTTATACAAATTAGGAAGCCTCTCACATACAAAATCTATACTCTTTAACATTTTAAATGTCACTTTACAATTTTGTTTTCAATTTGTTTATCATTTTACAAATTTAAAAAATATTAATTATTATTTTTAATTTTACCCTTATATCTTAAATTACTGCATTTCATTCTTCCTTATTACTTTTTTATTTTTCTTATCACATTTCTCTCTCTTAATTATAGATGACGTGAATATTTAAAGAATTGACAAAAGGATAGTTCAGTGAATTCCTATTTTTTTTAGAAAGAAAGTTATTTAATAATTTTCTTAATTCTTGTATAATCATCTTAAATGATATTCAAAGTAGATTGAAAGGAATAGTTTTTTTTTTAATTTGCATACATATCTTTATACGGTTCTAGAATATATTTTAGACAAAGTCTTCTTAACAGTATAAATGCTAAATTGGAGGTATTATTTTTTTTTTTTTTTTTTTATTACCTTAATTACTTTTTGTTAATTTTTCTCTATACATTTCTCTCTGATTATTATAGATGACGATCAAATATTTAAAGAATGACAAAAAAGGATATAGTGTCAGTGAATTCATAAATTTTTTCTTAGGAAGAAATTCTTTATTTCTCTTATTTTATATTATATCATCTTAAATGAATTTCAAAGTAGATTGAAGGATAGTTTTTATTTTATATATATAATAAATAATCTTACAGTTATTACGTTCTTAGATATATTTTAACAAGATTCTTTTCTTTAACAGTTATTAATGCTAAAGTGGAGGTATTATTTTTTTTTTTTTTTTTTTTAAGTTGGCACTCACAACCGAAAGTATTATGATAACAAAACGAACAAATGAGGTTTTCAAGGTAATTTTATCTTTTGAAACTTGCTACAGGTTACAAAATAGGATTGATTTGTCTAAACACGATCAAACCGCACCATTTTTTTTTTTTTTTTTTAGTTGGCACTCACCAACCGAAGTAAATTATGATAAAAACTAACAAATGAGGTTTCAAGGTAATTTTATCTTTGAAACTTGCTACAGGTTACAAAATAGGGATTGATTTGTCTAAACCCGATCAAAACCGCACAAATCTTAGAGCGGTAACTGCTGATTTTGAAGGTAACTTTGTAGTTTGTCTATTGGAAATGAGAAGTAGCTTGCATTCTTCTCGTATGATAGAGGCTGAAGCTCTTAGTGAAGTATTATCTTGGGTCCCTTTGCAACATTTTGGTGAAATAGTGATTGAGATTGATCCTCAAGAGGTGCAAAGATCATTAGCTTCTCACAATCATGATGATTCTGATTTTGGTGATTGCAAGAGCTTTATTATTTCAAATAACTGATCTTGTTTATTGTGGGAGACAAGCTAACAAAGCTACTCATACTCTTACAAGGTAGCTTATTACTATGCTAGTCTTAAAAATTTGGAGTATTTTGCCAAACCTGCTACTATTATTACGTTTGATTTTGATCATTAAAAATACGAGTTCTTAAAAAAAATTGATAAATTGCTTTTGAAATGATAGCCATGTGTATGCTTTAGGGTTTACTACTATTGTTGTTATTATGATTATTATTATTGAATTTCGATTAAGTAATTTCACTGACTTGTTTTTGGTTATTATGAAATAATTTTCATAAAAAATCATTTTATATCAGAGTTATTTAAACAATTACTTCAGTTTTAAATTTTTGTCAACTGATCCCTATGAGGTTGATTAGTTAAAATACATATGTCTCATCCATTTTAGGTAAATGAAAGACAATTGTTGTGAAATGCCAATAATAACCAGATTCAATTAAATATTATTGAATTATGCAAATGGTTCCTATAAAGCAAAATGAAAAATATGTTGGTAATAATAAATTAAATGAAAATTTTTTTTTCTTTTATTTATAATATACTAGACTAGCTATTTAGTCCAATATAATCGATATATTCCATTTTGTTTATGGATGATTCATCGATTAAACATATCTTACAAAATAGAATTAGAACTTTCAATTTAATAATTAAATTATTTGATAAACCAATAATTTCTTTCTTCATATAATGTTGACAAAATCGTCTCCAATTTTATTTTTTGGTTTTAGTTTCCCCACCAGCCTAAACAGTACCCTTTGCCCTTTGATATTTTACTCCCATAAAAACCAATGATTAATTTTACATACTCATCGTTTCATTAAGAAATAATTATTGTGACCTGATTCTATAACTATGAATTTAGGGCCCTTCCATTGACAATCGTGGTCACAAGAGAAATCGAATTTGAGACCTTCTACTCCTCAAATAATTCGAGACCAACTAGATCATACCTAATTGGTGTATTAACTTATATTTGATTTGTATTTATATTATATTTAGACTTTTTTTATTAATCTTATAAAAATAATTCCAAAAAAATTATGTTTTTGAAATTAATATTTTTTATAATCATTTTATTTGTAGTTATTTAAAAATATTTTAATATTAAATACATAATATGTAAAAATAATTATACTCTTAATGCTTATTTTACATTAACCGCTATTAGCCACCAACCATCAGTTGATGTGGATAGCTGAATCGAACGAGCTGATATGCATAGCTAAATCAAACGAGCCCTAAGAGGATGTTTAGCTCAGCTGATTCATGCAGTTAATAGCATTATAGCTTATTCATATCTAACAGCTAAATTGTACGTATTTAGTAAGCTTTTCAATCAGGAACATGAAAGTTGATAAAAATTCTAATCATGCAGTTGTTCCATGAACTATGTTTTAGAGATTTTTCATATTCAATAGCTGATTTGTATTTATATTATATTTGAACTTATTAATCTCATAAAAATAATTATTAACAAAATTATTCTTTTTTCAAATTAACAAAAAAAATAATTTTATTTATAGTCATTTTAAAATAATAAAATTTTGATTAAACATCATTTTAATAAATATTTTTAATTATATAATAAATTAAAATAGAAAATAATATATTCACCTTAAAACATCATAAAAAATATACATTATAAATCATAATAACATAAAAAAAATATCTTTAAGGTCATTTTACATTTTAACAACTGTCATCAAAATTCTCCAAATATTATTATTAATTACTTAACCATTATCCTCGACCAGCCACCAGCTATCAATATCATCAGCTATCAACCGGTATAAGAAACCAAATCAAACCAAACCGCCCTAACTTATACTTTGTTACTCCATGAGCACCATTACAAAATTCTCATCGTTGGTTACTTTTTCTGTTTTTTCTTAGTTTAAGCCAATCATATTCTCATTTATTTCTTGTGTCTTCATTAGAATAGCTTGGTGTATGAGTGACCATAAGCTAGGTAGTTGTAGGTAAATATTTACTACGTAAATATTCTCAATTGAATGGATAATCTCCAGTATATGAGATTGAAATGTAGTCAACGCGCTGTTGTAGGCGCAGCCATTTCAATCAAAAGCAATGAGATTGAAATGTTAGAATATGCAACATAATTTTAAAGGAGAAAAAGGGAAGAAAATAGGCAAGAAAATCAATCCTTCTTGACTTGTTAAAGAAAAAGTAATGAGTTTAAGGAAACCTAATTAAAGATAAATACATTTCATTCATTAATTGATACTATGTACTTACTGAGTATTAACTGCCACCTTGCATATGGCAAGCATGTAGTGGTGCATGTAAACTTTCACTTGTCAATTTTGTCAAACCTAATTCACAGATGTTTTGTTTTGTTTTGTTTTGTGAAGTAAGAGTTTATTAACACTATCTTATCTGTTTGTGCTGGAGCTGTGTGGTTGGATACTTCAAATTCCTGCTATGATTCTTTGGTTGTTTGATAAAACTAAAGTGCCCTTTAAGTAATGAGGAGTCAATCTATGATTTGTCCTCGCATGCTTGATGTAGACATTCAATTGAGGAGTCAATCTATGAAATAAAATATGTAATTTATTAACTTTTTTTTATAAAATTAGGTTTCACTTTACGCAGTCACACTTGGTGTTGTTATTATTTTTTTCATTTTAGGTAATGCTTTGAATCTAAGGCAATTAAAGTGGAAGGTAATCTTCTTAAAGACTTGCTCTATTTTAATACACTTCTTGGCTTGACTGAAAGCTGGAGTGCCAATCACTTCATCTGCTGTGTGCTACTCCACACAGCTTCTGATTTAGCTCACTTCATCAAGCATGATTTTAGTTCATCAGGGAAACTTGCTAGCTATGCCTATACTTTATCAGTAAAAATTTCCATTATATTTCAGGTTCTCAGTTCCTGATGAAGTCTCATGGCTAGAAATCTTTGATCACTGAGTATCTGTTTTGGGTTGAGATTAAAATTGCCTAATTCTTTTTTTTTTTTTAAAGTAACAAATTAGATCTTGGAAAAAATGATTTCAGATTATTGTTTTGTGAAACTGATCTCCTAAGATGTATAATCCACATTTTTACAATACAATATTTATTTCGCAATAGCCGATCACTGGCAGATTTAGAAATTTTTTTAGATTAACATATAATTTTAAAGAGAAAACAGAAGTTAGTTAAATAAGTAAAAATTAAATTTTACTGTATGTATAATAATAATAATAATAATAATAATAATAGATAATAGATAATCCCTCAGTTTATTAAATAGATCAACAATTGTAAACGATTAAACAACAAATCTCTCATTTTATTTTATTAAGTAGATTCCCCACTACAAACATGAACAACAAAGCCAAATAAATCCATAATAAATATGGTTAACTTTGCATGTACTTTGACTTTAGGATGATGATTTGTATTATTTGGAATTTTTTACATTTATTAGATCCCAACAAGCTATTAGATTCTATATAAGGATACTTCCTCTTTTTTCATCTAATTATTATACACAAGAATGAGATCATGATTTTTTAAGAATGATATCTCTTATACATTCACTTAAATTGTGACACCTATCAAAAAATTGTCGGCCAAGTATGGACTATATATGTATTCTATAGTACACTTAGATAACATTCTTTTGCAGAAAAGTTACAAGTGAAGTTGTCATTTGTCACTTTGGATAGGTTTGAGTTTTGTGGAATCACTAACCTCGAGTACAAGTTAACAATACGTATATAAAGAGAAGAAGGTCATACCCAATATGAACGAAAGAAAAAGAAATATAAAGGCTTGTCAAGTTAAATCATGAGATAAAGTAAGCTTTTTTGCATTTTAAGCCAGTAATGCCAGTTGGCTTTAAACCAAGTCATCTCATTTTCAATTTGGGCCTTTAGTAGTAATTGCATGGCTTGAAAATTCTTTCATATATTTTTTTTTTATATAAATGCATAAATTAACTTGGTACTTTAAAAAAAAATCTTATAACATTCTGAATTTTTATTTTAATTTATTGAGCACTTCAATTAATAAAATTATACTTATTAAATATTTTAACTTACAAATTTTTTCTATTAAATACTCAAACTTTTAAATTTACATCGAGTAAATATTTATTAAATTATTAAAAAATATGAAAATTATTTTAAAAATATTTATTGAAACATTAAAAACTATTATTTTTAATACAAAAAGGTATGCAACATTGCTAAAAATATATAACTTTAACGAGCATAAGAAGCGCGTCATGAGGTACTAGGGTTAATTTTTGCATTTGTCCTTTTATTTTTAGAGAAGTCTAATCTTGTCGTTTGCTTGTTGGATATATATGGGTTTGAAGAGTGGGATGTCCATGTCATGGTTGGTGAAGTGTCATGTATTGTACAGGTTGGAGTCATTAGAGCTTAGGATGCTTTTGAGATTAGGGCAGTCTTGCAAGCTATGCGGGCCCTTCTTCTCGACGACTTGGGAAGAAAGTACAGAGTTCTTTCAGTTCAGACCTCTCCAGAGAATGTAATAATTGGTTGCTCCAATTTGTCCTATACAGGCAATGTTTAACTCAAAAAAATTTTTCACTTACAAGTCATTTATTTAACTTTCAGTGCTGAGAGAGGAACTCCAAGTTCGATAATAATGAAGTAACTTAGTGACTCATAATGAAATTGACAGTGAATCTAACACAAGTCAATTGATTTTGTGTAAATGATTTAATCACTCACTAATCGCTCTTAGGATTCAAATTCTACACTAATACCCAAACGGGTTGAATCTTAGAACCAAATGTTTGGGATGCTATATACCAAATTGATTTTACAGTCAAGAACTAAATTGATTTTTATATATAAAAAACTTATATTTCGGCTAAAATCTTATATATTTTCATTTGTTCGGACTGAATTTTGAATGTTACATGTATATTAATAGTTTATTGAGCCGAATGATTAAGGAATGATAATAAGAATTTATTACAGAATGATTAAGATCATTTATTAAATGAAATATCTCAATATTTGAGTTAGTGTACCTTTACTTATTTGATCTTCTAAATACTTAATACTAAAACTGATGCGTTGTATTATATAAAACAAGGCCAAGATAGTTAACATATATGAGGAGTGTTACAAATTAATTATACGAAAGTCAAGATAGTTTGCAAAGATGTAAGCAAAATATGAAGTTAATTATATATAAAATAAATTCCTAAAAAAAATTATATATAAAATAAGAGTTATATATTTGTCGCGAAATGACGCATATGAATCAGTTTCTTTTATATTGTATTGCAATTAATTTTTGCTTAACAAAATAACTTCTTTGTACGATACTAATAATTGAAGCACAACAGCTATAAACGAGAAAACAATAATCAAAAGAGGAAAGAAAAAAAAATGTTGAAAAATTAATTTGTAATTTATAATATTATATAAGGACGTTTCTGCCTTTTGGACAAATAAGCTGAGTATTGAAAGAGGTTTTTTGCCTTGACATTCAGATAAGAAACTTATTTGAAAGGATAAACAAATACTCTTGTTTGCTTTTTCTATCTTGATGAATCAGATCCGATCTAAATCTAATAAGTTGTATTAAGCCAAATAAATACACCCTTACATTATGTTTGGTTGGGTGTAAAAATAAGGAGGGTATAAAATAACAAGTGAAAATTTTTGGGGATTTGCAAAATATATTGTTCCGGAAGGAGGTAAAATTGTGGGTGGATGTAAAATATTCTTATTTTACTTTCCAATTTCTCTCCAAAATGGGAGGAAAATAAAATAGGAAGGTGCAACTAGAGTAAAATACTCACTCTTTTATTTTCCCTCCAAACATAGAGTGTAAAATAAGGAGGGAAAATGAATAGTAGCATTTTACTGTCTCATTTTACATTCTCCCTCATTTTCCATCCTCTCTCTATCCAAACAAAGCATTAGTCTTTCAACTTGCATTTAAATCTAGGCCTAGTAGTCAAACTTGTCACAATTGTTTTTTACATTTATGACAATCATACTACAATATAAAATTTAGTATTATTGAAATAATAAAATAATTAATGTCAATTTCATGTTAATTATAAAGATAATGTCAAATTGACTTTTGAATTTTATAAATCATACTATTAATTTAGCATTTAAAATTCAATTGAAATTAATTGTTCTATCTTATGAATTTGGTAGAATATCACTGATCAAATTAGTAATTAAATTAATCAATTTTCTAAAGTTAAAAAGTATAATTAGTAATCGAATTTTAAAAATTAAACTGACATTATGATATATTAAGTTAGAAATGGAATTTGATTTATGCTTTTCAAATATTTGATTTGAGATGTTAATGAATACTAAGTGATGGCTGTGAGGTAAGTAAGATGTTTTAGTAACTAGAGAGAATTATTCTTTTGCTGTTGCTAGAACATATCCCCTACACAAGTCTTCTTCTGAATACATATATGCTGAGCTTAGACGGTTATAGTGCGCGATTGTGGGAGGCAGCAAATCAGGAAAACATGCCTAAGATCTCGCGCATATCTCTGAGTCTTGGTACGTGGAGTGATGTTCGGCCTATTTGGTGAAAATCCACATTTATCAGTTGTCCCCCCGAAATGGGCGAAATGACGACACAACCGTTTAGACTTTTTCAACGACGGTCATACTCTGCTCGGGTCTCATGCTACTGCACTCCTCAAGCTTGGGCCTTGCTAGATGGTCCTATGGGCCAAAGGCAGTAGGCCCAAAAACCAAAACGACACTTTTTTTAAGGGCTCTCTCAAAGGAGTAATCGCCAACATAGTGGAAAGTCTTTAGTTTTTAAATTTTTGTACAAAAGGTGACTCTTCAAAGGCCATGACGGTTCAGTTCTTGGTGACTTTTGAGGGGGCTCTTTCTACTATTTAAGGAGTCATTGCTGTGATTCTGTCTGCACTCTACCTTCAAATCATCTTTGCATTTGCACTTTAACTTCTTCAGGTAACCCTTGCCATCTTCTTTACATTAATCTTTAGTTTTTCATTTTTAATTTTCTGCTTTAGATAATAAGTTCTAACAATTGTAAGAAGGGTGAGCCATCTGCTTCTAGACTTTCTGAGCCTCTGTATTGTGATGGAGGAAACACAGATGTGGACAATGATCCTATTATTTAGGGTGTTGGGGATTTGGAATCTAATTCAGAGGAGATCCAATTGATCAGGCAAAGGTTACAAGATTTGCCAGTTATGGCTCACCCAAGTAGGCCAGGATCGACATTTAGTAGTGGAGCTAGTATTATTATTCCCCAACTGAGATATGAGACCCGCCTAGCAATCTCCCGAGCCTCAAGGCAGCAAACCTGTTCGTCCTAGACAATGTATTCAAAACCTTGAGTCCATTATGACTGAGCGAGATTTGGAGGATATTCGTGCTCGGTATCTTATCCCCCCTAAGTACGTGCTAAGTCTCGATCCCTCCTATGGGGATGAGAGCTAATGCTCGCCTAGACCGCAAACTCTTGTGTTGTACCTGGAGGATTGTCGAGCTGGGGTGTCGCCATTAGTGAAATAGCTCCAAACAGTATTCAGATGATTCTGGGAGCAAACACTCTAGCTTGCCAGGAGGGGTTTGAGCTAAATGTCCACCACCTCCATCACATGTTCAATTTCGCTTGGCGGAAGGGCAAAGATCATCCTCATCTAAAGGCTCAAAAGGATTTTAATATGTTCCCTTTGAAGAGCTCGTTCCTGAAAGAAAAATGGAAAGAGAGGTTTTTCCTTATTATGCATAAGGATGGTTTTGAAGTACCGATCCACTGGGGCCTTGAGGCTCTACGCTTATGACATCCCCGATCTCTAACTTCTGCGAAGGAGAGGCATGTTACGATCATGAAACATTTAGCCCTGGATGCTCCTCCTCTCCTCCCCTTGCTTGATGAGAATATTCCCCAAAGACCACATCCTCGGGGTTCAAGAAAAAGAAAAGCTCATGAGGGTGAGCTTTAGGTTTTACTCTGTTATTGTTGTTCTGGTACTAACTCTTTTCATTATAACTTGTCTCTTTTCTGCAGAGATGCCTCTTAGGCTAACCCGAGAGATGGTAGAATAATGGCGGCTGACCGAGGCCGACGTCTGGTGAACCGAACAAGCCAAAGTCCTGTTGGGGACGCCGACCTTTCTCGAGGCACTCCCTGCCAAAACGAAGTGGTGAGCATGGCATCCCTTCCACATTCTGGCGAGCTGGAAGTTTGATAGCCTTGCAAAGCGGGCAATTTTGTTATGTTATTTTCATATAAAATTGCATGAATGCATGATTTTTTTATATATTTTATGTTTGCTCGTATTGTATTTTATTTAAATGTGATTATAGGAACACAATTTGAGCAAAGGAATGAAAAGGCTTGCTTTATATAGATTGGGCGCCTGACCCGAGGCCGAACGTCTGGTGACCGAACAAGCCAAAGTCCTGTTGACGCCGAGCCTTTTTCCGGGCACTCCTCCAAACGATAGTGGGTGTGATGCCACTGGCATCCGCGTTTCCACATCTTCCTGGGCGCGAGCTGAGTTGATAGCCTTGCAAAGCGGCCGGGCAATTTTGGTTATGTTATTTCATATAAAATTCATGAATGCATGATTTTTTTTAATATTTATTTTATGTTTTGCTCTATTTGTATTTTATTTATAATGTGAGTCCTAGAGAACACGAGCAGTTTGCGCGTCAATACGCAAAAGGAATGAGAGACAAAAGGCTTGCTTATATAGAAAGGAGCATGGGATCAAAAAAGTTGCATTAAAAATGGGAAGAAAAAATTTTCTCAGCAGGGATTCGCGATGCGAAGGAGTCGCGTTGGTGGGAAAAGAAACAGGCCAGTTGGCGAGCACCAGAAGAGAGCGCTTCTGGCGGGTAAGTGCGGCGCGGCGCAACACACCCAGAAAGAAAGGCATCGGCGGGCGAGCGCGCCTTCCCCATCTGCGCGAGCCGCCGGCGGGGCAAATCACTTTTGAGAGGGCAGAAGGATTTTGGCCGCAGCAGAAAGTCGGCGGAGGCACCGACCGCTTTACAAGCGCGAGCGCGAGTCGTGTTTCGCAGAGAGAACGTAATTGCTATTCCTTTTCATCCAGAAAACACAGTGCTCCCTTCAATGCGCACTCAGGTTTGGGGACTTTTCCCAAGAGGGAGTCATCTAAAGCACCTTTGGCCAACCAATCATCCATTCATAACCAACACCCTCTTCCTCTTCTATAAATAAATCCAAATTCAAGAGGAAAAGGAAATATTATTGCCATATGCCAATATGCAAAAAAATGTTAATATGCATAATGCAAGATGCATTATAATATGCCATTATGCAGTAGGCCAAAATGTAGTATTAGAACTACAGGAAGAAAAATAATAAAGTAGCTAGAAATAAGATGACGAGAGTCACTAGTATTGTTCGTGCAAAGAAACGATCCAGGAGTTCCATCGAGGTGTGACGCCCCCAAGAGGCTTGAGTTTGATTTACTTTCTATCTTTCTTCTTGGTTTTATAGGACTTTTTGCATGTTGTTGCTTCATAATTTTCTATGCAAAGCCAACAATATTATTTTGGTTTCATTCAATTGAAAGTTTCTTTAAGTTACTTTTGATTCTTTGTTTAATCAAAGCCTTACTTAATTATATTCTCAGAAAGAAATAATTAGTAATGATCAAAGAGATAAGAATGCATTTAGTTGGCGTTTGCATGTGGAATCTTTAAACTGATTGTCAAAAATTAGGTCTAACTTATGAAATAATCAAAGAATAAGATCTAGGGTTTAATAATTGGACAAAGTAAAGGCATTTGTTTGTATGTGGAGATGCATTATAATAAATAGAGTAATTCTGTCCGAGAGGTTGAATTAACTTTACCATATGTGATTAAAGATCCGATTTTATTGCATGTTTACACGTTTTTGCTATTAGAAAAAAAGAAAATCTAATGCCATGATTCGAAATTCTTCAAGTATTCTACTATATCCTTTTATCTATAGAAAAATTTTAAGTAGTATATTTAGTTATAGTTTAAATTAGGATTAAGTAATATTTTTATCTTTTTATTGCATTTGTAAACATAAGTGTTAAGGATAGCAAGTAAAAGTGACATAACCCGTCCTCATGGGATCGATCTTTTATTACTACGTTGCGATCCGTTTTAACTTGCAGGGAACTCAAACAGAGACGCAAACAAAGTAACTCCTGTGTTTGCCTTCCCGATGCTCGCTGAGCTCCACCCCCCAGCTTCCATCTCCACCCAAAAGAGCACTGAAATAAGTGCCAAAAATAAGGGGCATCTATTGATGGTGAGCAGCACTCGCCTATGGTTTGAGAAGGGGTCGAGCTGTTTAGACCGCCCTTAGGAAAAAATTATTGGAAAGGAAGCCCTCCTTTCGGCAATAACGAGAGAGGTTGGCTCGGGTCCTGACTTCAGGTTGTGTCTCTCCCTTCTGGGTCCGTGCGCGTCCAAGGGAAGGCGCGTTTGGACGGGTAGAGATTCTTTTTTTGGCGACCAGAATTGGATAAGGCGGAAGCCTTTTCGCTCTTCGAACCACTCCCTATCTCTTGGCTCTGGTGCCGTCTTTTCTTCTTCCCTTCCTATATCACTTTAACCTGGGTTGACTTCAGTGTGCGTGTGCTTAGTGTGGTTAACGCCGGCTCGAGCAATGACATAGGCTGCCAAATGAGAGAGGGTCAGTGGAAAGCCATACCGCGGCGTTGCCACTATGCCAGGGAGGGTACCTACTGGGCCTGAGACAGGGGCTAGAGAGGCTGGGGCCAGCAGTTGGTAGGGGTGTTTTCGCGGCCCCATTTTGAGAATCCCTTTGAAACCCCTGAAAAAGGATCTCGGAAAACGGTCTCTTTTTATTATTTATCGTTATTTTTGGAAAAAGGTGATAAAAAATTCTTTTTTGGCATACGCGATGGGCCCGATAAATCGGTCTTTAACAAATTATTTTTGAGTCGCCCACCCATTTTTTTCGGCATGGGACGCTGGGTCGTTTCCAAAGAGTTTTAGATCTTATTTAAAATGACTCCCATTTAACCCCATTTTGTGTTTTCTCTAAGGGCCCTAAAATTATTCTTTGGTATAGCTGACACGAGAAAGGCTGGTCAGGCTTTCGGTACCCCACGGTACGATGTCCTAAGGGTTAAGGCAAGTTGTCGGCTACAGTCGCGAGACTTCCTGTTCTGGAAACTCGAAACAAAACGCACCACAGAAAAATCTTCTCGGCCCTCTTTTTAAGGAAAACAACCCACACCTTTAAGAGAGAGAGATTCTAATTTGATTTTTATTTTGGAAAAAGCCTAATTTATTTAAGTAAAACCCAACTCCCCCGAATAAGCAACCGGAAGAGGAACCGATCCTGTTGCGATCCTATGTGGGGTGAAAACTAATTAACTGGTCCCAAATTAAACTCATCATTTGCATTCACTCATAAATTAATCATCACATCCACCATTTCATCCACAATATATTTTAAGCCAAAAATAATTTACAAAGACCCTTTTTTATGCCTTATGGTTAAAAGGCGGGCCAACAACACGCAAAGGGGTACTTAATGATATTATAATCAATTTCAAAAGGATACAAATTAAATTAAATAGGTATCTAACACTATTCTTTAAAATCTTTCACTCATCACAATGAGGAAATTTAATTGATAGATTTAGTTCTTTTTGATTAAGCACCTCATTAAATATGACCCTGGCCTTTAGTCCGGCCGGGCTATTGCACTTTATTGGTCATTTTCTGAAAATTAAGATTTAAAAATCGTACTAATGACATGAATTAAAAATGAGATAAACAAAATATTTTGAAATTCCAAAGGCAGTTGCGTCACGCATCTGTTCTATTGAAGAACAGTTGCGTGACAGAAACTTTACCATTATTTCTGGAACTTATAGAACAGTCGCGTCATTTGCGGGTTGTTCTATTGAAGAAACAGTCGCCGTGACGGAACTCTAGTTATTGTCTTGGAGATTGGAATAGTTGCATCACGCTGTGTTCTGATGAAGGAAAAGTCGCGTGACGAACTCCTAGCTACGTGATGGAACTGTTCGTGACTTAATTAAAATACTCAGATATATTGTTATTTATTCATTAGCGAAATATCAGAAACAAGTATGAAATAAAAAATTAAGAAACTGAAGTACCATGTCCGAAAAGAATGGCTCTTCACGAGCGAAGCTCGCGCGCCACGTTTCACACGCAAAGTAGCTGTTCCAGCTCCATATGCAAAAGGACCTCTGGACAATGAACAGTCGTGTCACGGCAGGTGAATAGCTGCGTGACACGGCTGATATTGGTCCGCAACGTACCTTTCAAACTACTCTTTACGGTTCTTTTTGTCAAAAGTTTGATTAAACACAACTCAGGAAAAGCCAAACAGTGTGGC
The DNA here is from genome assembly GCF_014843425.1 of Jatropha curcas. The sequence continues at coordinate 1,152,464 of NW_023590704.1, forward strand.
AAAAATTACGTTTTACCAAATCACAAATCAACTAAATACTTGATGAAGAATGAGTATGTTTTTAAGAATCAAACAAGTATGAAGACTAGAAATTGAACCAAAGCAAAAGTCCCACCTAAGAATTAGTTAGGACCTAAGCCACTCCAGGATTTTTTGAAGGACAATGCATGATAGCTGAAGATATAGTTTTTAGTTAGACATGTCGAGTGTTCACGAATTCTAGAAATGTTCAATTGTCAAGTTTTTCACAGAAAAGAACCAGAGTTTTGTTTCGTCTCTGTTCGTTCCCGTTGCTTTCGTTTCTTTTTTTTCTCCTTCTTGTCAATAAACATACATTTATGCTTTTTGAATTTACAAAAATTTACTTAAGTTGTAGTGGCGAGTTTTGATCTTCCTCAAGTTACTGTCACGTCTGTAATGTTAAACAATCTGGAAAGGCGCAAAAACCCTAACCGTTTAATGGAAAACTAAGATTAAAAGCCTTAAGTGATTTCTTTAGAGAAAAGAATTGAAACCCGCGAGAACTACATGCCAAACACAACAAGTCCCAAGTTTTTGTTGATAAAAAATTTCGTAATCTCATATGGTAGGGCAGTGTAACAAGAATCTAGTTGCACGTCACGCAGGTATATACGCCAGCGTTGCTAGCAGACCATAAAAACCGCGAAAGAGCTATGATGTGACGCAGATGCACCTTACTTTCGATACAGTTACCGTGATCCCATTACAAACGGATGCAGGACCGTTGGCGTACGAGGATGTCTATGAGTCGCCACCTTGTTTAATGCTATGCTGCTCCCAGAAGGGTGTCAGCCTCGTTAGAGTTGCGTACGCAACTAAGAGTGCCGTCCGCAGTTAATAGCTGCATTGATGCCAACCCGTTAACGACACGAGAGCGGTTCAGGACTTCACGTTTGGGCTTGGGTTGATATCAATTTTTTTTGAGATTTTAACTAAACCACTTCTGGATAATCGTGGTATGAGACTGTCCTATCCCTTATCCTTCATATCAATCATTCTTGTTAAGGTGTTAATACGTAGTGTTTACGGGGGCATATAAAATCACGCTGTAGCAAACAGTATTGTCTCTACACCCCACTTTTATCATTTAATTTGTATAAACGATTTTAATGTTAAAGTGTCTATTGACGCGGCTTCAATCTGCCGCATAATTACATTCCGTCGCAAGCTCTGGTTTGGTGCTAGGTTCGAAAAGGAGCATAGTTAGAGATTGAATTAACTTCTGGGACACCTTCTCAGCTACGAAGTACCCTCTGATCGGGCTTTGTCGGCTTCCCAATCAAATATGTGAATGAAGTATCGAAAGCGTCCGGGGTATTTGGCATCTCGGAGCTTGATCTCGATAAAACACCGTTTGTCCTCGCAGAGCTGCGTGGACGTTATACGAAAATCACGGTCCTGAGAAGGATTTTGAGGATATTCTGGTCACTCCCTCAGCTCGGTTTGATCGGTCTGAAGGGATTTTGGAATATCTGGCCACCTCCTCACTCGGTTTGATAGGCTTTGTCGGCTTCCCGTTGAATTTTGAAGAGACATCCTCGAGGCTCGGTTTGATCGGCTGAAAGACGTCGATTTTGATGAAATAGATGATCTTTCAAAATGCTCGTTTGGCCAAGGGGTTTGATTGGCTTTCGTCGGCTCCAGCGGGATTGTGAATAACTCCAAAGGCCGGTTGATTGGCTTCGAAGACAACCTCCGAGGCTCGGTTGATCGGCCTGAAAGGATTGAAGGATTCTCTGGATCCACCTCCTTAGCTCAGTTTGATCGCTTTGTCGGGCTCCCGTCGAATATGTGATAACTCCAAAGCTCCAGTTTGGAATTGGCTTTGAAGACAGCTCTGCACTGCGATGAGGCTCAGGTTTGATCGGCCTGAAGATTTTGAAATGCCCTGCGCCAACTTCGTAATACCACCATCAATGACCAGGGAAGAGAAAACCCAAACAGCTTCGTAATTATATGAACACACATCACTGTATGTTTCGAGGTGTCGACTGATAATATTGTTGCACCTCGTATCAAGGGCTTCGCAATACACCATCACTAAAGGATTCTGAGTCAGACTTCGAAATAACACCATCATTGACTCGATTAAGGATTCCAAAAGCCCTGTTGATCGGGGTTTGCTGTCCACTCCTCAGCTCAGTTTGATCGGGCTTTAAGGAAGGTGGTTTGACCTATAGGAATGTGCTCTTTGATTAGCCGCTTCACAATACACCATCACTAATCAAGCAAAAGGATCCAAGCAGCTTCGTAATACACCATCACTGGCTTGGTGGGATTGAGATTGGTCCTGGATCGACTTCGCAAACATCATCATTAACTAGGAAAGAGGGATTTGACTCGATCAGCTTCGCAAATACATTCATCACTAATCGAGAGAAATTGATCCAAACAGCTTCGGCTAATACACCATCACTTACTTGGGGATTGCTTGATCAACTTTCGCGAATGAATAACTCACTCATCATTTAACCAGGAAGAGGATTGACTCGATCCGCTTCGCAATACATCATTCACGGAATCGAGAAAAGGATCAAAACAGCTTCGTAAACACCAATTCACTGTTGGTTGGGCACCTTATCGGGCTTCGAAAAACCATCACCGTTGACCCTAAAACAATCTGTTCAAGAACACGATAGAACCAATAAAAGAGCCAGATTATCTATAGCTTGTTCAACAGTAAAATACATGATAGAACCTTTTGGCCCGTTTTTTGTTAGGAAAGAATGTTTGGTGGACAATCATATCCCGCATGCAAATTGAGAGAATATTATATTCTAAAAAATTAGTCAAAAAGTATTTGGCAACCAGGGGCCCTCACGCGCGGTCAAAAAATGATTATTCTCTTAAACTATCTCATCCTCCTCTTTTCTCTTTCTTTTTTTTTTTTCCTTTTTTTGTTTTTTTTTTTTTTTTTTTTTTTTTTTTTT
>NW_023590704.1:1155914-1225853 GCF_014843425.1 Jatropha curcas
AGGTAGAAACCATGTAGATAAGGCAGTTGTTCGGCGACATAGGAAAATAGCAGATCTGCGCCCCATTTTACAGTTTAGGGTTACTTCCCGGCTAGCAGGCCGTGAGTGGATATGATTATACAGCCAAACAGCCAAGCATACAGTTTCATCCCAGTTTCATACAGTTTTTTCTTATCACTTCAGTTTTACTAAAACCTTAGAGCCCATTACAGATATCTGACATAACATTGCATGGAAGCATCAAGTATTTACAAACAGCAAGAAAAAATCTATCAAGGTAAAATGAAAGTTCATTGATATGTGTGCTTACATTCCATATTGTGAGTACATTGTTCTATTTCTACATATGTATGTCTTATATGTTTCTTTATTTCATTGTGATATTCACTGAGTTTAATCAAAGTGCAGAATTCATACGCATAAAGAAAACATCAGGTAAATCTTGAAAGGATAATGGCTATATATGCTTACAAAGTTTATTATTGAATCTTTTAAGGAGCCATACAGTCATGAGATGTTATTAATCATAACTTATATATTGTGACTAAAAGTGCATAAGTCATACAGCATTAATAAAATAGCAAGGTAAAGACAATGAACATATACTTAGTTATGTATTTCTGACATGTTTATTGATTCTCATCCATAACAACATAATTGGTAATAGCAGGTAAATGCATGCTAGTATCATTAATGTGTGATTACAGTTCACTGTAAAGGGGTTATGAGATAATTAGAACTAAATTATTGATGTTTATGAATAGAAGTTTATTCGTGCTATAAAGAGACATTTATGTTTTTGAAATTTACTGATTCTATGATGATCCAATGGCTTTTTTATAGAAATTTGTATTTTTAAATTAGTTGCTATCGGCACTTTATTAAAGCTATGTGATATTATGAGCACCACTGAGTTTGCTATTACTCAGCGCGTCGATTTTTTATCACGCGTAAAGGTTGAAGATCATGGTTGGTACTTTAAAACTTGAGGAGGTACGTTCGAAAGCAGAAGTGACTAATTTGGTCATAGTAGACTTGAGAGTTGATATAATTAAGAATTTTGGCACTGTATTAAGATTTATGGCATGTATAATTATTCCATTTGTCAGATCGCTTATGTGATGTAAATACTAGTGAAGGCAGTTGTAATTATTTTTGGCTATAAGTAGTTTGGAGATTAAGAATAATACTTTATGAAATATAATGAAGCAGTGTAAGATTATTGTGGTGTAAGTATTGGAAGGAAAAATGATTGAATATGAAATATTTTACTATATTTGGTATATGATTATGGTCCATGAAAAACTTGATAGAGATTCATGAAATGCACTAATTGCTGGATATTTAAATGCTATTGAGATTTATACATTTATGACATATATAATAAAGTGTTGTTGTGTATGATGATTAGTTGGAGAATATGAAGTTTGGAGTTTAATTGAAGAGTGTTTGTATATTTCATAGAAATTAGGCAATACAGGATGATATCAAGCATTGACAGAATATTAAGTTCAACCAGATGTGTAGCGTCTCGCTCGGTTCATTCGGCCGTTAACGGGTAGACGGGGAAGGGATGTTACACAAGGACATCACGGAATTGACCCGGCAATAGCGGTTGCACAAGATGCCAGTATACCCTGAAGCTAAGCCGGTGTAAAAACAGAAGCTAAGCAAGGCTGAAAAATTCAAAATGGTCCTTGAAAATCAAGAGGAAAAGTAGCCAAGTAAGCTGGGAGAATATAGTCAGTGTAGAACCTATTGCCCCTACCTCGACGTGGGTTGAGCAAATATTATTGCCAGTGCCGTTGAAGAAAGATGACAAAGATCAGAATTGTGGGATTACCAGGATTGAATTAAAGCAGTCTGTAAGGACGACTTTCCCCCTGCCCGCATATTGACTTGTTGCGTGTGACCGAATGGCTGGACACGAGATGTCTCCTTAACCGATTTTGCTGTTCGGATACAATCAAAATAATGATACATTTGCCAGACAAAAAAGAGAAAACGGCATTCAGTCACGAGTGGGGAAACCTACTGCTACAGTGGTTATTGCCTTTTGGGCTCAAAAAATGCCGGGTCCTGGCAACCTATTCAAAGAATTGCAACGACCATCTTTCATGAACATGATTCACAAAGAAGTAGAAGTTATGTGGACGATCATTGGTGTTAAATCAAAAATAAGCTAAAAACATACTAACAACAAAACTTGAGAAGTTCTTCCTTAGACTTCACAATAGTACAATTTAAAGTCAATCCGGCAAATATATGTTTTGTTTGGAGCTACTATCACGGAGTTATTTCTGGGGCATATGGTCAGCCGCCGATGTTATAAGGCATTAGAGATTCCGCGACCCTCAAAACCAAAGGCCACTCTGGACAATGCCTAGCACCAAAGACGGTAAAAAAAGAAGTTCGGTATGTTTCCTTGGGAAGGCTACAGTCCACATCAGCTGTTGCATTCCAATCAAAATTGGCCCTAATACTGTGGTTCTATTTTTTAAATACTCAGGAAAGGAGTAGCCATCAAATGGATATTGAGGATGTCATGAAAGCTTGTTGACCAAGTCAAATAGCAATATCTCGGTTATCAAACCCGCCAGTTTACAGCCGGAGCAACTCCGTATTCCTAGTGTATGGAAATATGGAAGCAAGTGTTTGCTATTGAGCTGGAAGTTTTCCAGTCGCGGGATTATCCGGGAAAGCCAGATCAGCGATCAGCAGATTGGGCTAAGAATTATCATTTGCAATCTCTTGGTATGGTACGAAAAAACGAATTGCAAGCGAGTCCACCAAACCAAGTTACCAGAGAAGAATGGCCACAGCATTTTATCATAAGAAGGTCAAAGACCGAAAAACTGGAAGGGAAGGTTGTTTTGGCCTGAAGGAAAAATCTAGACAGCCAATCATAGACCCACGTGGAAGTTCGTGGCCTCAATTCCTGGCTGGAACCCTATGTGTTGAAGAAAAAATATGTCTGGCGGAGCCGGTCACCTTTTTGAACTGATTTGGCAGTGGTTAATAAGAGAATTTGCACGAATCTATGTAATTTAGATCAGTTAAAAAGATATTTTGTTAAATAGCATTGTGCATAATGTTAAAAAGAGCTACATTAGACCTATTCTCCTTCGCGAAAAAAAGAAATTATGTATCGCGAGATATTGTAGGCAACCCTCTTTGGGCGCTTCGGTCTAAACCATTAATGAAAAAAAAAATCACCTTCGTAATTCATTCTTTCTTTGCAAAAAAAAAAAAACAAATAAGAGGAAAGACAAAGATTAAAAAGTGCAAACCAAAAAAAAAAAAAAAGAAAGAAACCCGCTAAGTTGAAAACCCGAAAAGGAAGCGGTTAGGCAAAAGTCGGGCCCGCAAGCTGAAAACCCGAAATGGGCGGCTTTAGGCAAAAGTTATAGAGCTTGAATAAATAAATGCGGAAATGCTTGGAAAAGCCATTATATATAAAAAAAACCAAAACTAATAAGTGTCATTCCATTTCAAAAGTGATAGAGTCTAAGCAATAAGAGTCCATAAAGTCAAAAAAAAAAACAAAATAAAAGTCTAACTCCAAAAAAAACATATATCCAAAGCCAAAAGAAAAAAATTCAAAGTCAAAATTCCAAATAAAGTTCTACAGTCCAAAAAAAGTTAAGTGTCCCGTCGCCTACGTTGGGCAACATCCTCAATGTCGTTCTAGGGTTGCTAAAACCCTCTCCAGAACCTCGCCTATCCGAGGGGAGCCATTCAAACTAATCTCCTCAATCGAGTCCCTTCCACATCTTATCAGTGCCAACCTTGAAGCCCAAACCCTAAAGTACACTCGGAGCAACGAGTTCCTCTTGGTCTCTCTATTATTTCGGCCAAATATAGCGGCAATGAACCAGGTTCTTAGTACTCGTGGAAGCAGTATAGAACACCGGCAGATTTAGCGAAGGGCCTACCATGTGTGATCTCTAAACCCAGCCTAGGATGGCTCGTGTAACACCCGGTTAATGCACTTGCATCGCACAGAAGCGCCATACCACGATCGGAACAGATTCTGGTTCTAATCCCCCATTGCCTGTTAAAAATAACGCGCGAAGCGTTAGCTACCGACGTGTCGCAATGTAGTAAAAGCCCGCCTAGTTAGGGTAAACTCGGGTTGCAGAAGCTAACCTGGATAAAGCGAGGTTGATTGTCATACCAGGGAAAGTACCAGAGTGACCTCATTGACCGCAAACTCAATCAGCCATGAGGTCCACATCATCAGTAAACGGATGAGTGATTAGGATCCTCCGCACACGATATGAGGATGGGTTATAAGGCAAGAAAGGTAGGAGCAGCAAAACCACTTGGAGGTGGTTCCTTTAGACCAAAACTGAGTATAAGATTCCTTTCTATTTACGAAGGAATGAACCAAAAGGAAAGGAAGAGACAATGAAGCAATAGGGAGATAGGACCATAATCTCTCCCAAATTGCATCTTTTTCTACCTTGAGAGGATCTTTAGTCCAATTCCGTTGTGTGCATGCTGTGGTTATAAAAGGGATTCATTTTTGAAAAAAAAGATCAGAAATTGAAAAGAATTGAAAATTGAAATTGAAAAAAAAATCTCATTTTCTTACAAATCAAAGTGGATAATCATACATACATATAAAATTTCCAGTACTAACCAAATGCAGGTACAGTCAAAGTTCAGTACAGAAATACAGGCAAAAAAAAAAAGAAGGAAAAATCTAGCAACCATGGCATCAGCGACGGGGCCTCCTCCTCCTCTAATCATCAAAGGCCCTCAGAGTCCAGGACGAAGAAAGTTCTTACTGCATCCCTGCATCCCAGGCAATAGTTCCATCATCTGACTGACCAAGCCCATTAGGAACCTGGAAATCATACAAAAAACACAAGGTCAAATATCAAATCTCTTATGAATCCCTTTTTGTGGAGAGATTAGTGCGAGTGCATTACCTCATTAATTCTCGGCAGGAAGATCAAGCGATTCCACATTCTTCCAGGGAAGACCTCCTGGAAAGATAGAGTGCCGTCAGGAGTTATGGTAGGAAAATGCTGTATGGAAGACTAGGTTGGCCAGGCCGTGGAGACGTAGGTTGGCCAGGCCTGGATGAAGCGGCCTGGTAGCCTCTGAGATGACCCGGGGAGCCCTGGAAGGACCTGACGGGCGACTAGGTCCAGCCCGAGACGGACCCTCAACCGGAGAGGAAGAAGAAAGATCAGTCTAGGGCCTCCTCCTTGGAGTCCTGGTCAAGGGGCCTGAAGCCCGAGAAGAATGTGTGTTATGAGGCTGGGAAGGTGCTTGAAAATCATCAAATCGAGATCCGATAGGCTGCATCAGAAACATCTTGCAGAACTCATCATAATCTCCTCCCAGAATGAACCCACATGTGGTAAGCCCTCAATATGAGCGTCGGTAAGCGTCATCTGCTTTCCTGCTCGCATGTCCTCGGGAGGGGATGAGGGACGGAGCGGCAGCCTCTGATCTGAAAGTCTACTCTCTCGCCTAGATAATAGCGTCTCAAGACGAGATGTGACAAGACAACCCTCTGCCGGGACAAGGCCTCTGGTCGCTAGAAATGGGGGTCAGCCTCATTCCAACTTTGAAGACGGGCATTCATCGCCCCCGCCTCAACCTATGAAAGAAGCAAATGTGTTAATAAAAAATCCTTTTTATTTTCACATACTTAAAAAATTACCTGCTACACTTACCTGCTCCACGGTGCAAGTATCGAAGAAGGTCCGCAGGTCCCTTAACGACTTTCTGTGTCGAATAGTTTGGAGGTTTGTTCGGTACCACCTCCAAGCCAAAGGTACCAGCCCCAATCCAAGATCAGCATGAATCAGCACCGGGTGAGTGTAAGGAAAGTACTAAATGCCCAAGTCTGCAAAACAGAAGTAAGAATCAGTGAGGGAAAATCAATAAATAAACAGAAAAACACAGAAAGGTAGAATGTTCTTTACATTACCTCCCAAAGTAGTAAGGTCCCAGCTGAGTTACCAGTGGGCCCCGATTCAAATTCAACACATGTCATCATACAGGCGCTCAAAATAGCACCGGCCCAGGGCGTACTCCTCAAGATGGAGACCAGATTTTCCAAAAACTCTTCAACAGAAAGGATTAAACTTATCTTCCTGTTGGACCAAGCAAAGAAGGTCGAAGCGAACAGCAGCAACAAAGTGAATCTGGCCACCTGAGTAGCCGTCAGCTCTCCCTGTCTGGAAACGCTCAAAACAGGAGTAGTAGAGCTTGGCCCGACAAACCGGGGCAGGTCAATCCCTATCAGATCAACTATCCGATCAGGAGAGACCTCAGTCCTCCAGCCATTATACAGCTCGATTGCCCGAATGCCAAAAGGAATCCCGGAGATCACCGAAAAATCAGTGGGGGTCATTGTTATCTCACCCCAAGGGAAATGGAAAGTATTGGTGGTGTCCCACCTGGTGTCCCACCATCTCTCGGCCAACGCGCACAGTAAGTCCTTGTAATTGTGCCGAGCCATCTCAAGATGTCTTAAAAAGTCCAGATGAGAGGGACTGATAATAGCTCCGATCGCGTTTTTGTGGTCGAGTATCTCGACCGAAATTTCAGCAACAGATGTCTCGCCTACGTCCAATCTAATGTGTGGATCCTAAAAGGTAAAGCAGTATAAGAGTTATTCCTTGGTTCCTTTACTAAGGGTAATATCTTAATTCTATCCTAGCATGCATGCTAATAAAACAGTAAGTGCAGAAACATAAAAAAAAATTCACATTTTGGCCCCTAAAGCAAAGCCGAAAAATTCGCCAATTTGGGCCACCAAAGCCCAAAAATTGACATTGTGGCCCAAAGGCCCAAAATTCGCAATTTGGCCCCAAAGGCCCAAAAATGGCCCAATTTGGCCACAAGGCCAAAAAAAGTTTTCACATTTTGGCCCCTTGGCAAGAAACCCCTAAGGCCCAAAATTCCCAATTTGGCCACAGAGGCCCAAAAATTCTCAATTTGGCCCCAAAGGCCCAAAATGCCCAATTTGGCCCCAAAGGCCCAAAGTTCACATTTTGGCCCCTAAGGCCCAAAAATTCTCAATTTGGCCCCAAAGGCCCAAAAATGCCCAATTTGGCCCAAAAATTGAGTATTCACAGTTGCCCTCCTCCGATTTTCGCCTTCAAAATTTACTTTTCAGACAACCACCGACTCCCATAAATCAATTTTATGGTTGCCGGAGGAGGGCAACTGTGAATACTCAAATTTTGAGGCTCAAAAAGCCTATTTTCCCGGACTGCAAACAGTCCGGCCGGACCGGAGGCCATTCGGAAACTCTGGGCGGTAGACGCCAGTTACGAGGCGTAAGTGTCAGCTCGTCCCACGTGACAGTGACTTAGTCGCGAGGAAAAATCCCCAGAGACTCCAAAAATCCTCGTCGCTAAGATCTGAAGGAAACATGGAGGAAGACTTTGAAGCTTTTGAAATAGAGAATTTTGAGAGAGATCTTTGAGTGGAAAGTTTAAAATGAATGCTATAGTGAAACTTCAGCGTATTTTATAAGGAAATAGCCCAAAGGCGAATCTTCTGGACGCGTTCGATTTTCGCCTTCAAAAATTCTATTTTTCAGACAACCACGACTCCCATAAATCTTTTATGGTTGCCGGGTAGGGCCGGGTAATTGTGAATACCTCAATTTTGGGCTCAAAAAAGCCTGTTTTCTCAGACTGCAAACAGTCCGGCCGGGGACTGGAGGTAATTCGCGAAAGTCACCGAAAAGTATGCCAAATGACTTGAAACGTCCGGAAAAAATTACGAGCGATCGCAGAACTGGATGTCCCTGGAATATTTTTTTGGAGGGTACGGAACCCCGAAAAAAGCCTTTGGAACGAAAAACTAGCGATGTGGACAGTCCACGGCTGGAGCGCCCGCCCTCCACGGCCGGCAGCGCCCGCTGTCCCCACGGCGGCAGCTACCGCCCTTCACGGTAGCAGCTTTACGCCCTTCCAGGGTTGTCAGAACCGCCCTCCGGCCTGTTTTTTCCTATAAATACAGCCCCGAATCAACAGTTTAAGCACTCAGTCTGTTTGACGGACGTCTTCTTTCTCCCCTACGCGTGCTTGCGGTTTCTTTTAATGCTTATTCTGCATTTTAGTGGAGGGCTTTTATTTACTCATCGCTGTTGGTGATATTTGGCCACTATAAATTAAAATTTAATTTTAATTAATATTCCCAACGAGGAGCTTAATCGCGAGTTTCAAGCTGAAAGCTAAGAAGCCGGCCGCGCGATTAACTCGCTAATAACAAAACTCTGCTCATTTAATTTTAAGCATTTTGTGCATATTTCTTTTTCTACTCCCAATTCGGGAATTAAACTTGCTGCATAAAATGCATTCACGTTCAATCAACTTTGGCAAATAAGCTGCCTGCAATTAATTATGATTAAGCTTAAATGTCCGGTTAATTAATAAATCGGTATTAAAGCATAAATCCGATAATAAATTGGCTAATAGTATCTGGTCAATTAATGGACTATGCGTATAATCGCCTTATTTCGAAACACAGTCCGGGTTTAAGTTCCAATTAATCAATAATTGTGGCTAAATAGCCTAATTAAACACGTTTTTTTGGCAATAAATTACCTATATTGCAATTCAAATGATCACTTTTTGGCAAACAAAATTGCCTAATAAGTAAGATTTAACCATTTTTTAGCGACAAATCGGCCTTAAATCGAAAACTTTTTGCAAATGCCTTTGAATTAATCAATTCTTTGGCCTTAAAAGCCTTAAATCAATCAATTGGCGACAATCGCCCAAATCAACGACTTTTTGGCAAACAAACTTGCCCTAATCAACCCCATTTGGCGCTAAAAGCCTTCAAATTAATACTTTTGACAAACAAATTGGCCTAAATCAATCTTTGGCTAAAACCTTAAATCAACACTTTTGGCAACAAACGCCCTAATCAAATCAATCAATTCTTTGGCAAAATGCCTAAACAAAATACACAAAGCATACCATGCACACTCAGCATTAAGGCATACCCATTCAAAGCCTTAAAAAGGTCTATCGAACTAAGTCGACTTTGATCTTCCATTTCCAAACGAAGTAGTAGCACATTTGGGATTTAACCCCGAGCGGCAAGTCGAAATCACTTTAAACCATTTCATTGTTTCAATTACATCATTTACCTTGCAAAGATTCTTTCATTGGTAGTTTCATCAACAGACATGGTCTCGGGATCCACCTCGGTTCGCAGACTATGCCTTTAGACAATTGGAATAATTAATCTGTTAATTAGATTAATTAAATTGGAGTCAACTTTAGGATTTTTTCCTAGTTTACCCTAAAATAATTAAACAATGTGGCGGACTCATAACATTCACGTCCATTTCTGCCCCTTAGTCATATATCATCTTACCCTAAAATAATTAAACAAGGTGGCGACTCATACATTCACGTCCATTTCTGCCCTTAGTCATATTCATCATATGCCAAATACTTGGGGTAGGGGTTCACATATAACTATTTATTTTCTCCTTTCAAATTTTTATATATTCAATCAAAATGCTTATCAATTTTTTACAATTAAACAAGGTATTGGAAGATCTAATTATAATGCAATAAACTTTTATGAATTGAAATTATATTTTTAATTTTATTAGTTCACCATATTGGCGTAATTTCATTATTTATTTAATATTAACATTATAGATAAATTAGATTCCATTAGTTTTATAATTACATTATTTAGCAAAAAAAATAAATGTTCTTTTTTGAAAGAGAAAAAAAACATAAATGTTTATTAAATGAAAAAAATTATTATAATGAAACCCATTATAATTCCATTAGATTTCATTAATTTGTAACTCTATTCAATAAAAAAATTAATGCTTATTAAATGTAAATAAAACGTAACATCAACATTTTTATATTCTAATATATTGCGATATCAAAAGTTCAATGCTTTAGAAATTATATATTTAGATAGATAGGTTGAATAAATTATTAAAATTGACTATAATATTTTGATCTATATACATTAATTATCCCATTCCTAATTTCTTCTACCTTATCCTTTTAAGATTCCTTGCACTCTAGAATCTTTAATTCAATGGCTGCTTTACTATGGTGCCATCTTCTTCTCCACGCGAATTGACCAATCAGTTTACCACTTGGCTGTTTGTTTGAGCTTATCGCGGGGCTGGGGCAAGACCGTTTTATATCTTTGGTATTAATTCTGCGGTCAAGATTCATCATATGTTTCACATGGACGGCTATGATGAGGTTTCTTCAACTCATAGCTCATCTCTGTTGGTAACATATTAAAAAAATGAATTAGACCCCTTATAAGCAAAGAAAATTAGTATAGGAGCCATCGGTAGCAAGGACAAGAAGAGCCATGGTATTGAAACTCGTGTTTCTCATTTCTCTCTTAGTTACCCTAGCAAATTCCCATGATTTCAGTGTTACCTACAATGGCTTCAGATCCACTGATCTCAACCTTGATGGTATAGCTGCAATCACCCCTAGTGGTCTTTTAAGGCTTACTAATAATACCAAACAGGAAAAAGGGCATGCCTTTTATCCGAACCCAATAGAATTCAAGAATTCCCCAAATGGGTCTGCTTTCTCTTTCTCTACTACCTTTGTTTTTGCTATTGTATCCGAATTTCCAACTCTTAGCGGCCATGGAATTGCTTTCGTGATTTCACCAACTAGAGGCCGTCCTGGATCTCTTCAAAGCCAGTATCTTGGTCTGTTCAACGAATCCAATGACGGTAATGATACTAATCATGTTCTTGCAGTGGAGCTTGACACAATCACCAGCAATGAATTCGGTGATATCAATGATAATCATGTGGGTATTGATATTAATGGGTTAAGATCTAAATTAGCTGCTCCGGCTGGGTATTATGCTAATTCTGGAGGTAAGTTTACTAATTTAACTCTAATTAGTGGCCAGCCAATGGAAATTTGGGTTGATTATGATGGTTTAGATAAGAAAATTAATGTCACTTTAGCCCCAATTAACTTGGTTAAACCCAATTCTCCACTTTTGTCTTTACATTATGATTTGTCGCCAGTTTTGCAAGATTCCATGTTTGTTGGTTTCTCATCATCTACTGGTTCTGTTCTAACATCTCATTACGTATTGGGTTGGAGTTATAAAATGAATGGGCAAGCTCAAGCTCTAAATCTTTCTCAACTTCCAAAGCTTCCAAGAATTGGACCTAAAAAAAGATCAAAATTTTTAACCATTGGCGTGCCTATAATTGCTTTAAGTTTGGTTTTGATAGCAATTTTAGGTGTGGTTTATTTCATAAGAAGGAAAAAGAAGTTTGCAGAAGTTCTGGAAGACTGGGAACTTGATTATGGGCCTCATAGATTCAAATACAAAGATTTGTATATTTCCACTAAAGGATTTAGGGAAAAAGAATTATTGGGTAGTGGTGGATTTGGTAGGGTCTATAGAGGAGTGTTACCAAGTTCAAAGATTGAAATTGCAGTAAAAAAAGTGTCTCATCAAACAAGACAAGGAATGAAGGTGTTTGTAGCTGAAATTGTTAGCATTGGCAGGCTTCGCCACAGGAACTTAGTCAGTCTTTTAGGGTATTGCAGGCGAAAAGACGAATTACTGCTGGTTTATGACTATATGCCTAATGGAAGTCTTGATAGGTATATTTATAATCAACCAAAGGTAACTCTAAGTTGGAGTCAAAGATTTAGAGTTATTAAAGGTGTAGCAGCAGGGCTATTTTATTTGCATGAAGAATGGGAACAAGTTGTTATTCACAGAGATGTTAAAGCTAGTAATGTGTTATTAGATGGTGAATTAAATGGAAGATTGGGAGATTTTGGGCTTGCAAGATTATATGATCACGGAACAGATCCTCAAACAACTCATGTTGTTGGTACACTTGGTTATCTTGCACCTGAGCACACTAGAACAGGGAAAGCTACAACAAAAACTGATGTTTTTGCTTTTGGAGCATTTATGCTTGAGGTTTGTTGTGGTAAAAGGCCAATAGAGAGAATGGAGGATGAAGAAGATATAATTTTGCTTGATTGGGTGTTTTCTTATTGGGTTAGAGGTGAAATTATTGACGCTAGAGATACAAATTTGGGTGCAGAGTATGTGGAAGAAGAAGTTGAGTTGGTTTTAAAACTTGGTTTGTTATGCTCTCATGTAGACCCTGAAGTGAGGCCAAGTATGCGCCAAGTTGTGAGGTTTTTAGAAAGGGAAATTCCTGTACCGGAGCTATCATCGGTTGGCGTCTCGGCGTGTGGACTGTCCTTTAGATATCGTGAAGGTTTTGATGATTTTGTTATATCTTGTCCGACTTCGATGGATAAGGCTTTCTCACGTTCATCTTCTGTAGCAGAGTCTCTTCTTTCCGGAGGACGCTGATTTTTTTTGTTTTTTTTCCTTTTTTCCTGTGTACTTGTTGATAATAGAGTTGTTATTTACTTATTTATTTTTTCGAAAATGGTTACAATTGACTTATAATAATAAAATAATAGTGGGTTGGATAAATGTTTAGGATACTCCTTTGAATTCAAATGGGGACCTCCTTGATATTTTTTGATTTCATAAAATTTATTTTCCCTTTTAAAAACAATGTTGCTTGTGTGGTATAGAAACTTAATACTGGACTTTCCAAGTGAAGACAAATTAGATAATGTATTTATTGATTAAACTAATGTTTTATTGTCGGATTCAAAGAAGAAGAATTTCCAGTTAATTGTTCCTTTTTTTTTTAAAAAAAAATAATCCTTATAGCAGGAATTTTGGATAAAGTTTCGACTTTTGTTTTATTTGTTTTGAATTTTTTGTTTGCTGTAGGTATTAATTGTGTTTAGATGTTTTTTTTTTTTTTTTTTTTTTATAAAAGTTCGACTTTTGTTTATTTGTTTTGAATTTTTTGTTTGCTGTAAAGGTATTTAATTGTGTTTAGATGTTTTTTTTTTTTTTTTTTTTTGAGAAAGAAAGTTTGGATTTTATATACTAGCTGCAAAAATTAAAGACTATTTGAATATTGTTTAATCTTTTTTTTTTTTTTTTTTTTTTTGAGAAAGAAAGTTTGGATTTATATATTAGCTGAAATTAAACTATTTGAATATTTGTTTAATCAATTAAATGCAACCAACACACGATCCACAGGAGAGGCAATGATGCATGAACTAAAACTCTCATATAGACGAGGACATTTTAGTCTTTCATTATAACAATTGACGGTAAAATTCTTTTTTATAAAAAAGAAAAAGTTACCTTTCCGTTGCCGGGAATCGAACCCGGGTCTCCTGGGTGAAAGCCAGATATCCTAACCGCTGGACGACAACGGAAAGTGCTGCTCATTTTCGTTTACGCAACTTATAATGGTAACAGACAGCAAGTCCCTCACAAGCGTAACTCTTAGTTAGTCACAAACTCGCAATTGAATTAGTAAATTTATATTGGTTTTATTTTCTTGATAATTTATTCTCTACTTTATTTTCAATTTTATAGGATAGCATTAATTTTATGATGAATTAGGTTTTAAGTACTGAATTAGGCTCTTGAACTTTTTCAATATAATAATTTGTTATTTACCTTATAATTTTGATTAATTGAACTTGAATTTATCCCGAAACTCAAATTGAAAAGCAAATATATCAAAGTACATTCAATAAATTAAAAGGTAGATAAATAATAAGACATTAATATCAAATTTATAATAATCCATTCTAAATTTATTTTTGGGACATCAGTTTATGGAGTCAACCTTTGGTAATTTTGCTGTCATTCCAATCATTTTCTTCCATTTATGTTTTTAAATTCTGATTTTTTTAAATAACAAAATGGATATATTTAGAGTCTTTTAGCTGAAATTTGAATTTATTCAAGAGTCAATTAGACTGAAAAGAATCTATTAAAGCTGATTAAACCAATTGAAAAAAAAAAAAATCAAGGACCAATTTATCACTTTAACAAGACAAAATCATTGCAAACAAGCACGTGGTTGAGCAACAAATGCTCTATGAACTACACGTTATTTCAGTTAAAATGATATTGCTTAAACACAACGACGTTTCAATCTTAGAAAATGAAACTAATCAACAAGGTGTCTTACATTTTGCAAGTCTTAAAATATTATCCACATGAGGTTTTCTTCTGCAATCTACATCATCGACCAACTGAATTGAACGATTCGGTGAATGTCATTGAAGGTGCACTATAATTGAATAAGGCAGGACCATAGGACTCTCCTTTCTGATCTTGACTCGGAAGATGAAAATCAAAATTTTCTGGGATCGAAATGTGACCTTTCAGGTACAGCAGAACTTGTGACATTCTTGGCCTAACTTCTGCAACAGGATGAGAGCACAGCAGGCCAAGCTTTAAAAGTAATATAACCTCATCAACCTTAAAATCATTATTCAGTTTTGGATCCACCGTACTTAAGATCTTCCCTTCCTTCCATCTCTGGTATACCCAATCGACCAAATTCACCTCTTCAGGCAAAACTCTTGACTCCACTGGCCTTCTACCACAAGAAACCTCCAAGCAAAATGCCCCAAATGCATACACATCAGTGCTAGTAGTTGGCTTGCCATTTTTAGCAAGCTCTGGAGCTATGTATCCAAAAGTACCTGCTACATGAGTTGTTTGAGGATCTTGTGCATGTTGGCTACTTCTTGCAAGCCCAAAATCACCCAATTTTGCATTTAATTTATCATCTAACAACACATTGCTTGCTTTAATATCTCTATGAACAATAACTTCTACCCATTCTTCATGAAGATAAGTAAGTGCTGAAGCAACATCTTTGACAACCTTAAACCTTTGATTCCAATTAAGAGTTTGTTTTGCATTATTGTAAATGAACTTGTCAAGACTAGCATTAGGCATGTAATCATAAACCAAAAGGAGCTCAGCTTTACCACGACAATATCCAAGGAGGCGAACCAAATTACGGTGACGCAGTCTACAAATGGTTGCAATCTCAGCTACAAATTCTTTCATTCCTTGTTTAGAATTGTGAGAAATCCTTTTTACTGCAACCTGAATTTTTGATACGGGAAGCAAACCTCTATAAACTTCTCCAAATCCCCCTTTTCCAAGAATTTCACTGTCTTTGAAACCTTTAGTAGCTGAATATAAGTCCTTATATGAGAATCTATGAGGTCCATACTGAATCTCCCAATTTTCAAGTATCTCATGGAATTTAATTTCCTTTTTCCTAAAGAAAAAAAGAAAGGATATTATTATAAGCAGCACCACAACTCCGGTTAAGGACAATCCGATTGCCAATATTTTCTTCTTAGTTTTGGGTAGGTCTTCACTGGATAGAGATTGTAGTCGTGACAAATCTAGTTGGGCCTTACCTTCCACCTGAAAGCTCCAGCCAAGAATATAATGGGACTGTACCAGTCGACCGGTGGAGGACGTAAATCCTACATATATCTGGTCTAAAATAATAGGAGAAATGTCTCTGTTCAAAGACAAAAGTGGAAGTTTAGGTTTACTAACTTGAATTGGAGATAAAGTAACATTAAGTGGATTATCCTTGGCATCATATTCTATCCAAACTTGTATTCTTTCTCCACTTGCAAGACTCAAATTCTTGAACTCACCAGTTGCGTCTACAAAATAACCAGCAGGAGCTGATTTTACAGATGTTAAGCTGTTGATGTCAATGCCAACATGATTTTCATTAACATCATAAAACTCCTGGTTCTGAAACGTGTCAAACTCAACCGCAAGAATATGATTGGACGGGTTTCCATCATTTGTTCGGTTAAATAATCCAAGATGTTGAGATGCTGCTCCAGAAAATTCTTTGGAAGGAGCAATCACAAAAGTCATTCCGTGGCCATTGAGTTTGTTCTCGTCAGTGACAATGGCGAGTATAAAAGCAGTTGAGAAAGAAAACGCCTTGCCGCTTGATGAATTCTTCAAAATCTGTGGTTGAGCATAAAAAACACGTCCAACTGTAAAAGTTGATGCGTTTGTAAGTCTGAAAAGATTATCACTGGAGACTTCTGCTCCACCATCTAGATCTATATTTCCGTTGAAGGTAAAACCGCCGGTATTGGCGGCTGCCACTCTGATCAAAGCAGTTACTGTCACAAAATATACTTCAAAAGACATTTTCATAATCTCAGTGGTTTTTGGCTGGTGCAAATTTTGTATTCTTCTTCTGTGTTTCAGACTTTCAGTTTATTGTTATTGTTAAACTCTAGAAAAGTCAGCAAGTCTATGCGTGTTAAATTTCAAAAGCTGCGGCTCCATTGTATTAGAACTTTGATTGATTGAACAAAGCTTATTTTTAGATCCACGTGTTTGACTAACCTGTAGTTCTGCTTCAATTTATTATTATTATTATTATTATTATTATATTTACAATTCTTCTCTTTGGAAGGATTTTTGCTTGAATAATATAAATCCCAATCCAAACATGCAAACACATGCATGTGAAAAATAAAAACTATATTTTTTGTGGAAAATAATATTTATTGAAGTACTGTATCCTGCACAACTAAAGGGTGAGTTGCTTACTTTTTGATTTGAATTTATTTTATTATTTGAGCCATTTTTTATGTAAATGATTTAATTTGACACTGAATTAATCAACCACATTTATATTAGATAATTCATCTATAATGTTGAAATTTTGAAATCATCTTTATAATTTTTATACTTTCATATCACCTTAAGAATAATATTAATGAAATTCATTAATTTTCTTAAACATTTTTAGACTAAGATAATTTATATATTGATTTTGTATTTTTTTTTTATCAAGTAAGTATAATTTTTATTTTATTTTTTTAAAAAAATTAAGTATAATTTTATTGAAGCATAAAAGATTTATTTACTAATACACTAGTACACTAGAATATAAAGACTTTAAGAGCGACGCACGAGGATTTAGTTTTTACACAAAAGAATGAGGGACGGACACGTTTAAACGACGTATATATCGCTTAAACACAGCGTTTCGTTCTTGAAAGAAAAAAAAAAGTTGAAAGGGCCATGGCCCACGCTGCCTCTTTCCTCTGCGAAGGCCAGGAACTGATCCAGTGGAGCTAGAAATGGGAAAGATCGATCAAATTTAATGGAAAGGAATCAATCAATCCAATAAGAAATGCCAGTGAGAATAGTTGAGACCTCTGCACCTTCTCAAATCTCAGGTGATTCTACTCTTCATTTTGAATTTGGACTGTGCTTAGGGTTTCTCTTTTGAGAATAATTGTTTGATTATATATAAATTTTATATTTCAGCTTAATCGAACCCTAACATATATGTATATGGTTCATTGTAAAGGTGCAAACTCTGGACAAACATCGCCTCCATTTTGTACTCTTTTGAGTGTTGGACAGGTTATTTTTCATTTTTTTATCTTGTTATTCTTCTTCAATTCGTTATCCTTATCGACTGATGGATTGATTGAGCCCATAAAATTAGCGTTTTTATCATTTAATTTCCCAATTTTTGGTTAGATTTGCATGCGTGCATATGATGCCAAATTGCAAAGATAAGTTGAAATAATTTTGTTTGCAGGCCTTTTCTGGCACCCAGAATGTTTCTAGCATGCAAAAAGATGAAGCATGGAGAGTTAATGTCCGAATTCAAGGATGTGACCTTGATCATGGTTACTTATGTGGCACTATGGAAGCTTTGAATGTTCCTATGGCTGATACACCAGTAAGCCTCTTCTTTTCTTTCATCTGTGAAATTTTTAGTTTGGTTTCTCTTCTTTCCTTCATTTTTCTTTCTCTTAATATAATTCATTGAGCTGCAAAATAAGGTAATTTTCTTTTTTGGAATATTGCAACATTGGACAATGAAGAATTGAGCATTTATATATATATATTATCCTTAAGAGTTTGTGCATTTTACTAATTTTCCTCATCTTGTTGAAACATGACTTGGTAGGTTTCTATCAAAATAATTTGTTTCCACTTTATTGATATGTATATTAATTTTGATTATATGCAATCTATATAAGCAAAATTTGTTTTTGCTCTGTTGCTCTTATGTCGTTTATAGATTATAGGACATCAAATGCTATCGTAGTTTTGATGCTCCAAGTTTTGTCCATAAAATTTTTTCATATATCCCTCTTTTTTTAGGGTAAATTTTTCTTGCTAGCACGCTTTGAGTGGGTCTGGAAATCTCATGGACCTCATTATACGATAGATGGGTTCCATAAAATGCCACCAAATTTCTTCTGGTTTGGCTCAATATAATCCAGTGGTACAAAATATTTTTCAGTCTTCCATTTAAAAATGTACTTTATTTACATGTTATTCGTGCCAGGTAGTAACATTCTGGGAAGGGGAAATTGTTGACGGCAAGAATTACACTTTCTTCACTGGCAAATGGGAAGCATCGTATGTACCTTTTGTCCATTCTTCCTTTGTTTCTTAAGGTTGAATGAAATATAGATAATAGTGATGGTGGACAAGAACTCTATGTTAATAGGGTTGATTGCTTAGTTGTATATATATCAAATTTCAGTTTTCCCCTTCTAATCAGTTTAAGATATTTTTAAACAGGCCAGAAGATGATATAAGACATTGGACAAAGTTTCCATATTTCGCCCCCTTCTCGGTAAGAAGTAAGAACTTATTATATCATCCTGGAGGATCTGCTCATTACTGACTTTGCGCTTTGTAGTGCCAAGTGGAGGTTGACGGTGGCAAATCCTTGGACTTGAGTAACTACCCATACATATTTATGGTAATAATTTATACCCAATCATATCATCAATTTGTGAAAATTATCAACATATCATACATTTATAATTTTTTTGTTCTTTTCTATGATTTTGTCATATAGAGATGGAAAGAGCAATATTTTGTCAATGTTGGAACAGACTGTGGATTAACCATAGCTGGGTTTTACTATGTTTGCTTCTCTTGTGCTGATGGGTCAATCAATGGCTTCTATTATGATCCTAATAGCAGGTACTTTTTTTTTTTTTTAATCCCAACTTCATTAAAGGCATTCTAGATTGTACAATTTCTCATTTGCTGTGAGAATATAATAAGAGCAATATTTTTGTCAAGTGTTGCGAACAGACTGTGGATTAAACCATAGCTGGGTTTTTACTATGGTTTGGCTTTCTCTCTGTGCTTGATGGGTCAGATCAATGGCTTCTTATTATGATCTAACTTAGCAGGTACTTTTTTTTTTTTTTTTTAATCCAACTTCATTAAAAGGCATTTTTTTTTTTTAATCCCAACTTCATTAAAGGCATTCTAGATTGTACAATTTCTCATTTGCTGTGAGAATATGAAACGTGTACAATTTCTCATTTGCTGTGAGAATATGAAACGTTAATGATTGATGTATGTCCTGAAAACCAGTTGACTGGTCTTGAACACCTTTCAGTTATTTTTTGACTTCTGTCTTTGGGAACAAACTAATGGATAAAATAATTGCTTGAATCAACCTGCAGCCCATTTCAGAAGCTTGAACTGAAATCCACAAATGAGGGAAGATCAGGCTTCAGTTTTTCATCTTATGAGTTGCAGTAAATCGGAGCAGGCACACTTGATACCAGGATTAGCTCGTGTCCCAGCTGAACTTGTTAACTGGAGATTTTCAACTAGAACTAAATCTCTGAAAATCATGGCGCATTTTCTGGGGCAGAGGTTATCAGTGCATATGAGAATTGTTTTAGAAAACTTCACGGGACGCCGAACCTTTTGATGTGTTCTGTTCTCTCCTCACTGAAGAATGGTGTATTCTTATCACAAGTATTTATCTTTCAAACTGAATAAGATATATGATATCTGGTAAGCCTTGTGAATTTTACATTATGGTTATTACAATATTTAACTTTCAAAAGCATTTTGTTCACTCGTCTGCATCTTTGACAAAAGTTTCGTTGTTCTTATACATGTAATTCAAGTTTCTTTTGATGACCAGTTGGAAAAGTTTAGCATTAAGCTTCCTACCACCAGACACTAGTAACTGGTTGGTATATTTGATAAAAATGAAGTGAAATAATTTTAAAATTTATTCGATATTATAATTAAAATACTAAAAAATAAAATTTGTAGATTATAGTATTTGATTCTCAAATTATTCGTTATCAACTGTTGTTAGGTGTTACTCCTTCAGTTCTATTAGATAACTAACTTTTTCAGTTCTTAAAAAAAAAAAAAAAAAAAAAAAAAAAAATATTTGATTCTCAAATTATTCGCTTATCAAACTGTTGTTTAAGGGTGTATACTCCTTCAGTTCTATTTAGAATAATACTATACTTTTTAGTTTCTTAACAACAAAACAAAAACAACACACAACAACAAAAAAAGAACTCCCACACAACCAATTCGAAGATGTATATTAAATTATTTTTCTTAACTTTACACCCATTTACCTCTGTATTCTTTAATAATTTGATCGTTACACCATGACAGACGGCCTTCTCCTCCTAGCCTTAAATCTAATCGGCCGCTGTTTTTTTAAGTTACTTTTTTTAACCAATCCTTAAAAAAAAAAAAAAAAAAAAAAAAAAGAACTCCAAAAAATTCGAAGATTATATTAATTATTTTTTTAACTTTACCTTTACCTCTGTATTTTTAATAAATTTTATCGTTAATGAAAGTGTAGCTTAATCTAATGGGGTGTTTTAATTATTTTTTAAAATCCTTTTTTGAAAGGAATTATTTTTTTAATTTAGATGGGAAATAAAAAATTATCAAATTTATTTGATAGGACGGAGAGAGTAATAACAAATTACAACCATTGAAACAATCATCAATTAATTATAAAATGCAAGCATAAATATAAAGCGTAGTCTTCACTTTAAAATTTATTGTAAAAATGCATAGCATTAAATTTCATGTACTGATTTCTTTTCCGAATGAAGAAGAAGGTCTCTGATAATTAGCTGTGGCTGCAATCAGAGTTCATCCCAATCGCATTATCAATTCAACCAGCAGTGGGTCCACTCCCAGCTGGAAAACGCCAAATACCGTGAAAATCAGGACCCACAAAAGCAATAATATCTTCTCTATTCTATATACACTTGTCTCACTTTCCTCCATTTGGATCATTTCTCCATTTGTGCTTGTCATCTTGCACAGGGCCATGCTTAATAGTTCCATTTTCATTTTTGAAAATGGTCCTTTTATTAGTTTTTTTTTATAATATCCTTATAATATAATTTATAACAATAATTAATATATATAGAATTACTAAATATTTAGTCAAATATAAATATAAAATTATTAAAACATGTGTCAAGATATTAATTTTTTATTAAAAACTCTATAAATAATTCCAAATTTAATCAAAAAATTATTAATATACGGATATATATGAAAAAGGAATGATAAATGTTTTGAACTAATTAAACTACTATTTTTAATCTGTGTGAGAGAAAATGATCTAACTATTTTTTTTGGGACGGAAGGAATAGAAGGGATGAGAGAACAAATCCTCAACCAAAAATTAAGACAACAGAAATCTTACCTGTGGCCAAACTACTCCTTCCATATGTACCGCAGAAGGATGATTAAGAACTTGCCGAGCAACACCACCAGAAATAGCGATATTTTGCTAATTTGTCTGCAACGCGATTCGTTTCCCCGATAACAGTGAAGTACTCTTGACATAAGAGACTCAAAATTGCAATAATATTTGCAAATTATAACATAATTTTTTTTTAATTCCAACTCTTATATATGTATATTCACATTCAAATAATTAGAGTTCATTAATAAGTGATCCTCAAAATTACAAAATTATAAGTTTGCTTCTCACTATGAGCCAATTAATAAAACAAATAAACTGCACAATTACATATAATTTATGTTATTAGATTATATATATATTAAAAGAAAACACACATAAAATATGAACAAAACATAATTTAGTAAAATCATGACAATTTTACAAAATATGCTAAGTTGCCGTTTATATAACGCAAATACTCCATAGTAAACGTGGGATCTTGAAGGACCAGTCTCCATATGGTTCAATTAAATGTAAACGGTATCACATAAGTAATTTATATTTTTTACTTGCATATGCATTCTAATCCAGAGTAATAATTAGGTAAAATTTTCTCAACACCCCGCCCCCCATGTCGGATGAAGAGAAAAAGTAGGGATCAGAATCATAGTTCATCATTTCCCTGTCCACTAAACTGTACACACAGTAAAAGTAAAAATCATGTTAGGTGGAACTTTAGGAGTAATTAGAGCCGTAATTAGTGGATAGTTAGAAGCAGTTTGTATATTAAACGTCCCACTACAAACCTGTAACAACCAGTAAAAGTAAAAATCATTGTTAGGTGGAACTTTAGCAGAATATCTAGGATAAGCCGTAATGTAGTGATAGTTAAGAGAGCTAGTTTCGTCCATTATTAAAACAAATCGTAATCTTTACAGGAAAATCGAATAACAATTTTTTCCCTCTGTGGAAAACATCCGGACAAGTATCAAGAGCTGGTGTTTTTCAAGTCAGAACTGACTGACACATTTAGCTCATCACCTACCTTCTGACTACTCGAACATTAACCAAATGCATCATTCAGTCTGATGGATAGTGTTATCATACCTCGGGGTCTCAACGACGAAGATCCTGACAAGAATTGCAACCCCCTGAGTTAATACCCAAAAACCAGAAACAAAAACCATTTCAGATAACCTCACATCAATGTTCAAAGTTAAATAGGCCAAATTATGCCAATATGGTCACGTATGATTGAAACGTAGCTGATTCGGGGGAAAATCAGAAAAATTTTTAACCACATCACTGAAGCCTGTCTACCCACCTCCATCCGCTGGCCTGGAGACCACATTTTTTTTGAAAAGTGGGAACAAGAAGATTTGATTGTGTTCTCATGGTTAATTCAGAACATGGAACCACAACTAGCAAACAACTTAACAGAGTATTCCACAGCTAAAGATTTGTGGAATGCTCTTGTTATCACATATAGCAGTGGGAAAGATAAGTTACAGATATTTGATCTACATACCAGAGCAAACAGCATGAAACAGGGATCATCAACACTAGAAGAATTTTGGCTCACCATGCAAGGAATATGGGGGGAGATCGATTGCAGGGAGCCTAATCCGATGACATGCTCAACAGATATCGCGACATACAACAAAGTCAAACAAGAACAAAAACTATTTCAATTCTTAAATGGAATAGATCACCTGTACGATCAGATCAAAAGGGAAATCCTCAGATCGGAGCATCTTCCCTCAGCTGAAGCCGCAAGAACAAAAACTATTTC
The DNA here is from genome assembly GCF_014843425.1 of Jatropha curcas. The sequence goes on from NW_023590704.1 coordinate 1,179,110, forward strand.
AATTCTTAAATGGAATAGATCACTTGTACGATCAGATCAAAAGGGAAATCCTCAGATCGGAGCATCTTCCCTCAGCTGAAGCCGCCTACGCCTCTGCTCGGAAAGAAGCCGCCCGATTGAACATCATGGGACCAGCTAACAGAGAATCGCCATCACAGGGCATAGGCGACGGATTTGTCATCATCGGGAAGAAAGAAGCAAGCGAAGCAACTGGTGTAGGACTCGTCGCGCGTGGCCAGCGGCGGTCAGAACCAAGAAACGATGGTTCATCATCCCGTCCAGATAAATCGAGACTCAAGTGCTCTCATTGTGGGATGAGCAAACACACAAAAGATCAATGCTTCGAATTAATTGGGTATCCAGAATGGTGGAACGAGAATCACCGAAACAAGGGCACAAAGACCAGCAAAGCAGCCGCCGCCGTGGGTAACTGAGAGGCTGCCAGCAGCGGTGGCAACAGCAGAGGAGGTCAGAGTGAGAGAGGAGCGATGGGGATGGTGGCAGCACAAAATGAAAGGGCAGATGGAACCCTAGAAGGTGAAGGAAAAAGAATGGGGTCATTTAACATAAAACCCAAATCTTTTGAAAATAATAATAAACAGACAAGAAAAGATAATCGTTGGATTTTTGACTGTGGTGCTACTGATACAATGACTTTTGAGGCGGCCCCAAATCTTTTGAAAATAATAATAAACAGACAAGAAAAGATAATCGTTGGATTTTTGACTGTGGTGCTACTGATACAATGACTTTTGAGGCGGCTGACATAATAGCACCATTAAAACCAAAAAAAACCCATGTCCAAACTGCAAATGGAAGCACTGCAAGCGTAGAAGGAGCAGGATCTGTTGAAATTTCACCGACATTAAAAATACCAAATTGTCTTTATGTTCCCTCATTGTCTCATAAATTGTTGTCGATTAGTCATGTGACAAAGGAATTAAATTGTATTGTACTAATACATCCTACCTTTTGTATTTTACAGGATATCAGGAGCGGGAAGATTATTGGACGTGGCACTGAGCATCATGGATTGTATTATGTGGATGAAGTGGCCCAACACGGTACTGTAATGCTGGCTCACGGAACTACTGAACGGGAAGCTTGGCTTTGGCACCGACGACTGGGACATCCATCCATAGGTTATTTAAGTCTGTTTATTTAAGGCTGTTTATTTTCCAAATTATATTTAAGTCAAATATATATTGTTTAAAGTGTGAGACGTGTGTTTTGGGCAAAAAGTCATAGACACAAACTTTTAAAGCCGAGGCTGAATACCCATTATGGAGTCTCCTTTTTTCTTTGGTTCATTCTGACTGTGTGGGGGGTCCAGCCTCCTGTCTTAGGAGGTCAAGGTTTTAGATATTTTTACTCTTTTGTTAGATGACTGCACTCGTATTATGACCATGGGTGTATTTTTTTGAAAAAATAATACTTGAAGTTGTGAGTAAATTTATTTCTGTTTTATGACTATGATCCACAACTCAGTTCAATCAATCAATCATCAAGAAGTTTGCGATGCTGAGTAATGGGGAGTGAATACCATTAAATGAATCCGATGAAGCAATTATTCCACCAAAAACGGACGGAATCCATGAAGCAATTTTCTCACCAAAAAGGACTTGTCCATCAAACAACTTGTCCTCACACACCCGAACAAAATGGTGTGGCAGAAAGGAAAAATCGCATTCTTCTTGAAATGACTCGTGCCATGTTAATTGAGTCTGGTGTCCCTAGATTTTTTTGGCCTGAAGCTATTGCCACAGCAGTCTATCTTTTAAACAGGCTTCCCACTAAAGTTTTAAAACTTCAGACACCAATACAAATGCTTGCTCAATTTGCCTCAATTCCCTCAACTCTTACAATTCAACCTCGAATATTTGGGTGTTCTGTTTTTGTTCATATACCCAAAGTTGACCGAACAAAATTTGATCCTTGTGCTATTAAATGTGTGTTTGTGGGATATGGGGTCAATCAGAAGGGTTATAGATGTTACGATCCAAAAACCCGTCGAGTATTTACTACCATAAATTGTGACTTCCTTGAAACTGAGTATTACCTGAGTATTACTATAATTATCCCTACAGTGGTCAGGGGGAGAGAGAACGTTATAAAGATCGAGCACGAGTTGGTTTTCCAAGTTCAGGACACGTTCCATCAGAACTCGAGTTAACAATTCTAAAAAGTGTCCCACTCCGGGCCATCTGAAGCTATTTAATAACAGTGCTATCTGGACTCAATTACCACTGAAGAATAGTCTTCCTTCTTCCTGATAGCCTGAGGTAAGAGAATTCTGATGCTGGTCCTATGAAACTTTCTGTTATTGTGAACGCTAACTGTGATAATTTTGTGAAGAAACCTCTGTAGAACAGTGTGAAGAGAATGTTGGACAGATATGTCCTATGCCACTCTCGAGTGACAGTAGGAGTTCCACCTAAGGATATTTTCCAGAAACAGAAGCACGAGGTAATCGAAATATGTCCAGTGACAATGTGGTCAGGGGGAGCCTTTTTATTCAATAAATGGCGCAAGCCTTCACGTCAGGGGGAGCTTATCAGAAAGGGCCAGAGCCTTCACTATAGCTCTATATTCAGAAGAAGTTCCTCATACTATAGAGCTTGCCTTAAAATCAAAAAATTGAAATCAGGCAATGAAGACGGAGATGGATGCTCTAATTAAAAATGACACATGGGAAAAATGTCAATTACCAGATGGAAAGAAATCAGTGGGTTGTCGTTGGGTCTTCACGATCAAACACAAACTGGATGGGACTGTTGAAAGGTATAAAGCTCGGTTAGTAGCAAAAGGATATACACAGACATATGGTATAGACTATTCAGAAACCTTCTCTCCAGTAGCTAAAATTGATACGATCAGAGTATTATTCTCGATAGCAGCTAATAAAGGATGGCCACTCCATCAATTCGATGTAAAAAATGCCTTTTTGCACGGAGATCTAAGAGAAGAAGTTTATATGAGAAGAAGTTTATATGGAAGCACCACCAGGGTTCACAAATGGATTTAAAACTGGAGAAGTCTGTCGTTTGAAGAAGTCACTTTATGGTCTTAAACAGTCTCCAAGAGCTTGGTTTGGACGATTTACAATTGTAATGAAGAAATATGATTTTAAACAAAGTAATTCAGATCATACATTATTCCTTAAGCAAAGGGGTAATCTTATTACTTGTTTAATTATCTACGTTGATGATATGATTATTACAGGAAATGATGATGAAGAAATGTCAAAGCTGAGAAGGAACTTATTCACTGAATTCGAAATGAAAGACTTAGGAGCACTGAAGTACTTCCTTGGAATTGAAGTATTGAGATCAACAAGTGGAATTTTTATATGTAAACCAAGTGGAAATTTTTTATATGTTCAACAAGAATTTTATACCTCTGGTATGTTCTTGGTCAAGAATATAGGAATGGTTGACCTGGCAAGCACAGCTGACTAGTCGCCCTATTGCAACGACCAAATCATTCTGCTTTCAGATAGTAGATAGGATGCAGAAATCGGTTGAATAAAGGAACAGTATCAGACTAGGTTGGAAAATTATTTATCTTTCAACACCATATCTTCTATATTTCAGACATTAGTCTTATATGAGTTGGAGTAGTAAGTCATTCATGCACAGACCCAATCTGGATCATTATGAATGCAGTGTTTGCTCTGTTGCTTAAATTGGGCACGCCTAGTCAGGATTTCTTGTTTCGGAATGCGGCCTTGGCATTCAACGAGTTATACTGATGCAGACTGGGCAGTTTAGTCATGTTGATCGGCAGATAACTACTTCAGTTGCTACTTCACCGTTTGTTGGTCTGGAAACTTAGTCACATGGAGAAGTGTAAACCAGAAAGTTTGTAGCGGCATTGTCTATGTGCAGAGGCAGGAGTTTCGAGGATTAGCTCGTGGTACTAGCTGAAATATCTTTGGGCTAAGGATAATTGTTAAAGTGAGAATTGGTTTTTTCCTCCATCTGAGCAACGGTAAAATTAAATGTAAGTAAAATTATGTGTGATAATAGAGCTGCAATCAGCATTTCAGAAAATCCTGTTCAACATGATAGGACCAAGCATGTTGAAATTGATAGACACTTCATCAAAGAAAAACTAGAAGCAGGAATTGTGGAATTGCCGTTTGTTCGATCTGAAGATCAGTTGGCAGATATTTTGACAAAAGCAGTTAATGGAAATTCCTTTCATAACGTATTAAACAAGTTAAGTATTGGAGATCCCACTACTCAACTTGAGGGGGAGTGTCGGATGAAGAGAAAAAGTAGGGATCAGAATCATAGTTCATCATTTCTCTGTCCACTAACCTGTACACACAGTAAAAGTTGTACAATCAAGTTAAAAAGTAAAAATAAATCATGTTAGGTTGGAACTTTAGGAGTAATTAGAGCCGATTTAAGTATTGGAGATCCCACTACTCAACTTGAGGGGGAGTGTCGGATGAAGAGAAAAAGTAGGGATCAGAATCATAGTTCATCATTTCCCTGTCCACTAAACTGTACACACAGTAAAAGTAAAAATCATGTTAGGTGGAACTTTAGGAGTAATTAGAGCCGTAATTAGTGGATAGTTAGAAGCAGTTTGTATATTAAAACAATGTAATCTTTACAGAAAATAATAACAATTTTTCCCTCTGTGAAACACCCCAAACTCTAGAATTTTTTCTAATTTTGCAATAAAAAAATTTTTTTTCTTCAATTTGGTTTCTCTAACTTTTGAAAATTTTGTTTTGACCACCTCAAGATCTAATTAAAGTCTAGCTTGACCATGTTTCTCAACAACATAATTTTAAATTTAGAATTTCTAATCTTATAAGTAAAATTTACCACTCACGTAATTAATTATGTTTTTATTAGCTTTGATTTAGCTTTCATGATTATTAATTCCATTAAATTCCTCTACTTAATTTTGTGCAGGCCTATTCACACAATCAAATCAACCAATAATAACTACAGTAACATCATAAAATAATAGAACAGAGTGCTCCTTCCCGATATGCACATTAATGGAGCTAACAACCTCGTGCGTTCACGCAATTGGTTACTGCAGTCAAAAAAATCCATGCAAAGCATTTACCTCATTTCATGAGGGACATCTCCTGTTCTTAATATCTCCCTCTCCCTCTCACCTTTCCCTTCTATCCACCACCACCACTCTTCCTCCAACTACCTTATTATACATTCCACATTTGCGTACCCTTTTTGTTAAGTACGAAACCCAGTTGTACAATTGTTTTTCAAAGATGATTTCTTGTCAGACGCAGTCTAATTAATATTGCTCTATATATACCTATCAAGGGTTCATTTTAGTTTCTTCAGAGCCCAACTATGGATACTTTTTTGCTTTGTGATGAAGCTTGGCTCTCTACTCCTCCTCCAACTCCTGGTTACTGTAATAATGTAGAAAGTTACTCTTCTTCTTCGTTGTATACTAGTAAAGAAGAGTGTGAGCAGGCTTTTTCTATTTACTTTGAAAAGGAGTTAACCTACATGCCTCAACAAGGATACTTGGAACATCTTCACTTTAAAAATTTGTTCTCTGCAAGATTCAGAGCTATACAATGGCTTATTAAGGTTGTTTTCTTCTAGTTATGGCTGCCTTTTTATTTTATTTTTGGTTAATGTCAAAATCATTCGTCTCAAAACCCATTCAGTTTCTCTATATATAATCTTGCATTGCCATGCAAGACTTTGATGTCTTCGTAAAACCTGTTAGTTATTGATAACTAATTTTTAAGATTGGGCTCGACTTTCTAGTATGATAAAAAAACTTGATAAAGATTTATTCTAATATTAATTTAATTTAATTTAATTTTTCTCAGTCTCGCAGTCGGTTGGATCTTTCTTTTATTACCCTCTTCAATGCAGTGAATTACTTCGACCGATTTGTATCTATAAATCAATGCAAGGTAAGGAATATTATTGGATTTTATATATATATATATATATAGTTTTCTTGTTTTAGGTTTGCTAGGAAACTATTCTTGATTTTGAAACTATGATCTTCTCATGTATCAAATTAATTGAGGTTATTTAATTTAATATTTTGGAGGGATGGAGACATTGGATGGTTGAATTGCTATCAGTGGCTTGTCTATCTGTTGCAACCAAGTTTACTGAGACATTTACTCCTACCTTATACGAAATCCAGGTGACTATTACTATTTTTAATTACTCTGTATATCATATAATTATAATTATTTATGCTATTAATTAACTAATAAATATATATGGTGAAGATGGAGGAGTTGGATCATTCATTTGAATCAATTACAATCCAACGGATGGAATTGATGTTGTTAAAGGCATTAGGATGGCGCCTTTGCTCTACAACAGCTTATTCTTATGTAGAGCTTTTGATGATGAACATTGAAGTACCCTTAAAACCTCATCTCCAAAAGGATTTTGTTGACCGAGTCAACCAGCTGCTTCTTGAAGCTATACTAGGTATATATATGTATATATATATATATATATATATTTGAATATGATTTCACATTAATTATTGATTATGTTGCAAGAAAATATTATTAGGGATGTTAATTATTAATTATAGCTAAAGATAATAGAGGGTTCACATCCTCTTAATCAAGTTTTTCGGAACAACAAACCCTGACAAGTTTAGCCACTTAGCAATTTCATCCATTACTAATTTAGGTTTTGAAATTCCATAAGCATATATCTTACAAGATGAGGAGCCTTACACAACCTCTTAAAGTCCATTTTTTTTTCTTTTTTTTTTTTTAAAAAAAAAGGTGTAAATGAGAGTTAATCTAGCATTTGTCAATTTTTAATGGAATGTTTGGTTTCAAAGAATATATATCATAAATTTGCATTTTCGAATAAAAAATTAAAATGATGCAGATTGCAAATTGATGGAATATCAACCAAGTATAGTTGCTGTATCTGCTGTATGGTGCGGTCTAGAAGAGTTACTTCCATCAAAATCCGACACCCAAATTGCATATATTAAAGGCTTCTTCGACCAAAACCGAAAGGTATACCAAATATATCACGACACCCAAATTAGCATATACGTTAAAGGCTTCTTCGACCAAAACCGAAAGAGTATACCAAATATATATATATATATATAATATATATATATAATCACCCATATCTGAAGAATAAGGTCTCGTTTTTGTTTGGGGCAAAATGAAATTTAGAAGAATGATTGAAAATAAGGTCTCGTTTTTGGTTTGCAAAATGAAATAGGAAGAAATGCATAATTATTTTATACAATAAAGTATCTATATATTCATTTATAAATTTTATATATATTTATTTGAATATTTATTAAAATTTCAACCAATCAAATAATGTCTAATTTATTTCGTAGAATGAAATAATCAAATGCCATAAAATTATGGAGGAAAAGATGGCTAATGGGAACTTGTTGAACTACTGCCCTTCAAGTCCAGTGACTGTTCTGCTGACAGAAGAGAAGATTGATGTCTACGATACCCAAATTGATCTCTCTCTCTTTCAAGTGTCGAACACTGATACTGAGTCTTCCAATAAGAGAAGAAAGAGGGAGGTAAGCTAATTAACGATTATCTCTTTCAAAAACCAACATCATCTAACAATTTTTGTTTAGCTATTTTATTGAATAATTTCAATTGTAAGGCTATGGGGTTGAAGTGGAATAAGTAATGCATCCACAAAGTGGGCATTTTCATCATCTGTAGTAATCTTTTTATGTAGTTGATGGAAGGATCTTGAAGATTACAGATTAATTAGCAGGTTGTTTGACGGTCAAACCTCTATTGATATGTTCAATTTCTTTTACTATTTTTGCTGTAAGTGGAAGCACTAATCACATCAAATTATTTGTCTACCAAATTAATTAAAAATATTTTTTTTATTTGAATAAGGGTATTTTTGATATTCACTCAAATAATAATAAAGGTCACAAGTTATAGTCTCGAATTTTTTCAAACCATTTAAACAGTAATTAGTTGATTTTTTTTTTTCTTATTTTCCTTTACATAAAACCTTAAGGATCTTAAAGATTGTATATTGATGATTCCTTAAAATTTTTATAATAGGACGAATAATTAGTATATAAAGATTTTAAAATCAATTATCATAAAATAAATTCAACTAACATTAAATATTTACATGGATTATATTATATGAGGGTACTAGGGATGTGCATGGGTTAGGTTGGGACGGAAATTTATAATTTTTTGGTCCCATCGCAAAATGTCGGGATGTAAAAAATGGAGTTCCAATCCCGTCTCATTTTTTGCGACAGGACTGAACAGAAATTCGGATCTATGGAACAGAACAGAATAGGTCGAATCAGGAATCAATCGGGATTCTCCATAGTTTTACTAAATCATTTTTCATCAAAAAAAGGTAAAAAAAAATTACTATATTCATCAACTACAATCAAACAAAATCTTTTGTAAAAAAATTACTATATTCATCAACTACAATCAAACAAAATCTTTTGTATAAGTTTGAGTTTTTTTTTTAAAAAAAGAATAAATCAAATAATTAATTCAATTGTTCATGATCTACTACTAAAATTATAATAGAAGATTTTTAAGTAGTTATTTTCTAGTTAATAAAAGTGTTAAATATAATAAAATAAAATAACACAAAAATTATATCCAAATTAATTTTATATATATTTGATGAATTTTAACTCATGATTGTTTTTTTCACTATTGTCTTTAAGTTGATTTTAATTTGATACTTATACAATTTAATCTTGAATATCATTTGAAAAATAAATAATGATAGCATTAATTATAACCAATAATCCAACAATCAGATTAAATGAAGTTAATATTTTGTCTTACATTGATTATCTTTCTATTTTTTGTTTAATAGAAAAAATTCATTAAAAAAGATTTATTGAACATATATTGTGGAATAATAGAGGAAAAATCTATGTTGAAAATTATGTTCAATTACTTTATTTATTTTATATTTAAAAAATGCATATTATTTTTTCATGTATATTTAAAAAATGCATATTATTTTTTCATGTTATTATTAGTAGTAATTGGTATCATAAAAAAAAAACCTAAAGTAAAAAGGATGAAATGATTTTTAGGGGCATAATTTGAAATTCATACAAAAAAGAAAACTAGAATTTTAAAGAGAAAATGGCACGAAAACTTATGATTTTCAGAACAGGACAGGACGGGACAAAATTTGGGTGGATATGAGTCAATTTTAATCAAAGAACCAGTCCCGTCCCATAAATACTTACGGGACGGGATCCTGGACAAGACTATAAAATTAACATCAAATTTTTATCAGGATGAAAAATTTGAGACGGTTTTCGGGAATGGATCGGGATTCTCGCAGTCCCATGCACATCCCTAGGGGGTACTATGAGAAAGTGACAAAAAAATATTTTCAAAAATGTAAATGAATTATTATTTTAGGATATCTAAGAAGGAGATTGAGACTATAATTTTGAGATGAAATAACTTTTTAAAAACTCTTGATGAATTAGTTTTATACAAGTCTTATTCCACTTAGCAACTAGTGACTCTGTGCTAGGAATGGGAATGGCAGCAGGTCGAGTACCTACGTAAAAACGCACTATAACCCGAAATTAGGTACTCAAATTGGTTTAGAAGTTCTTCAGTTTCTGAATCCATTCCAAACTCAACTATAGTTACCGTTTAAATACTGAACTCGTTTTAACTATCCATTTTAGTATTAAAAATAAATTTTTTTATATTAAAAAATAACATTTTAGTATTAAAAATAAATTTTTTTATTTTTATTTTTTAAAAAATAAAAATTATAAATTATAAAAATTAATATTTAGACTTAATAAAAAATATAATATAAATATTAAATACAATTTGATATAATTATCATTAAAAGATGTATATATATTTTTTAGAAAAGTAATTATTTTAAATATTTTTAGAATGTAAATTAAATGGGTAATAGGTAGAAGACATTCGACCTTGTATCTAATAGCTAATTTTACAAAACAGACCTTATATCTTAAGTAAGGTAGCTTAACTTAAATGGTCAAGGTGGAGGTCTCGGAATCTGTTTGGAACCTCCCCTCTTCTCTTTAAAAGAATGCAACATCTATCCGTTATAAGCTGGCCTTTAATGGGCTTTGTAGTTACATTGAAGTTATAAATTAGTTCTAATCACAGTATGTAATAATATCTTTTTACTGTATACTCCCTCTGATTTTTGTACAAATATTAAGAAAAAAATTAATTCTCAAATTATCATTTTAGTATTAAAAATAAATTTTTTTATTTTTATTTTTTAAAAAATAAAAATTATAAATTATAAAAATTAATATTTAGACTTAATAAAAAATATAATATAAATATTAAATATTAATAAGCGGTTTAATTATTATAATTAATTGAAAGGTAATTTGATCAAATATCCATTTTAGTATTAAAAATAAATTTTTTTATTTTTATTTTTTAAAAAATAAAAATTATAAATTATAAAAATTAATATTTAGACTTAATAAAAAATATAATATAAATATTAATAAGGGTTAAATTTATTATAATAAATTTAAAGGTAATTTGATCAAATTATCATTTATCTCAAAATTAATAATTGCTTGCGAAGTATTTATTGTATTTAGTATAAATAAGGGCAATATTGAAAAATATTTTTACTACTTCTTGAAATACACAAAATAATTTATATTTTTGGATAAAACATCAAATAAAAAATGACTTATATTTTGGAACAGAGTGAGTAATACGTAAAAAAGAAAAAAAGACTAATATCCTAATGCACATTCATAAAATAACAGCCACATCAGTGGTGGGACCAGAAAAAATAAATGGAGGGCAAAAAATTTTTTCAAAATTTTGAAGGGATGATATCGAAAAAGATTATTCCATTAGTCTCGTTTTGTTTGCATGTTTTAATATGCATATTAAAAATTTAATCAATAAAATTTTTTTTTGCTTTTCTATACCTTTAATAATTCATTAAGATATTGATAAAAACTCTTTATTTATTGAATAATTATAAATGTTATTATGAGAGAGATAATTATTTACATATTCAAATTTCGAAACTTTGCAAATAGTTTGAGACATAAAAAAAAATAATAAGCAAATAAAATGAGATAGAAAAAATATTATTTTATAAATAAAAAAAATAAAATTTTTATATTTTATGAAATAAATTTTTTTAAAAAATTAAAATTAGGTGGCCGCTGTCACCCCTAGTTTCACGGTTGCCCCGCACTATTACGAGATTAATTTAAGCCTAAAGGCACCAACTCCCATTATGTTTTATTTTTTTTTTTTTTATCAAGGATCTGTTTGTTTTAGTAAAATAATTTACAGAAAAATAATTTGCTGAAAAATATTTTGCTGAAAAATGAAAATATTTTTCAAATAAATTATTTTCCATTGTTTGGTTGTAATATTAGAAAGTAGTTAAAAATATTAAAGTTTTTGTCTCATAAGACCATAAAAATTATTAATAATAATAAAAAATTTATAATTTAAAAAATTTTATTGTTACATATGAAAAGAATGCAAAAAAATAAATAAATTATGAAAGCCGCCGATGGCTGGTGGTAGTGGCCGCCAGTGGCTGGTTTTAGATGGGGACTGATGATAGTAACTATGATAATTAATAAGTTAAAAAATATAGATTTTCAAAGTTTGTCGATGTCCGAAAAATGTTTTACTCTCTCAAAAATGGGAGGTTGTTTTCCTTAAAAAATGACTTAATTTTTCTTTGACCAGAAAAATATTGTCAACTGACTTATTTTCTTGAGCACCTCTAAACAATGAAAAATTGTGGAAAATATTTTTCTGTAAGTTATTTTACGGAAACAAATGGAGCCTAAGATAGTAAAGTTATGCAATTAACTGTCAAATAAACTTAGTTCTTATGTAAACATAATCATTTGATTTCCATTTATTTTTAAGTTAAAAATTAATAGGATTAGAATTTTCACATGTTAAACCCCAGTTTTAGTTTAGGGTTGTCGCTGTTAAACCCTAGTTTTAGTTTAGATCTGCCGTTATTTATCAATGACAGCCCCTACCTCCTACTTTCTACTATCTCTTCCCCTTTATCTTTTTTCTTTCTTCTTTTTTTTGCTTTTAATCTTCTTTTCCTTCAATAAACTCAAATTTGTTTTTTCTACAACGGATTTGTCTTTTTTCTTTTGTTATAGTTGGTTGTCCCCATATTTGGAGTTTTTCTTATCCCTTCTTTGTGAGGATAGTCCCTTTTTGTGAGGTTTTATTATTAAATAAAGTAATAATATCTGATTTTATTTGGTTAAAGACTTTAGATCTTGATCTGCAGGTGTGGATTTTCGATAGATAGAGCATGGTAGTGCAGCCTGTTCCTCTATTGATGCTATTAACGCATAGCGGCAGAAACTCATCTGTATCCATCATATGTTACTAATTATTGGAAAAACAATACAGTTATAGAAAATCCAGATAAGTTATTATTTTAAAGTCCAAATCAATTAACGTACTAGTTGCTGCTATGAAGATTTATATCTTTTGTCAAAATCAACTTCAAGCGGAAAGATCTAATATTATATTTTATATTTTTAATTTCATTATTCAAAAGAATATGAATTCCTTTATTTCATTAGAAGATCAGCGAATCATATTAGCTAGTAAAGTTCCATATTCTGATCTATATGTTTCTTTGTAATTCTTCATAATATTATTAATGACTTACATTTTTAAAAAAAAATTCACATGTTAAATTTCAAAAAAAAAAAAAAAAAAAGGAATTTTCACATGTTAACATGAAAATATTAAACCTTGTTATGATATTTTTTTTCTTGATAAAACAATTATTACTATATGCATAAAAACAGGGTAAAATTTCATTTGGGATAAATATCTAAAATAAAATTTTCGACGAGGTGAGCACTAAGCAATATAACTTTCTTATTTACTCTATTATAATGAATATTCTCAATTAGTAAAATATATACTTTTTTTTCACGTCAAAACATAGTCTTAATAAGTACATATATTATCTGACAATAAATTTAAGTTTAAATTCTCATTTCTAATACTCAAAAATTAAAAACATACTCTTTTTTTACCCAAAAATAACTCATGCACTAATTTGTTCGTATAATGCAAACACCATATTGATTACCATAGCATAAATCATGAGTTTGTTTATCCGCAATGCAAACTTCTTCCGGATCAATCTTCGCCTCCATATTAATAGAGTAGAGATTAATCATATCTATGAGCTATTAAAACGGATGAGAGCCTAGATACCAGTGCTAAGTAAAAAAAAATGCAAACACCGCAAAGTAGAAAAATAAAAGGCTATCTCCTCCACATAATCGATTGTGGGCCAATACCATGATGCGTAGAACGCATCACCACGCGCAGTTGGGCAGAGATAATGTAAACTGAAGAGATATAGCTATAGATAGAGGTAGTAGAGAAAGGGAGTGGCCAAAAAGAACACAAAAATGGCAGCAACTGCTTCATCTTTCATATCATCATCTTTCCTTCCAACTATTAATCCTCAAAACCAGCAATTATTGCTTTTCAAAAATTCTACCCATCAATTCACCAAAATTCCCAAGAAATCACCTCTCTACTTCAGGGTCCGGGCAGCAAGGCTTCCATCTGGTGTATGTTCTTTCTATCTCCTTTTATCACTGGTTAAAATTTTTGGGATTTAAAAGGATTTGTGGGGTTCTGGAATTTATTTATTTATTTATTTATTTTATCTGGTTTTTCAGGTGGAATTGCCAAAAGTGGAGCCAAAATTCAAAGCTCCATTTCTCGGATTTACAAGAACAGCTGAAATATGGAATTCTAGAGCTTGTATGATTGGTCTAATTGGAACTTTCATTGTAGAATTGGTGAGTTTATTATTTTTGTGTTTTGCTATTTGTGGAAAGGATTTTGATTTTTTTTTGTTTCATTATGGGATTTTGATTTTTCAGATATTGAATAAAGGAATACTCCAAGTGATAGGGGTGGAAGTCGGTAAAGGTCTTGATCTTCCTCTTTGAAGGTTGAATTTGCTTATACATGTATTTTGTAACTGGAGGACCTTGACATGATTTTTAACTGCTTCTGTTATGTAGCTTTTGCACTATTTTATGTGTAAACAACAGTTACTTGCAATATTATTTCTTCTTCCATAATCTGCCACTCAATGTTCAATCAAATTCAACAGTTTCTTTGGACACTAGAATACTATATTAAGAAATAATTTATGCAATGTGTAACCTCGGTAGTGCTGAAGGCTCTTATACTGGTTGTGAAGGGGAGACAAATGGATAGAGAGAAAAAAGAGTTGTCACTTATTTTATTGCAAATCTACAACCCTCTTGCCAGGATAACTTATTATTTGCAACAGATTTGTGCAAATATAGAAAAAGGATGGATAGTGTACAAGACCATGCATATTTCTCAGACAAATATCTAATGCTACATAATTCGACGGAGATGGCGCATCCATGCCTTTGGTGCAAGTTCTCGACACGTTGCGTACAACAAATTGGCAATCAATCTGTTGATTAGTTTTTGAGCCCTGCAAACAAGAGTTCTACTCATCCTGTTGGATCAAATCCCGGCATATTGTACAATAAATTGACACTGAAGTGCTGCTGCCCTTAGAGAAAGAAAAGTCATATTGCCCTGCCAATTCGAGCATCTATAACAGGCAATTTCTCCGAGGATTCTGAGAACTTCAGTGCCTCAGTTAGTGAAATGCGAGTGTTCCTCCATGCTGCATCTGCCCACCTTTTCATCTTTTCTCCTTCACTCTTCCTGTTCTGTTGAACACAGAGTGCTTCAGCGTACCCACCTGTTATATCAGCCAAAAGATTCAACATACTAACCCATAACAATTGGAAGATAACACATTTTGCAGCATCAGAGGCTAATTACACCTCTAGAAAAGACAGTGAGGCATAATTGCATTGATGCATGAAGTTAAACATGCTAACCAATTTAGAAACACAAAATCTGCGTCTAGGCAACAGCTTAAAATGATTCCAGGGAAATGATATTCATCAGTCATCAATGTGGAGAACATTCAGTCAGAGGCCATCTCACATTCAAGGGGTGAAAGAAGTGAATCCTAAGGTCTGATAAAGTGGGTACAAGTGCAGATAGTTTCACTTTTAAATATCAATACAAGACTAACTTCAAAAAACATGATAAAAATGATTGAACGCTAAACCATACCTTTTGCAAGGGCAACAATGTCCCTCCTAGTTGAACTTCCCATCCTCATACTGCCTATGGTATCAGAAAAGTAAAAAGTCATAAAAATGCTAGAACAGGCAGGTTAAGATCTATTAAAATTTTCCTCACCGTCAGAGTCCATTGGTGGAGCTTTCAGCAAATCTATTGCTCTCCTATAAAGTCCCTGCAAGTGATACAATACCAAAAACATTGTAAAACTTTGAAACTGTTGTGTGAACTATAAACACCACAGCATAATCACAGCACTGAAAGTTATATAACAGCACAATCGATAATTGAACCAACAAATGAACATCCTATTGAAAAAGAGGTGTGTGGGATGGAGTTATATCCAAAAAAAAAAAAAAAAAAAGCACAATCGATAAATTGAACCAACAAATGAAACATCCTATTGAAAAAAGTGTGTGGGATGGAGTTATATCCAAAAAAAAAAAAAAAAAAAAGAAAGAAGAAAGGTTTCTGTAACTTCCTAAAAAAAAAAAAAAAAAAAAGAAGAAGAAAGGTTTCTGTACTTCCTGAGCAAAACCATCTGATAGTAATCTGTCCAAAGTTTCAATGTCTATTAGGTAGTTCCTTACAACCCCATTCAAACTAATTAAGATCTAAGAAAGTCATCCTATTCTACCACACTTGTTCTTAAGATCCAAATTATAGTTCATAATTGATGTAAAAGACCTAATCAATAAACAAAATCAGCTAAATTGATTTATTGGATAAGACTTAATAAAGCAAGCAAAAAATGAGAATCTGTTAACGAGGTAAACAACAGGTATTAAAATCTTAGCATTGTCAAAATAACTATAATATCTATATGGGTTGTGTGAAGGGTTCTGACCTCCTGTATTAAAAGAGAACTTGATTGCTCTTGTGCTGCTTTATGCCGAAACATGAGAGCCAAGCAGGTTAAAACCACACCAACCTTGGGGTGACGAGAGCCTACAGGATATCAACAACAGTAAAGGACATGTAGACATATGAATTTGATCCAAGGTTTCCCGGATTATTTGAAATTAAAAAGACAAAATTAAAATTAACACACCAAAAAGTTCTTCTGCTTTATTCAATGCCTTTGTCAATGTCTCTTCTGCATCACTAAATTTCCTGAAATAAATGTTGAAATGATAGATATTGCATCAGAAGATCTAATTTAGCATTAATTACAAACAAAAGTCAAACAATTCTAAGCTTACCCCATATGTGCCTGAAGCTGGCCCAAGGCACAGATAGCTGCCAGCAGAACTTCTTCTGCAACCATATTGCAAGCTGCTAAAGCATGTATGCCATTGAAGTCTTTTTTTTCAGCAACTTCATTAATAACTTTGTGATACAAGTCCTTTGCCAATGAGAAGTTTCGTTTGGCATGCAAGAACTCTCCATAGGACAAAGCACCATTTCCTATATATCACAGCATCAGCATATGGTACAGAAGAGTTCCCTATAAGGTCTTAAGAAAAAAGAGATGCTCACCAACACAACCCTCACTGTCCTGAAATCCTTGGAATAATGGTTCAGCTGCACAGAATCAGGCAAACATCAATAATTACAAAATAAAAAAGTAAATTTAGCAATGCATTAGACATACCTAATCCAAGATTGCCACGGACAAGCTCCACTAGTCCTTTAACAGCTTTAGCACGAGCATTTGCAACTGCAAAGTCTCCGACTGTACTTTCATATTCATCTTTACCTAAGAGTTCTAAGCATTTATCTGCGAGCACTGATGAAGTATCATCCTATATAGGGAGAACCATCTCCAGATAAATCTTAAATCCTAAATATCAAATTGAAATGTGCAAAATGCATGCTTGAAGCAACTTACATTTCCCAACTCTAAATTAAGTCCCACAAGAGCTTCCATGGCAGAAACTACAAAAAAGAAAATAAGAGTCTAGTTAACATCCTTTTCATAACTGGAATTCGAAAGCATAATTAACTATAAAAGAAAGAACTTTTTATACAGTTAACCACCTCTTACACCCAAAGAAGAGTTGTCTAAATCTTGAATTTGCTGCAGCTTCTCTACTGCTTCATCGTAATTTTCTCTACATAACATAATTTTAAGATCAACATTACTTTCCCGATGTGCCAAAATGAAAATGAACAAAAATATAACATAAATAAATACATAAAAAGAAAATCTAAAAAGAAGAGGCATAAAGGAAAAACCTTTCAAATAACAAGTTAGACATGGCTAGTAGGACCATCCCCTTTGAATTTTGGGTCACAAAATCTTTGCCTTCACTTGACTGAGAAGAAAGGCACTGCTCCAATACCAGCATAGCTTGTCCATACGATTCATCTACTTATATAGTTGCATCCAGAAAAGGAAATTAAACAAAATCAGAAGGAATTATAAAATGATATGCCAATTAAAAAAAAAAATTAAGAAATAAACCCAAAAAACCTGATTTTTGAGATTTGGCAAGAGAGAGAGCGTAGTCGATCATCTGAAGAGCAACTGGGCTTGCATTTGGACCATTGATTTTTTCATGAAACAATCTCAACGGGGATGTTGATGAAGGAGTAAAGAGGAATGGTTTATTGGACAGGGATCCTAACCAGGCAGTTCGAGCAAAGTTTGTTGCTTTTCTTGATAACTTAACTGCGGAGTAAATCATCGTTATTTCCTTCTTGTTCCTCAAGCTTCGATTAGAAATTTTTAAAACCCTAATCGAAATAGGGAGGGTTTAGTGCTTCACTTGAATACTAGAGTCTATGGGAAGTTCGGAACCAGTACAAATGGGTGAGAATGATTACGTAACTTGCTGCTTAGCGCGATAAGTCGTTTTGTTTATTTAAATTGAAATTTAGTTTTGTCCTACGAATGGCAATGGGGCGGTTCGGAGCGGGTTATTCCTACCTCTACTCCTTGCGACAATTCACGTCTTTGCCCCGTCTAGCCCCGAAACTGCCGGTTAACAAAATTTCCATCCGGTCCCTGCTCCATAAGTAAAAGAGAAAATTATTTTGAGGTCCATGATGTGTTACAAACTTTATTAGATTTTACTTACTATTTATACAAATTATTTTGGAGTCGTTTAGGTAAGGGTCGTTCGACTCTTTTATTTTTTTATTATAAAAAAACTTAAATTAATTATTTCGGAATCGTTTAGATAAGGCTCGCCCAACTCTTTTATTCTTATATTATAAAAAGATTTAAACTGTTCTCATATGCTAAACTTTACTACTTATAATAATTGCATCCTAAAATAAATTTAAACTCCAAACATTTTAATTTTAAATTTGTGTTATAATTGTATCCTCATCACATATTCACTCAAAATTAACATAAAATATAATAAACGATGGGACCCCCAGAATGTTAGCTAATCCAACTTTGGTTAGCATCTTCGGAACGATTGTCAAATCTGCCATCTCTCTCGCCTCCTTCTCTCGCTATTCTCCTTCAACACCGCCACCGCCATCATCACCTGCACCAGCAGCTGGTTCCCTTCCTCACAAATTAACAGCTGAGGCAAGTGCTCGTCATTTGCTAATCTTCTGATTCGATGTCAAACGATGAGTTTCTGCCTCACTGTTCCTTTCGAGCTTTAGACATGGCAGATCTTGCTGGTTTAATTATGCAGTTGAGGAGGATCAATACTATAAGCAAAATGGTGCCAATTTACTACACACTGACATATGCAGCAGTTGTTTCATGCAAGCTTAATACCTGTTTATAGAAGAAAGGAAGTATTAGAAAGCTGAAGAAAATGATATATCCATCTTCTTCTGAAACAGTTGATTTGAGTGAGGGGAGAGAGAGAGAGAGAGAGAGCTAACCATGAAACCAACACAGGAGTAGTTTAGAACCAGAACTGTGTTAGCAAAATGAGAGAGAGAGAGAGCTAACCATGAAACCAACACAGGAGTAGTTTAGAACCAGAACTGTGTTAGCAAAATTCATGAACACTAGCACGTTCTTGACTAGACCCTTATTCGGAGGTACAACTTGTTGCCATCTGTATATAACTGCTCAAGTCAAGGGGAAAATAAGTAAGCCAGCTCTCATAATTTGCAATAGAGTTAAATCATCAATACAAAATAAAATAGATCTTGAAATCCTTGTCAATACCTCCTGAACCAGCAATCATTAATGCTGACTGGACAAAGAATGTGATATATCCGGGATATAATCCTGCAAGTTTTTAACAAAATACAGAAGAAGGAAGAGTCAAATTGCTTGAAAAGAATGCAAGAAATACAGTAAGTCTTCATGGAACCATTAAATTGATGATTAGCACAACGTTTGGAACAAATGAATCGTGATTATAAAATTCATTTGTAAATGAATTTATGATATTTGATTTGCTACAATTTAAAATAAGAAATTCAATTGAATTCCACTAAATAGTCTTGACATAATAATTTAATAAAAATACTAATATAAACAAATTCATATTTCATTCTAATTAATTAATTCATGCTTAATTAAATTTTAAAATTCCATATTTTAATTCCTAGCAAATGTTTAAATTTTATTTTCATTAATAGATTAAAATATATTCAAAATCAAAAACTCATTTGAATTCAATGTATAATCATAATCGTGTATAATAACAATTTCATACTCTTTAAAAAAATACTAAAAATCTAGAAAAAATATAATTACAAGGATATATAATAAGAAGAAAAAAAAAAGACCACTTTTATTTTATATATAGCAATAATATTAGCAGAAAAAATAGTAATATCAAGTTCTTTCAAAATAAATTAAATTCATTAATAATTCATCAAGCAATAAGAGAAGTAACAAAGTGCAGCAACTATATATATATATCCATTAACAAAAATAAGGAATTCAATAATGAAAATTTAAAATAATGAAATTTTTAAATTTAAAATAAGAAATTTTTTTAAATTTAAAAAATTAAGAAAATTCAATGAATTCTATATGAAATTTTTAAATTTAAAATAAGAAATTCAATTGAATTCTATAAAATTATATTTAGAATAAATTTTTAAATAAAAATTCATTTTGTCTTTATTTTTTACGATACCCTTGACGTAATAATTTAAGAAAAATAAATAACAAACAACAATTATATTTATTATATACAATACAATAATTTGTCATTTTTATTAAAATATAAATAATGAATTTCATATAATAAATACACTCCCACACTAATTAATTAATTATATAAGCAATAATATTCATCATAATAATTATTTTTAATTGATATAAATATTTTACTGATTTAAATAATTAATTTCAAAACTAAAATAATATTAAGAATATTACTATTATTTTTAATTGCATTTGAAAAATAATTGTTTGCTGCTCAGTTTTTATAATAACAAGTAACATTATTACGATGAGATTATTACTAGATTTCAAAAGAAACTATAACTAACGTTTCATAGCAATATGCTAGATTTGGAAAAAAAAAAAGAACTATCGGTTGTTACTAGTGTGGAATTTTCTAAAAAAAAGAAGTAAAAATAATTGAGTTCGCAGTAAAGGATAATTTTATCAATAAATATTTTAATGGTTCAATTTTGTGAAATTTATTTATAAATTTCATCAATTTTAATAGAATTTGAGCTATATATATTTAATTCTATATAATTCAATTCGTAAAATTCAAATTTATATTTTTTTTCGTTCTAAACACAAAATTTTAGATTTTCAAATGAATTTCATAAAACATCATGGAATTCATTTATTTCAAACTTTTTCTAATTATCTATGGTAAAACAAAGCATTAAGACATGAAGGGACGAAAAGAGCTAAAAGCAGGTGGTGACGACGGTGGCGCTGTTGAAGGAGAGTAGCGAGAGAGAGGCAGATTTGATAAAACGTTGTCGTTTAGAAGATGCTAACCAAAGTTGGGTTAGCTAACTTTTATGGATCCCACCGGTTATTATATTTTAATATTAATTTTGACTGAATTTAATGCAATTATAACACAAGTTTAAAATTAGAGTGTACGAAAGATTAAGTTTATTTTAGGGTGAAAATGTTACGTGTTGTAAAGTTGAGGGTATCTAGAATTTATAACTTTCCAACTGTCTTCGATTATTGAAAATATTGTTTAATTTTTTTAATATTCGATGAAGTCCATAAGAATTCCTTTTAATATTGTCAACTTAAAAATTTTGTAGCTTTTTTTATTCAAACTCCATTTTAATTATTGTTCATATTACCTATACGAGCATATTTTTTTTCAAAAAAAATTGAAGTAAAAAATTCATTCTTCAAAATTTATTCACATTAAATGCTTATATATACCTTTGTCTATCACTTGAGAATTTTCTATATTAAAAGCTTCAAAAAGGATTAAAATAATGGTAAATTAAATTTTTTATATTAACATGATTCCTAAAGTTTCTAAATTAGAAAAAAAAATTATATAAAAAGAGAAATCAAAGTGAAAACTTTTTCTATATACAAGGCGCGAGGGAGTACTCCATATACGCAGAAAAAGCAAAAACTCAAGAAACATAAACATATCCTAAAGGTGCATTCCAATCTATGCGAAAAAAATAAAAAAATAAAAGAAAAGAGCTTATGCGAGAAGAAGAACAAAGCAAGAGTCATGATTATATTCTCCAGATTTAGATGGCCTTTTTCTTTAATAATCATGAAGGTTTATATATATGTAATTCATGCAAAAGCCAAAAAAACCCATCACTATTTTGTGTTTCCTTTTGCTATTATCACTACAGCTGCAACTTGATTAATACATAATTAAAAGAAGAACAGAGACAAAAGGAAAACAAAAAAAGCAAAAACTTGATCATGGTTTTATTCCCAAATCACATGATTACTTTACTTTGATCTCGTTTAAGGATGTCATGTGAAAGATATGCTATACGTATCTTAGTAGATCAATTATCATTTAGAAATAATCTACTTTCTTAATAAAAACATTTCCTTTTACTGTTAAATCTTACATGATACAAGTATGGATACATTTCAAATAGGTTTTGATTTGAAATCCTCAACTTTTTATCCAAATCAAGTTTGCAGTCCAATATGTAGAATAGATCGCCAGGAAGTTAAACATAGTTGGTTCTCTAGTTCTTTCTTTTCCTTTTGATATAAAATGAAAATGAGTAACGGTGATGGAGAAAAGAGACCCCAATTCGAAGCAATGCACATATACTCTCATGAAAGTGAAAAGTAAAAAGAGAAGAGAAAAAGAAAAGCACTAACTGGTTTTCACTTAACAAGTTTATCGGTTCCCTCCTCCTTTAGTGGCGCTATATTTGGAACCTCTCCCTCACGTACTTCCCCACTCCTAACAGTCACTCACCTCTCTCTACTACAAATTAAAGCAAAAACCAAATCTCCAAGCCGAATTGATTGCATAAACTTCAACAGATTAACTGAAAATATGTTCTCTCTTCTAATATTCCTTTTGGCCTCTTTCTCCTCTACAAGTACTTAACTTTCTTACTTATAACTTGATTACTTTAATTTTGTATAACATTGTTGCTTATTTGAATGTACATTTTTTTTTTTTTTTTTTTTTTGAAACTTGATTACTTTAATTTTGTATAACATTGTTGCTTATTTGAAATGTAACTGATTTTTTTTTTTTTTTGTTTTTTTTTGGTTCAGATGCCGAGAAGCAACTGATTATATCGATAAACACTGCAAACGAAAGTAAATGGCGCAGTGAAAATGCCTACGCAGGAGCTTTTTTTTTTTTTTTTTTTTTTGGTTGCAGATGGAGAGCAACTGATTATAGTAAACAACTGCAACGAAAGTATATGGCCAGGAATGCTAGGAGGAGCTGGACATCCAACTCCAAAAGACGGAGGTTTCCACCTCGGCAGCGGTGAGGAAGTAGTGGTGGATTTACCCCAGAAATGGTCAGGGCGGTTATGGGGTAGACAAGGATGTTACTTTGACAAAAATGGAAAAGGGTCATGTGATACAGGAGATTGTTCAGGTTTACTCCATTGCCAAGGCATTGGAGGAGCGCCACCAGCAACAATGGTAGAGATGACATTAGGGTCATATTCTTCTCCGCTACATTTTTATGATGTGAGTTTAGTTGATGGGTTTAATTTGCCAGTTTCAATGGCACCAGTTGGAGGTGGAATTGGATGTGGAGTTGCTTCCTGTGAGGTTGATTTGAATATTTGTTGTCCTTCTGCTCTGGAAGTTAGAAAAAGAGATGGGAAAATTGTTGGGTGCAAAAGTGCTTGTTTGGCTATGCAATCAGCTAGGTATTGTTGCACAGGAGATTATTCTAATCCAAAGACTTGTAAACCTACCCTTTTTGCTCATCTTTTCAAGGCTATCTGCCCTAGGGCTTATAGTTATGCTTTTGATGACTCTACTAGTCTTAACAAGTGCAGAGCATCAAGGTATGTTATTACTTTTTGCCCTCCTAAATGAGGAGTTGTAGTACTTAAAGGGAATAGCACAAGAGTGTCTGTTATTAGCTATGAAGTTATATTGTGTGTTTTTATCCCTTAGTTTACTGTTGAGTTGTGAATTTTGATGTTGATGACAAATGGAGGATGGTTTAAATGCATAAAGTGTAGCTTCTTATTACTCTGATGGTCCTTTATGAAATAGCCGAGTTTCAATTATGCTTAAGAAAATTTTTAATCATTTTTAATTTTCCTTCTAACCAAAGGAAGTTGACCATATAACATGAACAATCAACTCCTTCAATGCTCCTCCATAAACCCAAAAAGTGTCCCACGCAAAACAGAAACAAATAAAGCCACGAATGTGAAGTAGAAATTAGTGAGAATTGCTAAAACTCAATCAAAAACCCAACAAATATAACTGCAATATCAAAAAATGAATTTCAAACACGCAAAAAGCCACTACAAAATCTAAGATATACAGTACAAAATACAGGCAGAGGATCGCCAGAGCTACATTAGCAATTCATCCGGAGGTAGTATTTTGCTCATCAATATTAACTTTAGCATTTGAAGTCCCTTGGGCATTTGCAGCCTCCGGTGGAGGACCCAACCCCAATAACAAAGGAGTTTGTTTCTTTTCAGCAGAACTGGAATTTTTATTAGAATCCGGATTTGCAGCCCAAGCTCGAAGAGGAGGTTCAAAATGCTTGCTGGCAACATCAGGTGGTAAGGAATCTTCTCCGGGTAGAACAAGCAGTCCCTTCTCACGTAGAGATGATGGTTCATTATAGCAGGCATTCCAGAGAGAGTCTACAAGGTGCCTCTCCTCTCTGGCTGCCCCAAGATCCTCAGCTGACATCAAGCTGATACCCTTAATCCGTTCTTCTAGCAGTTGCTTCAATTTCTCATCCTCTTCACCAAATCTACCACCATTCCCACCTGCCTCATCTCGAGCAATCTCAAGGAGGCCCCTAAGGGCAGCCTCTCGCACCTCAGCATCTTCACTTGATGCAAGGTGCAACATCATCCGTGGGAATCCTAGCTCATTTACTATGCTGCAATCTGAACTATTCTCATGTAGTAGGTAATGGATCAAGTTGAGAGCTTTCCTGAAAAAAAAAATAGTTTTAACTTTATTACAAATTTGATTCAACTACCAATCCACTTAAAGATAGTACATCAACCAGATCATTAGTAACGATTAGGCCTTCATATCTTTTAATTCAAAAGCATCTTTGATCAAACCATTGATTTTTTTTTTTTTTTTTTCTAAATTCTTCACTCAATAATAATAATTACAATTTACAACCATACAATTATCACCAAACAAAAAGATAATAGGAATACCTTTGGAATCTCACATTTTCAGAACCCAAAGCATCTCTCAAGCCTGCATAACCATTCGCCAGACGAAATGCAGCAATACCTGGCTTGTTGTGACGAATTAAAGCTGAGAATCACAAACAATATATCTCACATAAGTATCTTTAAAAATTTCAAAATCATGGATGCAGGGTGCACAAAACTAATTTCCAAGCAGAATGCGAGCTCTTAAATATTGATAACAACCTCAATCAACATACAAACACACACACACACACACACACACACACAAAAAAAAAAAAGGAAACAGGCATAACTTACAGGATATTGCACCAAGTGCTTTGGTTCGAACAGCCATGTCTGGATCTGATGTGAAATTAGAAAGAAGAGGCTCGAAGCCATTTGCTTCCATAACCAATTGCTGGCTCCGGGGATTATTCTGGACAATGGTGGTTACAACCTCAGCAGCTTTTGCTCGAATGTTGGCATGGGAATTCTTCAGATAACCAAGGAGAGGAACCAAACCACCAATTGAATGAAGATCTGTCACACAACCACAATTAGCCAAAGGGCCAAGAAAATCTCCTCTTGTTATGAAGTGTGTTATGAAGTGAAAGCAGATTCAGTTACAACTTACAAGTAGATAAGAAATAAACTCTTCATAAGCACAAAGATATCTTATTTCTACACTACAATATCTACTTACTAACTTCCATAAAATACCATTAAGTTTTAAACTTTCACAGTCATCACAACTCAACAAAACAGCAATAGTAAAAACAGAAATATAACTATATAAGAAACTTTGAGGGAACTGAAAAGGCTTACCATTAGCCATATCAATAGACTCTACATGTTCTTGTAGTTCATCCAACATATCTGTCAGAAAGTACAGATCCAAATAACAAGCAACGTAAGATCAAACTGTACAACTAACTCAAAAGCCAAAATTGATTTATATAGAAATACCTTCAATATCAGCAGGAGTAACTCCTTGAGCCTCCAAGACTTGCTCTGGTGCTTGCATGACAAGAGTTATCTCCTTCATTCTCTTAATCACATCAACACTCTGTGATTGCATAGCTTCCATAAACCATCTTCGATCGTCCTCACTAATACATACAATGCACTGGATTAAATACCCATTAACAAGAGAAATTCCAATAAATTTGAATTGGAAAAAAAAAAAACAATCTTTATACCCATTAACATAAAGCACTAAATTTAAAGCTTCAGGTTCTATATTAATGAAAAACAGAAATTATTACCTGAGATTGCGAGTTGAGCCAGTCCCGTCGGAGTGAGCGAGACTCCATTTAAGCAATCCTTCCCAGTTGGGTCCGTCTTTCGCCATAACAACTGCTGCTGCACGAGTACTAAACCTAGGAACACTATTTAAGATTGAGTTCTTTTGAAAACCAATAATTTAACAAAAGTGGTGCTATAAAGATGAAAGCTTGTGATGAGAAGATAGAGAGATATAAATAGCAGACCAGAAAGAAAAATCGGGAATCCTCTCCAGGATTCCAGAACAATTGTAGAAATGAAGACTGCGTAAAGCCTAGAGGAAACTATAAACAAGAAGAAGAACACGGGACGGACCCAACAACATCATTACGGGCCTTTCACTGGGTCAATATATACGGCTTGGCCCATTAAATTGGACCGCACCATCAAGGCTTCAACTGATTGAACTTTTCGTAAAAAATTAAGTGGAAAATATTATTTTATGTTATTTACTCAAGTGAGACTTATTAATTTATTTATTCATACATTTTTAAAAAAAAAATTAAGTAGTTAATTATACAATTATTTTTGGACTGTTCATCGAAAGTCTTCACTCCTTTTTTATATGAAATGATCTCGTTTCAAAATAATTAATATATATTATTTATTTTATAATATCATATTTAAAAATTCATAGTATAACAAAATAACAATACTTTTAAGTGTATTCTAACAAAATATATATTTGATTTAAGGGATATTTAAGTGTATTCTACCGTAGCTCTTTCATCCCAAATGAAATGAAAGAATCTTGGTGTTGTGATGAATAATTGGGCGCCAATGCATAATACCTTGTAATTCATTAAGTTGTATACTATCTTATAAATTATTAAATGATTTTAATTTTATAAAAAAAATTATAATTGTATTTTTTTAGATAAACATTATAAATTGTAATTGATTAAATTATTTTTTATATAGTTGAAAAAAAAAAAAAAAGAGAAAATTGAAATTGTTTCCCACTGAAGGGAGTCTTCCCATCACTGGCTCAGAGGAATTTTGGGACCACACCCTTATCCACTAAAGCACACATGAATCTTGGAGCATGACGTGGCCTTATCCATATCCAAATGATTGAGGATACAAGCTATAACATCAAATCTTCCGCCCAAACCTTTATTTTTCCTGGAAATCTGATTCTATTTGATTGATCTTGAACTGTAACTTGCTAAGTCATCAAGGATGGCAGCCTCAGTTCCTCTTCAGACTTGTTTTGCTGGAAATATTGGAAAGAGCAATGGGTCTTGTATTATCCGGCCAAAACCAGAAGGTTCAAAATCAAGACTGGTTTCCTGGAACTTGATGCAAAAGAACAAGAAGAGGAAATCAATTGCAGTTGTTGCAGCTGTTGGAGATGTATCACCTGACGGCATAACCTACCTATTTGCAGGCGCAGCCACCGTCGCCCTGCTTGGAACTGCCTTCCCCATCCTTTTCTTTCGCAAGGACCTGTAATTGTTCTTCCTCTCATTTTTGTAGTTGCTCTGCATTACCACACAAAGAATCAAAAAGCCATTAACATAACAAGAAATTAGACTCTGATTATACTATTTAATTTTAACTTCATAGTGTCTATTTATGTTGAATTGGTGATGGTAGGTGTCCTGAATGCGATGGAGCGGGTTTCATCAGGAAGGCAGGTGGGGCTTTGAGGGCGAATGCTGCTCGCAAAGATCAAGCTCAGATTGTATGTCCTAATTGCAATGGTCTTGGCAAGCTTAACCAAATTGACAAATAAACCCGAAGTTATTCTGGCTTTTCAAATGGACAGGTCCTGTTTATTGAATCTATATACCAGAGTTCAAAAGTGATTATTGGAATTTTATCACCCATATCTTTGTATTTCTAATCAAAAGCTTCTGTTAATTTTGATTTGGTTGTTTTAGATTTGTGTAATACGACCAATCATGTTGTAAGAACCATGCTAATATCCGTACTGAATACACCCTTCTTGTAATTGTTTGATTTCGATCTTTTTTAAAACCAAATTTTGTCTCTCTTTCACATGTATGTTTTTTTTTTTTCTAATGATAATTTATTTCAATTATATTTCTAATAAACATTTAATTCTTTTTTACTATTTAAAGTATACGAATCCTCATAAATTAGATGTGTCCATAGCCTATCAACTATCTTTAAAAAAAAAAAAAAAAAAAAAATTTAAAGTATCACGAATCCTCATAAATTAGAATGTGTTCCATAGCCATCAACTTATCTTTAAAAAAAAAAAAAAAAAAAAAAGAAGGAATGGGTTCAAAATTTTAATATAATAGTAATGGATAGATAATTATGTGCATGCATGGAGCTAAACCAAACTTGGGCGCTTCATCACTTCACTTTAAAAAAAAAAAAAAAAAAAAAGAATGGGTCAAAATTTTAATATAATAGTAATGGATAGATAATATGTGCATGCATGAGCTAAACCAAATTGGCGCTCATCACTTCACTGCTCCTACGTGAGCACGGAAATAAAGAAATTACAGAAAGTGAGAGCAAATGAGTAATCCTTCTGTTTGTTAACTGATTTGAACAAAAGGAGGCCATTAATTCACATCACCCTGGAATTTGGCTATAAATAGTTATGTCAGGTCAGGTCAGGATCGTTGATCCCTCAAAAACCGCCAATCACTCTGACAAATGTGCAATTGTACAAGAGCGTAGCCTTTTGTGTCTCACTCCACGCCTCCTCAATCGCTATACTGTCTTTGTCTCGAATCGATCATTGTCAGGATTTTCAATCCAGATTATGATTTTATCGGTTTATTTTCTGCTCCGTGAAAACCCAAACATACAAAAACGAAAATGAAGCGAGATGAGGACCTGGGTCCTCACCACCGTGCAGATGAATTCCACACAGACGATGAAGAACATCAAGCAGAAAGGAATTGCGATCATGAATATGATTCAGAATCTGATAACTCTTCTCCTTCGCCTAATTTTCAAATCCACAGTTTTCAGGCTGCTATTCCTACCTGGCCTCAAAGTTACAGGTACCTTATAAATGTCAGTACCCTTTTTCCCCCTTTAGTTTTGGGTTTTGTGAACTTTTGCAATTGCTGAATCTGCGTTGTATATTCTGTTTTATTTTATTAGATCTTCGCAAAAAATGATGCCATTTGAATTTTTTCATTACAATTATGTCATATATTGATTTCAATTTTGATGAGATGAACCTGAATTCAAATTTGTTACTTATTGCTCTCAATTTTAGGGTTAATAAAGTATTGGAAGCATAATGTAGTTAAAAATTGTATATTGGCAAATCGTTAACAAGATCGAAATTCTTTATGTAAGGATCCAATCTATGCAATTTCCTTATTATGATGAAAATGTTGCAGGAAGTCGATGGATATGCTTGGTAGTGTGCCACCTCCTTCAATTTGGTCTTTTAAAGGAACTATTGTGGCAGACATGACCAGTTCTATAACTTCAATTTGCAAGAGACGTCAAAATTCTGAATTTTCTCCTTTCCTAAGTAAACCTTTTGTCTCACACCACAGTTTAGAAAGAGAAGAAGTTCCTACTTCTACATGGCCAATAAAGTTTTCTGCATCTTCTCGGTCTAGATTTTCCATTGGTGAATTGCCACAGTCAAACAAGGACAGTTCGTTTGCTCAAGCTGTCCTAAATGGTGAAAACTCTGTACTCTTTTTATCTTGGTTTAGCTGTTTTGCAATGCACTAGGTAAGTTTGAATGATTGGAGTGGTGGTCAAACAAAATCATTGATTAAAAAGAAATGATAAAACGCAATAATAATCATATTATCTCCTTATCAAGTCATGTTCTTAGTTATTCTGTATCAGACTATCAGCATAAACTACATACCCTACAAGGTCTCTACTTTGAACTTTAATTACTAACAAATTAATTGACTTTTCATTTCGCTTCCCATCTTCACAATATAAAGACTCATCAAACCTTAAAACTGAACACAAAATTACAAATATGTGAACTCTTGAATAAACTGAAGTGTAATGTCTAACAATTGCTTTTCGCTTTCCTTTATTTCCTTGAAGCTGTTTTCTCTGTGTTTCTTCTGTGTAGGTATAAATGTCCTATGTGGCATAGGACTCCTTACAACTCCATATGCAATCAAAGAAGGAGGATGGTTGAGCCTCTTAGTCCTCTTACTTTTTGGCATCCTCTGTTGCTATACTGGGACACTATTGAAGAAATGTTTAGAAAGCTCGCCTGGACTACGAACTTACCCTGATATTGGGCAGGCCGCTTTTGGATTGTCTGGCCGACTAGCAATATCTGTAAGTTAAATACCAATGTAAATTCCTAATTGTAATTAGTTGTTACTCTTAACCACGTGCAAGATTTTAATGCATTTGGCTGTTAAAATTTATTTCGTAACTGTTAGACATTGTTGCTTCATTAAAGAACTGACAGTTTGGTTTTGGTCAAATGCAGATTATGTTATATGTTGAATTATATGTAAGTGCCACAAATTCTTCCTTGTATGTTCGTATCAATTCTCCACATATATTTTGGACCTTTTATTTTGTCATGCACTGAAAGGTGATAGCTTTGGCCTGTAGGCAGCTTGTGTGGAGTACATTATCATGATAAGTGATAACTTATCGAGATTGTTTCCAAACACATTCATAAATTTTGCTGGAACACATCTTGGTTCTCATCAAATCTTTGCTCTGACTGCAACTGTTATTGTTCTTCCAACTGTCTGGCTTCGAGACCTTAGTTTGCTGTCTTACCTTTCAGGTTCTGTGGAATTCACTTCCTCAGTATTGTATTTCATTTCTCTGTGTTTTTTTTTTTCCAAGAAAAGAAAAAAAAAGGAAAAAGAAAACAAATATAGACTGCTGATCTTTGAAGCTGCTGTCTTCAGTTGGAGGAGTAGGTGCATCGATTTTGGTGGCTTTCTGCTTGTTATGGGTTGGGGTGGTGGACAAAGTGGGATTTCATCATAATGGAACAGCTCTAAACCTTGCAAAACTACCTTTCGCAATTGGTATATATGGTTATGGCTTCTCTGGCCATGCTGTTTTTCCAAATATCTACACCTCCATGAAAGAGCCATCCAGCTTTACGTCAGTTCTAATTGTTAGGTGAAAAAAAAAACCTCTTTTCGTTTGAATAATAAACTATTCACTCTTTTTTCCTTAATGATTAATCAGTATGAAGATTCCTACATTGATCAATGTGATCATCTACCCATGTTTTCAAAATTAGATGAGATTTCCCCTTTGTCTTACAATCATATATTTTTCTGATTCACAACTCTAAAAGCGAATATGCTGCTTTGCTAATGTATTTTACCATTGCTGCAGCTTCATATTTTGTTGGTTTATGTACACCGCAGTAGCAATATGTGGCTTTCTGATGTTTGGTAACTCAATCAAATCTCAGTATACATTAAACATGCCTGTAGAACTCATGGCTTCTAAGATTGCAGTATGGACAGCGGTATGATTAGATGCACATTTATGTCAGAAAATTTTCAATCACGCATTTAATTAGATGAGACCAATGATTAATTTTCAGTCAAAATAAAAATTCATAAGATTTAATTGGCATGCTATACCATATTCAACCTTTGTTCCTTGGTCGTTTGCAGGTTGTGAACCCAATAACAAAGTATGCCTTGACACTAACACCCGTGGCATTGAGTTTAGAAGAACTCATGCCTCCTGGTCGGCTTAGATCTTACAGTATATCATTAATCATCAGAACAGTTTTGGTAATTTCAACTTTAGTTGTGGCAGTGGCATTTCCATTCTTTGGTAAGAACTTTCTACATTTAGACACTGGTTTTTTCTTGTGTGTGTTTAAAGCCATAAGGCGACTTTCATAAGCCCCAAAAGTCACATTTCTTCTTGAACTCAATAGGCGAATTGCCTTACCTAGTTTATGAATGCACTGCAGGTTTTGTGATGGCCTTTATTGGATCTTCGCTCGCAATGGTTGTTGTAAGTTCTCTCATCATTGTTAATCCTTGTGTATTCTTTGAAATAAATGAACATAAAGTTTATCTGATTTGCCAATGAATTTCATTAAGTAATTTGTCAATACATTCTCATGTATGTTTGGAATTCACTTTGCATTTGTAGCATCATTAGCTTAAACTTTTTTTAATTAAAAATTTTTATCTTTACTAATTTGTATCTTTAATAAGTTCAAAATTCATTTTTATATTCTCAAATTCTTTTGGCTCAAGCATATTCACTGCATACTCTGGCGAATCTAAATCCCCTCTCCCTTCTTAAAAAAAAAAGAAAGTTAATTCGAAGCAGATGTGCCACCAGCGCCCAATTTAGTTGTTTAAGGTCCAAGTTTGGTGACTTAATTATACCCCAAACAAACTTAAATTTCTAGCTTCACCAGGGCTTGCATAAACTTAAAAATATAGAATTGTAATTAATATATACTATTTATTCCAAAAACATGGCTAGTGTTGATTTGTAAATGAATTTCGTAGAATTTTGTGGAATTTACTTGTACCAAACAAGCTCTTAACTTAATTTCTCAAAAGTTACTAATACTTATGAATCCATTTCTCTGCAAATCATTCAATTGCAGGCTGTTATCTTCCCATGTATATGTTATCTTCGCATACTTCATGAAAGACTAAACAAATTGCAGGTGAAAGTCCTTTACCTTTACCTCATTCTCATTATATTTTCAAATAATAATAATTTATATCCGTAGAGCCAACCAAGTACATGATTGATTATTATTCTACTGTTTTATCAGATTGCGGCTTGCATCTTCACCATTACGGTGGGCGTGCTTACTGCCTGCTTTGGAACGTATTCATCAATTGCAAGATTGGCTAACAATGTGATGGAAGGAAAATGAAAGCAGCCATAGTTATTGCAAGACAATGTTATGTTAGACTTTTTAAAATTGGCCCAGGTAAAATCGCAAGAAACATAAGAGAATTGGGTCAAATTTGTATGTTGCAATTACATCAGAGAGAGATTTAGAGATTTTGGAGGAGAAAAGATGATTTTTTTTTTTTTAATATTTTTTCTTTTTAGAATAAGGCAACATGTATTAAATCCCATCAGCAGCGAGCCAGAAACTGAAGCTTCAATTTAAACAGGGACTTACTCAATCCAAATCTGCTCCCTAACTACCAAAAATGGATTGAATTTTAGTACCAAAGAGAGTGCACCTATCTTAGCAGCAGAAGCTAAGATATGACAAGAACACCAAACCTGAAAACCATTTTGATTAGGAAGCCACCTGTCTTTCCATCTGTGGACTGAGTCACCATTGCCAACAAACTAACGAATGGGTTTCATAGGGATGATAATGGGTAGGGTTCGGGTCGGGTATTGCAAATACCCATGCCCAAATCCAATCACATCCTTAATCCCCATATCCTACTCAATACCTATAGGATAGGGAATACTATAGCATCCCAAATCTAATGGTACCAATGCGTATTTATTACCCACAGATACCATTATCCATGGACTCATGTAATTAATATAGATAATTTACTGCAACTAACCAATTTATTAAAAGTTTCATACTATAATTTTAAAAAAAATAATAAATTTTTAAATCTCTTAGAGTTTGAATTTCGGTACCGGTTGGATTCGGATTTATAATAACAATACTCATACCTTATCTATGCCAAAATACAACTTTAAAATTTTACCCATACCCTACTCAAATCCACTCAAAATCTTAAAATTCAGATTTGACTGGGTCTAGATTGGGTGCACATACATTGAGCCAGGTTGATTTTGCCATCCCTCGTTTGCATAATGTTTTTAAAATCGGATTCAACATTGTATCTTCTTGATGACTGGTCCACATTTAAATCTAAGGACGTATTTTTCTTTTGTGCCGAGAGGAAACCTAACTTCTTTTTTTCTTTAATTTTTCACTTATTTATTTAATCTATGTATGTTGTAAGTTTCCTATTTAACCAACCAAACAAAATCATTGTATTAAAAACATTTTGAAAAATATTAGATATTATCTAAATCCTTTGAATTGCATTATATAAAATTTAAACAAGATTATCATAATAAATCCATTTAAAGATTATTTAATTTATAAATGAATTCTATATTTTAAACACTTCTCTGCCTATAATATATCTATCTATCTATATCTATACTATATATAAATGTGGGAATATGGGGAATAATGAGATTTTCGATATCGGTCTCAATAAAATTTAGAATATTCTAAAATAGCGAAGGAGAGGGTGCGAGAGCGGGCGCAAGAAAAGGGAGAAGAGGCGAAAAGAGCCGGGGGCGGGGCCGAGGCAAAAAGGAGAGGGAGGACCGACAGGCCGAGGGGGGGAGAGAGAGCGGTTTTTTTTTTTTTTTTTTTTATTTTTTTTTTTTTTTTTTTTTTTTTTTATCTATATCTATACTATATATAAATGTGGGAATATGGGGAATAATGAGATTTTCGATATCGGTCTCAATAAAATTTAGAATATTCTAAAATAGCCTTTGTCGTGGCCTATTCAAAAATTATATTTTATACCGACAAGTGTTTGGATAATTGGTTCGACATTCTTCTTCCTTAGGTGAGGACGAGGGTTCGATCCTCCTGGATGGAGCAAATACTTGTTGGGAACACTTTATCCCTTCTTGGACCAACCTGGTACAAGCAGGACTTAATTTTAGTCAAGTGGGCTTGGGATACCTGTGGTTAAGATGAAAAAAAAACTACATTTTATTATTTGATTGGATATAATTTCTAAAAATTATATTATATTATATTATATTATATTTATATATATATATATATATATATTATATAATATATAGAAGATATAAGAAAAAAGTATACT
Source organism: Jatropha curcas (assembly GCF_014843425.1). Next base: position 1,214,060 of record NW_023590704.1, read on the forward strand.
CTTCTTTGTTTTTATGGTTGTATGAAAAATTATGTATTTATTTGGAGAGGATATAACGTTTATTTTATTGTAATCTTTTTTTAATTACTCAATTAAATTATTTATTTATTCTAAATTTGCAACTTAGAACAATAGAAAAACAAAATACTTGAATAAACTCATTAAATGATAAATATTGGATCCTAGCATAATTTGTTTTGTAATTTTCATTTATTGACTTGGCGTTACTTTTTTTTGTCCATCAAAATCAAATTTAATTAAATTATAGCATTTTCAGGGTTATTTTTGAAATTCAAATTTTGTCCATCAAAATCAAATTTAATTAAATTATAGCATTTTCAGGGTTATTTTTGAAATTCAAATTGGTAATTTTTTAATATAATTTATTTCTTGCTATATGTTGAGTTTTTAAAAGAGTTTTATTCTTAATAAAAATTTGTTATTTTTTATTTTCTTTTTCGTCATTGAATTAATTTGTAACCACTATCACTTTAATTTTGTAGTAAATTTATATCTCATTTGCAATAAGTAGATGGCCCCTGATTAATCATTTTTAACTTTCTTGATATTTTTTCTTTTATAACCTAAATATATTTGACTTGAAAGAAAATATTATTTATGAAATTAAAAAAAAAAACTAGAGCTATATATTTTTGTTTTATGTCATTTTTTGGGTTTCAAGAGTTTGCCTGTATGTTCACATATTCCTTTCTCTAATGCACTGGGTAAGTACTACTATCACTACAGCCAAAATGATTATCATTATTAATTTAAATCATTTTCTCATTTCTTTTCTTTTACCTACCAATAAAAAAAATTTTATTATTATTTTTTTCATTATAGCTGTATATAGATATTGATTTGGGATTGAGAGTAAGGGTTAGGGATTGATGATAACTTGATTTTCTTTTTGAGTACCTATCAAAATTTTAAGAAGCTGTATTTATAAATTAGGGACTGAAAAATTAGGTATAAAGATTGGATTAAACTTTATTTTGAAACCACTTCATTATATAAAAATAGAATTAAATACATAATAAATAGCATTGCAAGTAGCTTATACGGCAAAATCTAATACAAATTAACCAATTGTATTTGTTTTAATCTAAACAAAAACTTTTACTTTAATATTATATAGATAAAAAATTAAAAGAGTATAAAAAATGAAAATATAACGAGCATTGTCAACGTGCAACGCACGTCATAAAAAAGGCTAATAATATATATAAATATGGGAATAAGGAGGAATAATGAGATTTTCTATTTTGACCTTACTATAATTTAAAATATATTAAAATAGCTTTAGTCATAGCCAATTCAAAAATTACATTTTATACCAGCGAATATTTGGATGAGTGGTTTGGCACTCTTCTCCCTTAAGTGAGGTCGAGAAATGATCCCCATGGATAGAGTAAATACTCGCTGGGAGCACTTTACTCCTTCTTGAACCGACCCGTACAAGCAGGATTTAATTGTAGCCCAATGACTCAGGATACCTGTGGTTAAGACAAAAAAAAAAAAAATTACATTTTATTATTTATGGATATATTTTAAAAAATTATTTTTTAAATAAATTCATATAAATAATAAAAAGAAAAAAAAGTTATATTCTTCTTTTCCGTAGTTGTTTGTAGGGAAAATTGAATGTTTAAAATTTAGCGATGCATATTAATGTCTCTTTTTGTGTAAGTATTTTTTATAAATTAATTAACTTCTTATTTATTTATTTAGATTGCAACTTAGAAAATTAGAGAAAACAAATTAGATTTCCTATTCAATTATTTGCTTTGTAAGGTTTTTAATTTATTGACTTGGCGCGTAATCTTTTTTTTTTTTTTTTTTTTTTTTTTTTTTTTTTTTGTCAACATCAAATTTCATCAAATAACATCATTTCCAATTAAAGAAGAGATTGATTTTTTGAAATTCAAATTGGTAATTTTTTTAATATAGTTTGTTTATTGTTATGTGTTAAGTTCTGAAAAGAGTTTCATTTTTAATAATAATTTTTTATTTTTTATTTTCTTTTTTTGCTACTGAATTAATTTGTAACTACTATCACTTTAATTTAGTAAGAGATTTATCTCCCTTACAATAAATAGATGGCCTCTTAATGATTAAATATTTTTAATTTTCTTATTATTTTTTTATTATATTCTAAATCTGTTTGATTTGAAAGAAAGCAGTGTTTATAAAACTGAAAAAAAAATTAGAATTATATATTTTTGCTTTGGGTCACTTTTTGGAGTTTCAAGAATTTATGTGTATGTATATATATTCCTTTTTCTAAGCACTAAGTAAGTAATACTGTCATTATAATCAAAGTAATTACCATTATTAATTCAGATCATCTACTCATTTCTTTTTTTTGCTAGAAGTAAAAAATAATTTATAATTATTTTTCATTGTAGTTGTATATAAATATTGATTTAGGGTTGAAGGTGGGGGTTGTGGATTGAGTGATAATTTGATTTTTTTTTTTTTTTTTTTTTTTTTTTTTTTTTTTTTGTGCATTCACTACGGTTTAAGAATATGCATTTATAATGTAGGATGAAGGATTAGGGTTTTAGGGAATGAGTTTGAACTTTATTTAGGACTACTTGTATGTATATAAAATATAAAAATAGAATTAAGTACATAATAAGTAGCATTATAAGTAGATTGTACGATAAAGTCTAATAGAAATTAACCAATTATATTTATTTTAATATAAACAAAAACTTATGCGTTAATTTTATATAGATTAAAAAAATTAAATGAGTACAAATATATAACAAGCATAGTCAACGTGCGAGGCAGCTCAGAAAAAAGACTAGTACTATATATAAATGTGAGAATACAAGGGAATAATGAGATTTTCTATATCACCCTTAATGAAATTTAAAATGTCCTACCCTTAATGAAATTTAACATGTCCTAAAATACTCTTAATGATGACTAATTAAAAAATTACAGTTTATTAATTAATTGGATATAATTTATAAAAATTATTTTTTTTAGTTAATCATGTGTGATCTGATTGTCTTATCACTTATGTGAGGAGTGAGAGGTCTCCAGTTTCGAATCTTCTCAACTACAAGTGTTTTCACATATTTGGTGAGTGGAGGATTATTCTTTGTTATGTAGCTTACAAGTGTTATTTGGTTCATTAAGCTTCTTAATGAATTACAAAAAATTATTTTTTTAAATAAGTACATATAGATAATTAAGTATTTAAAAATTTAAGTTTTATCTTAATTTTTTAGTAATAAATATATATCACAATGGGACATTTCAAAATATTTTTATATTTTATTATTAAACATTTATTTTTTTTAGGATATAGATAAAAAATAAAGAAAATATATTTTTTATTAGTATTTTTTTATTCTAAAAAATATTATTTTTTCTTTATATATGTATATTTGATTGGATGTATTTTTTTAAAAAATAAATTTTCAAATAGAATATATATAATGTTTTATTTAATTATTTATTTATTCTTATATATGTATATTTTGATTTTGGATGATTTTTTTAAAAATAAATTTTCAAATTAGAAATATATTAATGTGTTGATTTATGAGAGATTACAACAAAAGAAAAAGTATATTATTTTTTTAATATTTTTCTTTATGTTCTGTAAGATTTTCCATTGGAATATATCTATTTAAATAGTAAAATTTGCAAATAAAATTTACATAATTAAACTTGATAAACAGTTTTAAAAAATTTTATTTTAAAAATATATATAATAGTTTATGATATATTTATACATCTAATTTTATTGATATATTTATACATCTATATACATTGAAATATTTTTTTGTTATGTGAATTTTGAAAGAGTTTTATTCTTAATAATAAATTTTTATTTTCATTTTCGTTACTAAATAATTTGTAACTACTATCATTTTAATTTAGTAAGAGATATATATCCCCTTGCAATAAATAGATGGTCTATTGATGGTTAAGTATTTTTAATTCTCTTAATATTTTTTTATCTTATATCCTAAATCTGTTTGATTTAAAAGAAAATGATATTTAGGAAATTGGAAAAAAAACTAAAACTATATAGTTTTGCTTGAGTCACTTTTTAGGATTTCAATTTGTATATGTGCATATATTCTTTTCTCTGATACACTATGTAAAAATAATTTATTATTATTATTAATTATAGTTGTATATACATGTTAATTTGAGGTTGAGAGCAAGGGTTGTAGATTGAGTGATAGCTTGATTTTATTTTTGGGCACCTATTAGGATTTTAAAAATTTGCATTTATAAAATAGGGACTAAAGGATTATGTCTAAGAATTTGGTTAAACTTTATTCTGAGACCACTTCATTATATAAAAATAGAATTAAATATATAAAAAGTAGCATTGCAAGTAGTTTGTACGACAAAATGTACTACAAATTAACCACTTGTATTTATTTTAATCTAAACAAAACTTATACTTTAATATTATATAGATAAATTAACCACTTGTATTTATTTTAATCTAAACAAAACTTATACTTTAATATTATATAGATAAAAAAATAAGTATATAACGAGTATAGTCAACATGCAACACACATCATATAAAATTCTAATAAATTTAAATGAGTGATAAAGGTCGATTCTTTCATTCACTTACGTGAATTATTTGTAAACACACATTTATACTGAAATCGATCCAACATTTTAAAAAATCAATTTAGAATTTCTTAATTATATTAGATGGAAACAAACTTGATACAAAACTGGAATCCAACTAGTTAATATGTTCCAAATAGAAATCAGCTAGAATCGAAATCAAAGCTATTTGATTTTTTGCTTTAATTTCAAGAATTCTGAAATCAAAATTAATTTTTAAAAATCGAATTGTTTTAACTAGACTAAAAAAAGAAAATAAAGAAATTATATTGTCTAAATATATTTTTTCCAAACCAAGTAAAAATGATCTTACATCTTATAATTAAAAATAATTTTATTTTTCTTTTTAGATATTACATCAAAATTTAATTACAAACAAATAAAAAGTATTAATGTGGATTTAGAACTTACTATTGGGGCTGGAAACCTATTTCTTTACTAAAGAATACGGTGTGCTACCAACAGACAATTAGATTAATGGAAATTTATTACATTTTTAGGCCCATTTTTTCTACAACGTCAAACATGAAAACACATATATTAACCTAAAAAAACCATTATGTCTATGTTTCTCAAAAAAAAAAAAAAAAGTTTTCTTTAGTCAATTTTTATTAAGCACTTTTCTTATAATATTTCTTATTTTATAATCCGGTAAAAATGGCAAGAATATGTGGAACCAAAATTGGGATTACTAGTCATTAGGCATCATGGTAGTTTAAGAATAGCTAGTTTCAATTTTAAAATTATCAATTTTAGTCAAAAGGTGGAATCAAAAATCGAATCATTTTTAGACAGTTTTGGAATTGTTAATTTCAGTTTCGTTTTGATTTTGAACCAAAATTAAATTATCCTTTTTAAATTTTTTTAATTTTTTTAAATTTTGCGGCTTGAATAAATAATAGTAATAAATAGTACTATTGGAAAAGATTAAACCAATTTAATAAAAAGTATTAAAATTTATTTTCAAAAATATAATCAAATTAAAAAGAATTTTATGAGTTACTTTAAAATTTTTTTTTTTTAGATTTCAAACCGGAACTGCAGGTTTTAAACTAAAATCATTAGTTGCAGTTTTAAAAAATAAAGAATCAAAATCGAATCATAAACACGTGATTTTAGTTTGAAATCAGTAACCATTGACTATAATTTGCTACTGATTGTGACCACTTCGATTTAGATTTGGTTTCGATTTAAGACGAAAAATGTAGTCATGTCTACTATTCATGTACTAATTTCATAATTGTACAAATTAGAGCAATTTATTCTTATTTTATTTTACTTCCAAACTGTCTTTACTGCGGGTGACACGAAGAAGAAAGTGAAAATCAGAAAACATAAATATCAAAAACATTCTTTAAAGAAAAAAAAAAAAAAGCTCATTTAATAATTCTATCCTCGTTACGTGTCCAAAAACTTTGGAATGTCGTTATACCTTATTAGCCTTTTGATTTTGACATTTATATTTTGAAGTTGGGTTTGAATTTTTAAAGTTTGCTTCTTTTCTATTTTCTCACAAGCTTTCAAGGGGGTGTTAAAATAGATTGGTACATCGGATTTTATATCAACCACGTTTAATACACTGCATGATTAGAATAAATACAAACACAATCTATTTATATTCATATTAAATATTTAAACATGAACACTGCAAGAAAATTAAATAAGTAGCATGAATATGACATATAATCTATTTACTTAAATGTATTTGTCACGACCCGTTTCTATGGGCCGGACCGGCACTAGGGCTCAGGTAAGCTTAAGGCCCCCGAGGCCCGTAGTAAGCCTAAATTATCCAATATGTCTATCTATCTTTTCCAATTTCATCAAAACCCCGTAGTAAGCTAAATTATCCAATATGTCTATCTATCTTTTCCAATTCATTCAAAACAGTAAACCGCAATACAAACATCTGGCCCAAACTCAAATAAACACAGTAATGTATTAACCAGGGCCTATTCACAATAAAATTATAATCACGTATATGGGGTTACTGGTTCACCTGCAGCTAATTACCTAACATTTAATTTATTAGTTGTAGTTGCCTTAATAATAAGGTTCCAATATTAATACACAACTCTAATAACTATAACTGCGGAGTCCAAAAATAATCTGATAACAGAATAATTTATACATCCAAAATTAAATAACATGAATATAAAGTTTACATTTGTAACTCTGCAGAGAAGATTGCAGAGCTTCAGCCGAATCAGCTGCTTCCTAGTACCTGGAAGGTTTGTTGGGGAGGGGTGAGTTTTGCAACTCAGTGAATAATAATAAATAATACACACCACATACAGTCAAGCAAAATGCACCATAATATACTGAATGAACACACAACAGTCAATCATATGACATTACATCAGCACCCACAAACAATATCACCTTCAAATAATCACATCACGTGGAAATTAGTTCACATCACTGGAAAATTAACAGTGGTGGTCACCTAAACCCCGACGAGCCGTCCTTCTCAAACAGCCCATCCTCTCCAAACATGATGCACCCGGTGAGCCAATCCCCCATATCTTGGCCCGACCGTCTAATCCTCACTTGACCAAGTTCCTCTTGCAATATTTTATTTTACATTCTCTCTTTCTTTTCCATTATTCATCAACATCATTTTCATCAATTCATCAGGTGCACACGGGGGCGCTGTCCCCCAGTTTACCCGGCCGACGGTCCCATTGTTCATCAGTTCAATCAGGATCCCATATTTATCGAGCGTCCTCACAAACCCATGGTACCCTACTGTCATCCCAATCCACACACAAACAGAGCACAGTATATACACAGCACAAATAATCAAACAATTCATTTATCATAATACATCAATTTCATCCAAATGCACAATTATGCATAAGTATAATTATAATGATCATAACATAATATATATGAGAAAATACAATATGTAAATATATATAAATGTAATGTTATGCAAATGCAGTGTTGACATGCATTATTTATTATTACTCACAGTAGTGGAGAACGAATCCCTAACTTTGATTTTGGTCGGAAGGAGCACTAGACGGACCCGGGCGATCTATGAAATTTAAGAATGACACAAAACAAAAGTAACTATATCAGATAACATATTTCTAAAATATTTATTCATCACACTACTATTCTTAACCTATTTAATTTCTATCAATAATTTACTCTCTATAATTAATTAAATTTCTATAATAAATTTTATTTGCTACCGCAATTCATTTTATTTTCTACCGAAATTTCGACAACATCTCCCCTAAAAATTGGACTTTCCACCTGTTTAAAATATCAATAATTTTATCTAATAACTCCAAATCCGGCCCATCCATCGGTCAATCAATCAATTAAATTTTCCATCCTCCATCAATTTAATTTTTTCCCGTCCTCCACATTTATCCACATCAACTATATTAATTTTTCTTTAATTCCATAAATCAATATATTATTATTCAAAATTTCCTCAATAAAAATTATTTCATACTGAATTTAATTTTAACTAACTAAATAACGAAATACTAACTAAATATTTTTATTAATCAATATTAATGCTAACTTAAATTAATTTTCAACTACATAAATTAATTAACTACGCAAAATTAAACTAAAAATTAAAAATGAACGTAAAAATTAATTAACTACAATAATAAAATTTAATTCAAGTAAACTAAAATTATTAAATTAATTTTTTTACCCCAAATATAATTTTTGTCCGAATTTGCGCTAGATCGGGGATTCTTACGCGTGTTGGTCGAAGTATACACGCTGGCGAACTGTCAAGGCGGTGGCCGGAAGATGCACGCAGCAGCAAACAGAGGCTGCTGTGACGTCACGGATGCGTGAATCTGTTGTGGCGGGAGCAAGCTGGTGACGGCAAACTTCAAAGGGAGACGTGACAGGCTTATCGCCGGGCCGCGATGGAGGTAGTGGACTGTCGACCTTGCTGGAATCGAATGGAGAGAGAGACAGCGATGGCGGAGCTACTGCAGCGTGGACCAGCGGCGAGGTGGCGCTACGTGGCTGAGCTCGTTCTGGCGGCTTGCGTTTCTGCTGGAGCTGTTGGGACGCGGCGACACAGACACAATCGCAGAGAAGAAGAAAGGGAAAGAAAGAAAAGAAAGGAAAGAAGAAGAAGAAGAAGAAGAAGAAGAAGAAGAAAGGAAAGGAAGGCGGCGGTGCTGGGTGGTTGGTCGGGAGGCGCAAGACTGAGTGAGTGAGGGATATGAGCATTGAAGATAAGAGGGGAGGAGATGTTTCTAGATGGTTTGGGCTGGTTTGGTTCGATTCGGGTTCGAATCAGCCCAAATCTTGGTTTTTGATCGATTCTAGATTTTTCCAATTGGTTTTTGGTTCGGTTTGTCACTGTACGAATTATACCGAATTATTAATTTTGCATTATTTGCATTTAAATAATTAAATACATTTCTAGGGTGTCAGTTTATTAAATTTAATTGGAAAATTTTTGAAAATAAAAATACGGGTTGTTTCAGTCTTCCCCCCTTATAAAAATTCATCCTCGAATTTTAAAAGTAGCAAGAAACTAGGATGCAACAGCTGTTTATGACAATGGAGGTTGTGCTTCTCACATAATGCTGCAACTGCTAATACTTATTCATCCCTAAAGTTTAGATATCTACCTTATCACCATAGTTAATTTAAACTTGAGTTATACTATATTTACAAGGAGTCAAATCAAATAAAATATTCATATCCCAAAGCACAGACTCGACACTAGTATTCACCTTTACACGTGATAATTTAAGTTTCTCGTAATCTCTGCTCAAGTAAGGGTTATTAATCTCATTAGCTATATAGCATGTGACCTACATTGATGTATCGCCTCATTTATCTCTCACTAGCTATTATAGGCAATGATCATCACTCAATAAGACGCTCATACACAAACCAAGTATTAAATCTTCTGATACAAGAATCCACATATACAAATTTACTAATATCCCAATTTAGAATCCTTATTTCAAAATTCAAAACCTACATGCTGACTCATCCATTTTCCATCAATTTCAAATATTAATATCATTGCTCCAATAATCATGGAAGAAGTTTATAATTAGATAAGATGGTTGCTGCCAAATCAAGGAGATTTTCGATTATTATCAAATTCTGCCATTAAGTACTACTTGATCATTTCTAATTAAAGAGAACAAATTCTTACCACTACTACAAGCTTATTTCAAACAAAATCATGACATTTCTCTAGCTAATTACTATCAACTGATAGGAGATCCTGACTTCTATCCCAATCTCATCACATATTTATCACCTTAACCATTTTCCAACGAAAGATATATAATCTCCTTTCAAATCCTACTAATGAGAATCCTCATAAAAACAAATAGTTCATCAACTATATAGAGAAAATTTAAATTCACAATCAAGTCCCTATTTTAGTTATTGACTTCTTTATCCCTCTTTCCAATTTGTCATACCATACCATTTCTTAACTAATTATGACAAGAACTTATGCAACTATATGACAAGAACTTATGCAACTAGCCAAGTAAGCTGTTGCCATGCTGGATAATTCTTAATTTATTTTTCTAAAATTTGCAAACACCATTCTATTATCCAACTCCTGATTCACTATGTCCTTTGTTTTATGTTTATTCTTAATCCCATGAATGTCTATGAATATTCAAATAATAATATCATTGGGTTATTTCTTTTCTCCAAGGCTACCGTAATGTCTATCACCTCCAAAATTTGTAAAATTTATACCTAATACGATATCCTCAACCTTAATTATGTTCCCTCCATATTCTGTACTCAAACAAGGTTAACACCTCATTGAATCCTTCCACATCAGAGTTACAATGTGCCAGTTCTCGAATTGACCTAACTAATTAAGTATTCCTTTAAACCACAAGTTATATCAACCAAAGTTATTCGCAAACTAACCATTTATAACAATTTCTATTCATGTCAATCATAATTTCCACCAATGCTAAGAAATTCCAGAATAAGTTTTACATTGACTCCAAATCATATATTAATGACTCTCATCCTAATTGATATCTCAATAATTCCATTGAGCAAATTTTAACATTAATAAATCAACCAGATTCTCACACTTAAGTTTAGCCGTCAAGTATAGTTAAGAGATACTCTTAGCTCGTCTTGTTAACACATCCACTAATCTTTCTACTCCTATATTTTCAATCTTTAAATACTTGCGTTGTATTCTTTCTCACTAAATTTGAATAAGATTAATTTCCAAATCCACTTGTTTTGTTCCTTTACAACAAATTTTCATATCCCAAATAAAAGTAATTTTTAAAACCTAGCTAGCTACTAATAAATAATTACTCTAATTAAATAGATTCTAAAATGTCCTTCGAATATGAATCATTTAGTTCTCTTATTAAGTAATTAGCAACTCATTCTCAATCGCAGGCACACATCCTACACACATTCATGTAGCATTTTCTTATATATGTTTCACATTCAACACGTATTAAATAAAAATAGCACACTTTCATCGTCTAACTTCAACTTATTAATCTTATATAACTTATCTTCTTACATACTTAAATTATATATGAATATTATTTATTCCATAGAAGGATTTTTGCTTAACCCATTCCCTTAACATCATTTACTAAATCACATCTCTAAAGAACAAGAATACAAATTTTACTCATTAAACAACTTGACCCTAATCTGGTTGGGAACAACGCTGAAGAGGAAAGCAAGGAAGACTATGTCAAGACATGACAGGAATTACTCCGCAGTTACATCTAGACTTATGAACTTTTGACTTTGCTCTGATAACCACTTTGTTGTAACATCCCTTCCCGTCCACCCCGTTAACCCGAATGACCGAGTCGAGACGCTACAATCTGGTTGAAACTATGTCCTTGTCAGCGGATATCATACTGTATGAAAAATAGATATAAACTACTCCAATTTCACTCTCAATTCCTAACAGTCTCCAAAGAAATCATATAACACAACTAACACTTTATATTACTTTTTCATAATTGTATAAATCCTCAATTTAGCTTAATCTAGCAATTAGTTTCAAAATCAGAATCTATATCAGTTTTTCATGAACCATAATCTACCAACTATAGTAACTTATTCAATATTTCCTCCCAAAATATTTACAACCACAATATTACATGCTTTCCATATATTACAATCACAATAAGCTCTAACAGTGCACTGTGCC
>NW_023590704.1:1226353-1302730 GCF_014843425.1 Jatropha curcas
AAAAGAGAGAGGATGCAACATGGGCATCAGCGACGGGGCTCCTCCTCCCTTCATTATTCATCAAGGCCCTCAGAGTTTCCAAGGACGAAGAACAGTTCCTTGGCTGGCGCATCCCAAGCATCCCAGCTCCATCATCTGAACTGACCAAGCCGTTGAAAACTAGAAATCATACAAAAAACAAACAAGTCAATATCAAAATCTCTTATGAAATCCTTTTGTGAGAGATTTTATTCAGTTATGTACCTCATTATGTCCTCCTCGGGAGGAAGATCCAAGCGATCCACATTCTCCAGGGAGACCTCCCGAAAAGCTAGAGTGCCGTCAGGAGTATGGTAGGAAATGCTGTATGGAAGAAGTAGGTTGGCCAGGCCTAGATGAATCGGCCCGGTAGCCTCTGAGATGGCCCGTGGAGCCCTGGAAGGACCTAACGGGCGACTAGGCCCAGCCTGAGACGGGCCCTCAACCGGAGTGGAAGAACAAGGATCAGTCTGGGGCCTCCTCCTTGGAGTCCTGGTCGAGGGGCCTGAAGCCTGAGAAGAATGTGTGTTAGGAGGCTGGGAAGGTGCCAGTGGCCCCAAAAATCATCAAACCGAGATCCGATACAGAAACATCTTGCAGAACTCATCATAATTTCCTCCCAGAATGAACCCCACATGTGGGAAGCCCTCAATATGAGCGTCGGTAAGCGTCATCTGCTTTCCCGCTCACATGTCCTCGGGAGGGGGATGAGGGATGGAGCGGCAGCCTATGATCTGAAAGTCTACTCTCTCACCCAGATAATAGCTTCTCAAGACGGGATGTGACAAGACAACCCTCCGCCGAGACAAGGCCTCTGATCGCTTGAAATGGGGGTTAGCCTCAATCCAACTTTGAAGACGGGCATTCATCGCCCCTGCCTCAACCTATGAAAGAAGCAAATGTGTTAATAAATTCTTTTTATTTTCACATACTTAAAAAAAATTACAAGACAATTACCTTCTCCACGGTGCAAGTATCGAAGAAGGTCCGCAGGTCCCTTAACGACTTTCTGTGTTGAACAGTTTGGAGGTTTGTTCGGTACCACCTCCAAGCCTTCGGTACCCACCTTCCAAGCAAAGATACCAGCCCTAATCCAAGATCAGCATGAATCAAGCTCGCGCGCCGAGTGTAAAGGAAAAGTAACTCAAATGCCCAGGTCTGCAAACAGAAGCAAGAATTAGTGAGGGAATCATAAATAAACAGAAAAACACAGAAAGGGAAATGGTTTCTTTTACATTACCTCAAAGTAGTACGGTTCCGCTGAGTTTACAGTGCCCTGAACTCAGATCAACACATGTCATCATGACAATGCGGCTCAGAAAGCCAGACCAGTCGTAACTCCTCAAGATTGGCCAGGTTTCCAAACTCTTCAAGATGAAGGATTAAACTTATCCTTCCTGTTGGACCAGAAGGTCGAAGCTGAACAGCCAAGCAACAGTGAATTGGCCCTGAGGTAGCCGTCAGCTCTCCCTAAACTGTGTCTAGCATAAATGTCGGGGGCCTGGAGTGATAAACGCAAATCTGGACGCTCAATATAACGGGAGTAAGTACGAGCTGGCCGCAATCCGGGGCAGGTCGATCCTATCAGCTCAACCAATCCGATCAAAGAGAGACCTCAGTCCTCCAATCATTATATACAGCTCGACTGGCCGAATGCCAAGGAATCCCGGAGATACCGAAAATCAGTGGGGCTCAATTGTCATCTCCCCAAGGGCAAATGGGAAAGTATTGGTGGTGTCCGCACCATCTCTCGGCAACGCGCCCAGTAAAGTTCCTTGTATTGTGCCGAGCCATCTCAAAATGCTTTTAAAAATCCAATCGAGAGGGACTGAATAATGGCTTTTCCGACCAGGTTTGTTGTGGGTCGAGTATCTGCGACCGGGGGATTTCAGCAACAGAGGTCTCGCCTACGTCCAATCTAATGTGTGGATCCTAAAAGGTAAAGCAGTTTAAGAGTTATTCCTTGGTTCCTTACTAATGGTAATATCTTAATTCTATCCTAGCATGCATGCTAATAAAACAGTAAGTGCAGAAACATAAAAAAAAAGTTCACATTCTGGCCCCTAAGGCCCAAAAATTTCCAATTTGGCCCCAAAGGCCCAAAAGTTCACAATTTGGCCAAAAAGGCCCAAAAGTTCACATTTTGGCCCTAAAGGCCCAAAAAATGCCCAATTTGGCCACTAAGGCCCAAAACTTCACATTTTGGCCCCTAAGGCCCAAAAATTCCCAATTTGGCCCCAAAGGCCTAAAAGTTCACATTTTGGCCCCTAAGTCCCACAAAAAATGCCCAATTTGGGCCACAAAGGCCCAAAAGTTCCATTTTAGGCCCCTAAGGCCCAAAAAAAAAAAGAAAAAATAATAAATAACAAATAAAAGTGAAAGGGAGCTTACCTGGGCCATGAGTGTCAGCCGTATTGGCCGTGACATTGACTTCGGTCGAAGGGAAATCCCCAGAGACTCCAGAAATCCTCGTCGCTAAGATCTGAGGAACCATGGAGGAAGGAAGCTTTGAAGCTTTTGGAAGTTGAGAGAATTTTTTGAGAGAGATCTTTGGAGTTGGAAAGTTTAAATGAATGCTAACAGTGAAACTTCAGCTATTTATAAGGAAATCAGCCAAAAGGCGGGTCTTCTGGATGCGTCCGTTTCGCCTTCCAAAATTTATTTTTCAGACAACCACGAGCCATAAATCAATTTTTAATGGTTGCGGTGGGCGGGCGACTGTGAATACTCAAATTTTGAGGCTCAAAAAGCCTATTTTTTCGGACTGCAAATCAGTCCGGTCGGACGGAGGCCATTCGGAAAGTTCACCAAAAGTATGCCATATGGTACTTGAAACGTCCGGAAAATTACGAGATCGCAGAACTGGTCCCGGAATATTTTTTTGGAGGTACGGAACTCCAAAAAACCTTTCGAATGAACTAGCGAGTGGAAGCAGCCGCCGTCCACGGCGGCTAGCTACCGCCCTCTCACGGCGGCGGCGCCCGCACTCCAGCCGGGTTTTTCTATAAATACAGCCCCGATTTATCACTTTTAGGCACTCAGTCTATATTGATCGGACGCTCTCTTCTCCCTACGCTCCTTGCGGTTCTTTTACTTCTTTTCTGCATTTAGTGTCAGGCTTTTAATTACTCTGCTTGTTGTGATATTGGTTCACTTAATTAAATTAATTTTAATTAAAATATTCCCCAAGACGAAGGGAGCTTAATCTGGAATTTTTCAAGCTGAAGCTAAGAAGCGGCTGCCGATTAACTCAGGTAATAACCGAAACTCCTGCCCATTTAAATTTCAGCATTTATTGTAAATATTCTCTTCTACTCCAATTCCTGAATTAAACTGCTGCATAAATGCTTCAGTCACCATTTGGCAAAAATAAACTGCCTCAATTTAAATATGATTAGCTAAATGCCGGTTATTTAATAATCGTGGTGTTAAAGCCTAAATCCGACAATATTCGGGCTAAAGTATCTCGTGCAATTATGACTACGGTATAATTGCGCCTTTATTTCGAACAGTCCAGCTTAAAGTCGGCTAATTAAATCATAATTTATAGGCTAAATAGAAATCAACCATTTTAGCGACAAATCGCTTAAAATCGACATTTTTGGCAAAATGCCTTAAAATCAATCATTTTCGGTTTAAAACCGTAAAATCAACCTTTTAAGCGACAAATCGTTTAAATGAATCATTTTGGCATAAATGCCTAAATCAATCAATTTTCGGCAAAATGCCTAAACAACATGCACGAAGCATACGCACACCCATGCATTAAGCATACCATTTAAAGCCCTCTAAAAGAGGCCTATCGAACTACGTTGACTTTGATCTTCCATTCAAACGGAAGTACGTAGGCACGTTCGGGATTTCACCCCGGGCAATTGCCTAAATCAACCATTTTGGCGACAAAAAGCCCAAATATCAATTTTTGGCAATAAATTGCCCAATCAATTAATTTTGGCGACAAATCGCCTAAATCACATCAACTTTTGGAAACAAATTGCCTAAATCAATCTTTTTGGCTAAAAGCCTTAAATCAACACTTTTGGCAACAAACGCCTAATCAAATCAATCAATTCTTTGGCAAAATAACAAATTGAGCCTAAATCAATCTTTTTTTTTTTCGGCTAAAAAGCCTTAAAATCAACACTTTTGGCAAACAAATGCCTAATCAAAATTCAATCATTCTTGTGCAAAATGCCTAAACAAATGCACGAAGCCATACATCAATCATGCAATTAAGCATACCATTCAAAAGCCCTTTAAAAAGGCCTATCGAACTAACGGTCGACTTTGATCTTCCATTTCAACGGACAGTACGTAGGCACGTTTGGGATTTTAACCCGAGCGGCAAGTTCGAATCACTTAAACATTTCATTGGTCCAATTACATATTCCTTGCCAAAGCATTCATGTCATTGGTTAGTTTCAACATGACATGGTCTCGGGATCCAACCTCGGGTTTCGCAACTATGCCTTAAGCATTGGGATACTTAATCTAGTAATTAGGTTAATTAATTGGAGTCAACTTAGGATTTTTTCCTATTTCCCTAAATAATTAAACAAGGTGGTGACTCATACATTCAGTGCATTTCTGCCCTTGTCATATTTCATTATTCCTAATTTTTTGGGGGGAGGTTTGGTTCACAGACGCCGCAACCTTCGCCGTGGATGGTCACTTGCTAAATTTTCCGTTCCAAAGGCTTTTTCGGGAGTTCGTACCTCCAAAAAATATTCCGGGACTAGTTCTGCGATCCTCATATTTCCCCGGACGTTTCAAGTACCAATATTGGCATTTTCGGTGAACTTTCCAAATGGCCTCCGGTCCGACCGGACTGCAAACAGTCCGGGAAAACAGGCTTTTTGAGCCTCAAAATTTGAGTATTCACATCACCAAGCCTTCTGAGCGTAGTAAGCCGACGCCCGGAAACCATTAAAGTTAGATGTGATGAGTGTATTGAACAAGCTCTTAATCTTATTTTTTGTTTTTCAAAAGTACAAAGTCCAAAATATGCATTTGGCCTAATAACTTCTATTACAGACACATAATAACTGTTATATGTCATATATAAATCTATATTATAAAATCCATAAGCTTTAGTGCATGCCTATAAAAGTTGCTTTATTCTATGAAAATAATTAAAATCTCTACCCAAAAAGCTGTAGCAACTCTGATTATCTGTGCACATCAAGCTCCTCTTTGACTCTACAATTACTCTCTAACCTGTGAATGAGAAACTCAACGCGCTAAGTAATGATTGCTTGGTATGTACACAACTTCCACATAAGCATATACAACCATAATCCAATATATCATACATTCACATAATTAGAGTATGAGCATATAATCATTTGTTTTGAAGAGTTATACACTCTTCATCAAATAAATATCATAATAATTTCCAATTTCATCAAAATTCAATCAAGATTATTACATATACATCATTCATATCTATTCATGTTTTAGCTAAGACATTATGTTTACATGATAATAAGTCTATTATAATCTCATGCATATCATTGTTATTATAAATTATGATACATTTCATCATCACTACACATTATCATACATATCATCATTACTATACATTATATCTATAAGAGGCTATAAACATGATTCAGTATTCATTCAAATAAGAAAATTTAAGCATATCTCATGTCATTATTCATTTAGATCACATTTTAGTTATTTGGCCTGTAGGTTCGAAAGTTGTATAAGGAAACTATACTGTAGGTCATGGGTGTCAAAAATTATGGGCACAAAAGCCAACTAATTGTGACTGTAACTATAGGGGCTCGTTAGCTAAAATACTACAGTGCGCCAAACACTAGGATATCTCAATATCTCCTAAAATCCAAATGGTCACGGTACTGCTAAACTATGTATATGACATGTCATACCCCTTTATTCTATCCTGACTCCCACTAAGCATATAAGGGTCATGATTTACTTTTAATATTTCACATATTGTCTTTACATGTATCATATGCATATAGTCATAGGATACATAATCTTTCTCACATACTTTAGGTGTTTCATGAGTCCATATGATCATCGTACACAATGATTAAGTAGCATAGATGATTAAAATTCACTATAAGTAGGTACTTACCTTGCACAGCCATACCATGTGCCTCATTTGTCCAATACATGGATTTATCATTAGATCAAATGGTTTAGCATGAATAGTCAAGATACACTATACATCTCATTCATTATCATGTTAGGTTAACTCATTCAATCAATTCAGGCAAATCCATTTATTACCATTTTTTTTTCATCTCATATCATATGTCCAATAATGCATCATTCACTAACACTTAAGCTCATATTTTGAATCATAAATGATTCACTTCATTTATCATAGGTTTTTACACACTTTTATACTTGCAAAAACCCTAACTATGCTTGTCTAGTTCATTTCATCATAAGAGCTTCTTTCATCAATATGCAGATTCATATTTATACCTTGATCAATGTTAAGATTTTCTTAGGAGGTATTTAGGCGTTATTTGGAGGTCAAAAATAGAAAGTGTTTAGGCGTTATTTGGAGGTTAAAAATAGAAAGTTACATGTGAGGTTCAATAAAGTACACAGCCATGTTGTGTCCCATAACATGGCCGTGTCAAATGGCTACATTTTAGTTAAGAAGTCAGGGGGTTACACGGCTAGCCCGTGTTGGGTGACATGGCCGTATAACATGGATTTTCTAGGTACAAGATTTTTCCCTCTTTGAACCTTCAAACACACATATTAAACTTCTCTCAAATAACCATGCATAGACACTTAAAACTACATATATACATGTTTAATAGGAGTAAAAATACTCAAGAAACATACAAGATTGAATCAAAACATCAAACATAGGTCTTTTGATTAATGATTTACAAAATCAATTTGAAATTAGATTTTCAAGCTCAAATGCATCTTTCATCCATTTAACATGCTAGAACTTCAAATTCATCATAAGTATATACATTTAATTCATGAAAACCCATTGTAGAGACATCCACAATCAAGTACACAATCAAACACATTGCAAGGATAAAGAAATATGGAGGTTTAGGTGCCAACCTCAAAGCTTCTCCTCTTCAACAATCAAAAACCTCAAATTACTTCGTCAACTATTTCCCTTTCTCTCTTCTTGAAGCCTCTCATTCTTCCATGGGAAAAGTAAGAACACCCTTAAGAACACAAGAATACATTCAAGAAGAAGAAGATGTGCATGAACTCTCTCGCCTAAGTGAAATCTTTATATATCTTAGTTTGTAGATTGCAAAGCTAATCTAGTAAATCCATTTCCAAAGCATTAATCTTCTATTATTATGCCAAAGTAACTTCTTTAATCCTTGCGAGATGTCTTTTTTGTACATAAGTTTAAGTCTTTTAATGGTTTTATGAAGGATTAATCAATGGAGATGAAAAATGGTGTAGAGAGATTATAGGTGGCTAGAGTGTAGAGAAGGAGATAGTTTTGTATTGTTAGCATAAATCCCTAGGGTTTTGCAATACTCAATTATGATTTGAATGGCTATGATTAGAGATAGGTTTGAGCTAATTGCCATAAATCCCTACACTTAAATTTTCTCTTTATTTATACTAACAACCCTTAATCTTATATAATTAACTCAATAGCCTCAAAAAATCAACTCTCAACTATTCACAATATGCTACATCTCTACATTAACTTTTACAACAATGCCACTAGCACACTTTATACATATTTTCTATAATTCCAACTGTGCCTTTGACTCGGTTAGAAATACAGGTTTACTAGATCATTTAAAACAAATCATTTCACTATCAAATCAAACAACACACATGAAATAAACAAAACTATTTATGGGTCTAGGTTACCAATCACTTTTTGGAACTAGTAATCGTGATCCAGAAATGTTGTAACTACTAACCCGAAATTTGGGATATTACAACTCTACCCCTTGAATTCATTTTTAATAATGGAGCATTAATGTTGGTTAGTTAATTCATAAAGATTATAAGTTTAAGATGAAACGAGAAGAAATGTACTTTTTTTTTTTAGATATATTATTATGAACTTGATATATATGTGTTTAATTTCTATTTTTTAGAAAAATAATTATTAAGGTAGATAAAATTTTCAATAAATGAAATTTAATTTGAGTGCTCTTATTATGAACTTGATATCACTCACTCTGCTTTAATTCTTATTCTCTCTCTAGAAAAAATAATTATTAAGGTAGATAAAATTTTCAAATAAATGACATTTAATTTGAGTGCTCTCCAATTGGATTTTCTTATATAAAATTCAACTCTTTTTTCTCGTGATCTTCTCATTAAGAAGTCAAACCGCATACCAAAATCCATAGAACTCTATTAATTAGACTTGACGACCCTCACCTTCCTCCTCCTCTACACCTCCATAACACAACAAAATATCATAATAAATCCTTCTTTTATATAGGCGTTACTTGGCGATGAATACTAGTAATAATTATCAGGTACATAAAATTATCAATAAATGAAAATTTAATTGAGTGATCTCCAAGTGGATTTTTTATATAAAATTCAATTCTTTTCTAAATGAAATTTAATTTGAGTGCTCTCCAAGTGGATTTTTATATAAAATTCAATTCTTTTCTCGTGATCTTCTCATTAAGATTCAACGCATACAAAATCCATAAAATTATTAATTAGATTGACGATACTTACTCTTTTTAACTCATAAATCAATAAAATCTCATAATAAATCCTCTTATATATAGGCATTATTTGACAAATTAGTTGTTTTAATAGTTATTAACTACTGTTCTAGTAGTTGTCAATTGTTTTACAAATATTCATCGAACTTTAAAGGAAATAAATTTTCATAATATACTTTATCAAACTTTAAACACTAGTATAAAACGCTAGTCTTGGAACACTATAAATAATTAGTCATGTACCTATGCAATGCACCGATCATGTAATTTTGTATTTTTTTAATAAATTTGAATGGATTATTTTTAGAAAATTATTGTGATTTATATTTGAGTTGTTTTGATTTAAATAATTTGCTTATGTAATTTGATTAAATAATGAAAGATGAAATTATATATTCATTCTGGGATTATCAAGTAATAAATTGAAATATTTATTAGCATAATAAATTATTGTAATTAAATTATTGCAATGCAAATGTTTTTTTTTTTAGATTTCTCATATATTCAATTGAAATGCTTGTTAATATTTTAAAACTAAATAAGATATAATAAAATTTAAATGTAATGTAACAAATTTAGTGAATTGAAATTATATTTTGATTCTATTAGTTAAACCTTATTATTGTAACTCTATTATTTAATTAATTTTTATTAATTATAACTCAATTATAATCTCAATTAGATTTTATTAGTTTGTAATTCTATTATTTAAATAGAAAAAACTTATTGTTTATTAAATGCAAATGAAAAAAAAGAATAACTGTGGTGAAAAGATATAAAATACCACATCACTATTTTCATACTTTAATATGATGTCACATTAGTATTTATATTTTAGAAATTATACATTTATTTAAACAAAGGTAGTAGTTTAACCTTAATCAAAATGATAAACGCTATATGAAAATCTATTGCTCAATAAAAAGACGTCTACTAAGTTTATAAATTGAAAAAAAAATATATCTATAAAGATTTTAATCCTATTGGTTGAAAAAATGAAGGTAATTTAATTTTAATTGGTTATTATTAGATTTCCAATTTAAATATAAATTCTTTAACTAGTATATTTAAATATAAAACTTTATATACAACTTATTCTTTAAATAATATATCATTTTTTATATTATTTATTTTTTAAATATGATAAGAATACAATTAATTACTCAAATACTATTTGCAATTTGCATTGATCATATTATTTTATTACCGAAGTTTTTTTATTGCATTTGATTAGTATAAATAAATAAATAATATTTATTTACAATAAATATATTCTATTAAGAATAAGTTGATATATATTTATTTACAATAAATTCTATTAAGGGTAAGTTGATAATATATTATTTTATACACTTCAAATTATATTAAATTAACTATATATTCGGAATACCAATTTTTGAAGTTTTTTCATTCTAATTAGAAATTAGAATCCTATTGTGGAAAATTTTTATCTTATCACATTAGTATATATATATGTTTCATTTTAATTGCTTTTGGCTATTGAGAATTTATTTATTTTTGTGTCAATAGTTTTTGGTTTTGCTATCAAGAATATCTTCTTATTGGCTTAATAACTATTTTTTATATAACTCTGTAAAACAATAAATTTTTTTAATAATTTTATAGGAGGTAACAATGATATGAAAAACTAAACTAATATTCAATATGACGATATTCCCAAATATAATGAAATATTAGAGTGTTAGTTAGAAGAATAAATGTTTAAGGAAAATAACGTTAGCTGATTTTAAGATAAATATTACTTTTTGTCTATTTATTTTTATATTTTAATTAGAAAATTCTAATATTTAGTTTTGAGTGTTAATTCTTGTCTAATATTAAAGTGTTAATTTCACATTTGATTAACTATTTGAGATTTTATAAATCTCATTGCTTTTAATTATATAATTTAATTCATTTAATTTCATTTCAAACATGTCTCAAATCCCGAATTATACTTTTTCAGCCAAATGACAATACTTGCTTTTTCGTAATCCATGAATTCAATTTTATATTCTACTCGTTATATAAAATTTATGAATTTAACATTCTATCAATCCAAATAATCTCTTATAAAAAGCTAATAAATAAAAGTTCAAGAAAACAAGACCTACATAGTAATTTTTTATATTTTTTCTATATTTTTATTTTCTACATATTAGTGTTGAGATAAAATCTTTGCAATAACGACGATTCTAAATTTGAAGCCGTTACCCTACAAGTAAAGTTTGTAACTTTCATTATATTAATGTATTTTTAAGTTTTAATAAAATGTGAGGGTAAAACTTTTTTTATATATTAATTAAGTAAATTAAAACAAATAATAAATAAAGAAAAGCAAGGCTAAGCCATGCAAATTAAGGACAACATGGAAATGAGAAAACAAGGGAGGATTTTTTTAAGGCAGAAAAAAAGAGGCAAGTGGCATTAACGTGTCAACAAAACTGAACAGACTGTGGGGACCACAGATTGCCATGTATTAAGGGTGTGGCCATGGCAGTTACATTTTTTTCATTCTGCCTCTCTCTTTTCTCTTTCTCTCTACACACACAGAGACAGCCAGCCACCCACACCCACTGTATTATTTCACCTCTTTCCTACTTATATTTATTAAAGATTCCCATTTCTTGCTTTGTTTCTATCGATCATCCCTTCCTTCTCCTTACAACTTATCACGCACAGTATTATACATAAGAAAGAAGACAGCGCTAGCTAGCTACCATTCTTCCTTTTGCTGTTTCTTTTTCTTCCATGCTTGCCTCAACCCTCAAGCTCATCACTTTCAGGTTCCCATTTTCCTTTTCTCCTTCTCAGTTTGGTTGCTAACTATATACTTATGTTTATAAGATTGCATTTGCTTTCTTTTCTTCTTTCTCCTGTGATGGCTAAATCTATCCAGTTATGTATTTGCATGCAAGTTCTTGAGGTTATTATCTTCTTTTTTTTTTTAAGTTGTCTCTTTCAAGTAATCTGTCAAATTTAATTTTACTAAGTTGTCTAGAGTCTCATTCTTTTTTTTTTTTTTTTTTGTCTAGAGTCTCATTCTCATTCTTTTTTTTTTTTTTTGGTTTATAAAACCCATGTTTCATTATATTTTAAAATTTTTTTTATTTAAGTTTTGGTGAGTTATTCTTTTCAATGAAGTAACAATGGGTGGCACTTATTAGGATTTGATCCTTTGACTATCTTTTTATGGACTCCAAGACTATTAAGTTCTTTTTATTTTATTTATTTTGAAGCAGGTTATTGGCTTCCAGAAATATGATTGGTTTGGGGATTATTTTTTTTTAATTTATTAAAATATTGTCAAAATTTTATAATTCATTTAATTTCTTAATTTTATTTACTTCTCATATATATTATATATCATATATATATATGTATTGTATATAGATACGACAAAAAAAAAAAGCAAAAACTCCAATATTTAATCCAATATTAATTTGAGGTATATGTATATGTATATAGATAGACAAAAAAAGAAAAACTCCATATTTAATCCAATATTTAATTTGAGCAAATTGAGATAAAAAAATTTTGATCTTTTAAATGAGCTCGGCCTTACATTACTCTTTGTGGTCCAGGTCCAAATTATCTGAATCTAGCAGCAATGTGGATGTCATAAATAAAACCAAAAGCTTTTTCCATTTTGAACTAAACCAAAAGTCTTAATATTGCTGCCAGAGTTTCTTCACACAACTTTGTCTTTTTAGTTTGTTCAAAAAAAGGATTGTCTTTAACAGGAACTTTTAGTGTAATTAGAATTGTCTCTTTCTGTGATTACTAGTCAGACCACAAAGAAAATTCTCTGTGTCAGAGCCTAATTACGCAAAGAAAGTTGTGAAATTTAATGTATGTTTGACTGATTGTTGCAATAATTCTTGTTCAGGGATTAGCTGAGGCTTAAATTTGTAGGAAAAACCATATTTTCTATTACATTGCCAAAAGATGGTACTTTCTGAACCAGACACCATTGCTTATGACACTGATACCAAACCAAGTTCACCACATCTTCTTCATCAGCAACCATTACAGGAAGATTCACTGAAAGATAGCTCATTTTCTCCAGTAAATGGACAGAACTCTCTCTTGTCGCTCACCCTTAATGAAATTCAACACAAAAGTGGCAAGAGTTTTGGGTCCATGAACATGGATGAATTTCTTGCTAACTTATGGAGTAGTGTTGATGAAAACCAGGTCACTTCACAACCCAGTAACCAAAACCAAAATCAAAATTCGAGCAAAGAAAATGGTACCAATAACAATAATCATAACAATAATGCTAATGGGGGAGTAAACCCTACTTCATTAGCGCGACAAGGCTCCTTCTCTATCCCGGCTCCGCTTTGCAAGAAAACTGTTGATGAAGTATGGTTTGAAATTCAAAAAGATCGAGCGGACCCTCAAAAGCCCAACAACATTGGTCCTCATGAGCCTCCTCGACGACAACAAACCCTAGGAGAGATGACACTAGAAGATTTCTTAGTAAAAGCTGGGATAGTACAAGAATCACCTGCAGAGTCATCACAGTCAAAAATGATAACACCTATTCAAAATTTAAATAATTGTTTGGATGCAACTTTTGGGATGGGGCAAGTGATGGGAATTGGATTCTCTGCCCATCAAACTATTGGAAATAGTTTCTCTACAAGCAATGGCTTCACACCTTACCAAATGTTCCCTCAAAACAAAGGGTTTATGGGAGAAGCACCAAGTAATGCTAAAAATGAACAAGGTCAATTCGACATGGGAGCACAACAAAGCAAGAAGAGGATCATTGATGGTCCGCCGGAGGTGGTTGTGGAGCGAAGGCAACGGAGGATGATCAAGAACAGAGAGTCAGCAGCAAGATCTCGAGCTAGAAAGCAGGTGTTGTACTCATTCATCTTTTCATTATATTTCTTATTATTTATAGTCTTCTGTTGGAGCATTACGTTGATTTATTGCATTCTTACTAAATAATAGAGCCTATTTGAAATTCAATTTAACAGTTGCTTTCTTGAAGAATCATTTTTAAAAAATCGCTACAATGTCACTAGTGTTAAACAGACCATTGCTTATGCAATTTGGCAGAGTTTTTTGTTGAATTATTCTCGAATCTGTTATAATGCAGGCCTATACAGTGGAGTTGGAACTAGAGCTGAATCAACTCAAAGAAGAGAATGCTAAGCTAAAGCAACTTGTGGTAAATATTTCTTCCTTCTCATTTAAAGCATGAAATTAATTATTAATCTTTTCTTTATTAAATTTCCAGTCAAAATTTGGAAGTATGATCTTATTTTTCAAATGTAATGTGTGAAACAGGAGGAAATCGAACAGAACCGAAAGGAAGAGGTAATTCACCACTTAAATCTAGGCTCATGAGAACAAATCAGAATGCTATTTGTAGTTTTATCCAAAACATTTTCTGTAATTAGCCATCAAATTTATTTCCTCCAAATTGTTTTTATACTAATTATGTGATTCATAAAATAACAGGTTCTGAGAAGGAAACCATCAACAATGCCACAAAAGAAGGCTGATAAATTGAGGAGCATAAGGAGGACAGTGAGCCTAACATGGTAAATGAGAAAAATGAGAAGAGAAAAGAAAATATGGTGAAGGCAGGCAGCTTTAGGTGGATAATTAAGAAATTGAAGAAGATACATTATTATTAAAAGATAAGAGACTTTGGGGTGTGAATATTTTACATAGTGATCATATTATGTCTTAAAACTATATATTAGTTTCATAAATAAGTAATGAAGGTCCAATAAGTGAAAAAGTATAGTGTGTAAACTTGCTCTCTTTAATTGCTTCCCTTAGAAAATAATCTACTATTATAATGGATGTTCTGCTCTTTCTCATGGTATGTTTTTTTTTTTATATATATATTTATTTTTCTTTTTTCATATTTTTGAGATTTTATGTTCTATTTGTTTTTCTTTTTTTATATCTATAAAGCTAGAGCATAAAACTTTAGGTTTGAACTTGTGATGAGATTCAACTATTCTAAAATATTACAACTAGAAACTAGGCACTTATGTGGTTGGTTTTAACAATTACATATCTTTTATATTTTTGAGGGAAAATAATTATTTCATTACTGAGATTTGCATAATTATTTAAGTCGTCTCTAATTTTTATACAGTGATTTGTATATTTATTTAATTTTACATTCCTCTAAACCCCCCCATATTCATTACTGAGATATTGAATAATATATTTTCAAGTCGTCTCTAAATTTTTATACACGTAATTTGTACTATTCATATTATTCTTACATTCCATATAAACCCCCCAACCCCCCCCGCACCCCCCCCCCCACCCCCACCACCCTCCCCCCCCCCTCACCCCCCCCCCCCAGGCCTCGCGATTAATTTTTACTCCTGACTTAAATATTCTTTATTGTCATTATTGTACACAATTGTCAAGCCAAACCTGGACCATGCTTAAGCCGAATCAAGCCAGCATAACCTTTATCTAAGCTTCTCTCTCTCTCGGCGTTAATTTTAATCTCTGTAATTTTTTATTGTCATTATTGTACACATAATTGTCAAAGCCAAAACCTGACATCTAAAGCCAATCAAGCCAGCATGAACCTTCATCTAGCTCTCTCTCTCTCTCTCTCTCTCTCTCTCCTCAAATCCTTAAAACAAATCTCTACTCTTCAACAATTCATTCTGCAGCCACCAACAGCCTCTACTTTCAATATCCATCTCACCTCTCACCTCCTTTAATTGAATACCCACCCTCAACAAGCTTAAATCTGGGAAGCTTGAGTTTTGGATTATCCATCTCCGATTTTGATGACAGCGAAGATCATATGCACATGGAGGATAAACAAGTTATTGCCAAAGCCGCAAGAAGACAACAAGATTCAAAATCTAGATTACCTCTTTGGATTTTTAGGTTTCGAGTTTTGAAATCTGGCAAAGGAACCATCTTTGCATGTCGACTTTTCTGCTGACCTGAGCCATTTTCTCCCACAATCTTTGAACAGTTTTACTCTTAATTTTTTAGTTGTATCAAATTGGTTTATTGTTTCTTGTTTTGTAACTGATGGAATTGGGGAAATTGAGGGTACAATGAGGGTTCACAGCTCGCTTCTGAGTTGAGTTGAGTAAATCAGTCTATGACTTTTTAGCCATCACTGAGTAATCTTCTTCCCCAATAAGCTCTGTTTCTATTTCGGACTTCGGTTTATTTGAGTGCAATACTTTATTTTCATATTTATTTGTTAAGTTTATTGTTGCTGGAAATCGGAGATATGTTAATTAAAGGAGGATATGTTAACTAACGGAGAATATGTTAATCAGAGAATTCAGGATGGTACTGTCATTTTATGAAAAATTAACAGTAAAACGTGGATTTTATGGAGAGAAGGATTAAGTTGTATGATATAACCAAATTTCAGGGATATTATAAATATTTATATAAAAGTTAGGGACTATTTAAATAATTATGATAAATTTTAGGGATAAAATAATTATTTTCCTATTTTTAACTACTTAAATGTTGTGAGATATTTTAATATACTTCATCCTTCCTATTTTATTTATATGGTTTGACAAAATATACATATTAATAATTTAGTAGACAAATTATTTTATTCTTTTTATTATTGACTCATTAAGATATTAATAAAAGTAATTTATTTAATGAACAATCAAAAAGATTATTATGTAAAAACTAATTATTTAAATATACAAATTTAGAAACCTTGTAAATATTCAGACATTCAGAAAAGAAATAACATACAAACAAAATTTGTAAAATAGGACACAGGGAATATTATTTATAAGGAAACATACTGAATTTGTTTCCTCCCTAAATATGAATTTGTTTTTTAAAATAAACAAAAATGAATTTTAAAAAAAAGTATTATTTATATCTAAAGGACATGAGAAAAGTAATGGTCCTGTAATAGTATTTTCATATTTCTGCATATATATGTTTTTTAACTAAACAATAAATAATTTTTAAAAACACAAGTATTATTATATCTAAAGGATCATCGAGAAAAGTAAATGCGGCCTTAATAGTATTTTCATATTTCTGCAATATATATATTATTATTATTATATATTAATATATATATATATTACTATATATATATAGCAAATCAACCTTATATAAAATAACCTTTTAGACATCACTGATTACTTCTTTTTTATCCTATAATATTTTTTTAATTCTTTTATTATTCTTTAATTAAATTCTTACCACAATAGCATTTACCCACTTAATACTTTTATAGTTATTTAATCACATTCCTGTCCAATATTATTTTTCTCTTCTTTTCATTTTTTTCTTGTTTTAGAGAGATAAACTAAAGAGAGAAATTGTATAAATTAATCAATACTCAGTATGCCAACATAAGTAGTACAATGTTGCTTTGATCTCTCTAATTTTTATGTTCGGTTAGTTGATTTCAGTATGTCAGTTTAAGTTTTACAGTGTCTACAATGGTTGAAAATGGTAGTGTTGTCGTGGCGGGTAGAGAGAAGAAGCTTGAAGAAGCCTTTTTTTTCCAGATTAAATCCTACCCATTCATATTCTTAAAACATCTTAAGGATATTTTTGACATTTTTTTAATTTTTCTCTTTAGACCATTATAGTCTACATTGACTTGTTCTTTAAAAGTACAAAAAATGGACGGAAGGAGTATATGGTGTAACGGACTAAAAATATGAGGACATGGAAGTATATTTTAAAAATTACAAGAATAAAGTAGTTAATTTTAACAAAACATAGAGATTACAATTGTAGTTTTCCCTTCTAATTAAATCCTAAGGATCCTTCACAACCCATTAATATGCTTAACCCAATTTGAGCTTACTCTCTAAAGGGTCTAATTATGTTGATAAGTAAGCTTATCGCATAGGACCATCATCTTTCCAAGTATTATTTCAATCCTCAAAAATCATTATTCTTCCTTAACTCATTGTCTATTTAATTTTCCTTATTCAATTACTATACATATTTTAGCATTCCAAATTGTGTTTAACCTTTATTCTTCTCCATATGTCCATCAATGCGTGAAATTTCTAGTTGATTTTTCAATTAAAGTGCGTTTTACTAAATTTCTCAAGGAATGTCTCTATTGTCAGGTCGTGTATACACTTATCCCTAAGCTATGTCTTGGTGTGCTATTAATTCTCTTATTTCTACTCAATATAATTTACTTCAAATTTAATCTAATAAGATTTATTGTCAGATCGTATATACACTTATCAATATAATTTACTTCAAATTTAATCTAATAAGATTTATTGTCAGATCGTATATACACTTATCCCTAAACTATGTCTTGGTATGCTATTAACTCTCTTATTTCTACTCAATATAATTTACTTCAAATTTAATCTAATAAGATTTATTGTCAGATCGTATATACACTTATCCCTAAACTATGTCTTGGTATGCTATTAACTCTCTTATTTCTACTCAATATAATTTACTTCAAATTTAATCTAATATGGTTTATCTTTCAACTTTATATACTTGGCCAGACACCAATTGTTTTCCCTAGACTTGAACCTTAATCAACGTCTCAATATTACTCTTTTCTATGTACCTATACACTCAAATAGTCCAGTTCATCTATTTTGACTAATTCTTCAAATGATATATATTTCATGATTTTAATTGATCCTTAACTTCTATTTTCCACCCAAAATTCATTTATTTTTGAAACTTTGTTTAAATAATAAATTCTTACTCTATATACTAGACCTTCAAGTTTTTCTACAGTTATTCGGCTTGGATCCTTTTCTTTTAAAAGATTCGTTCATAGATCCCTTATGCTAATACTCTCAGAATTTGACTTTCTATTTCTTCAATTTCATTACCTGAGATTACTATTTCATTCCATTCCAACCAATTAATTATGCATATATATATATAATCGTCTCAAATAATCTGAGTTATCAAATTAAGTGTTAGTGACATGCCATCAAAAGAATTTTTTAATTACTTTTTTTAATAAATAGATATTGAATTTAGATAAACAATTTTCTGACATTTCGAGATAAGAGAATTACTCTCAAGGCAAAGTTCAGGACAACTTATTTTCTTAAATTCATTTTGTTCGTAAAATTTTAAAGCTGAATGCATTTTTTTTCGAAGTGATTTTCAAAGTAGCGCCTCTCGTTAGAGCAAGATGTATTGGTTGATGAGGCCATTATACCTTTTTCCAATCGATTCTCTACTTCTATTCCAACGAAAAGAAGTTTTGTAAAATTTTCAAATAACCTTTCATACATTGTCAATAACATTTGATACATCTATAGTTCATTAACTATCACCATTCTAATAGGACCTTATGCAGGTTCTATGGGGAGTCCACTAACAATGAAGCTGAGATTTGTTTAAAAGTACCCTATCTCTGTTGGTTACAGCCAATCCCAACAAGATAAGGCTTAAAGGTAACCTATGGTTCATTCTCCCCAAGGATTTCACATTACTGTTTCTCATCATAGACTTAGAAAGCTATGTTTCACAATTGATTCTTAAGGCCCAACTTATGCTCTGATATCATCTTTGTCACGACCCGTTACCTTAGGTCAGACCAACACTGCTGCCTCAAGGGTCAAATTCTAATCTCGGAATTTTGATGATTAAAACAAAACAAATAAATTTAAATTATATTATTTGTGCTAATAATATTTTATGAATAATTAAATTATATTAATTGTGCTAATAAATATTTATGCAGAATACTTATGGAAAATAACAAAGCGAACAAGGCAATCCTACAAAAATCCATAGTGTGTGAAGAACATTCGGAAGACCTCAGTGGTTAGATCTCTAGGATTCAAGTTATAGGATATGAGAGAACAATTCATCTTACAAGCATCCAAAAACTAATTTTTCCTTTCATCAAAATTTTCGAAATTAGATTCTTCAAAAATAAATCTTTTCGTTTCGTCATAGTTGTTTTCGAAATTCCTTTAAAAGAAATCAAAATGATTCAATTACCTAAAATTAAAGAGATTATGTCTCTAAAGATTTTGGTAATAAATCGTATGCTTTCTTTTTCGGAAATCCTCTTTGAAGATCTAAAGAATTTTAATTTATTCTTTTACCTAAAACAAAGGAAGATCTTATTGTTTTCGTTTTAGTAAGTAGAATCTTTTAGAAAAATATTTCTCAAATAAATTGCTTTCAGAAAATCTTTATGTTTAAAGGAAGATCGTCTCATATTTTCTTACCAAAAGGATAAAACAAATTTTTAGTAACTAAGATTTTCGTATCTTCTAAATAAGGAAAGCAAATATTCTGAAATGATTCTGATTCAAAATTGAAATATTCCCTTTCTAAAAAGAGAAGTCACAAATCTCTCTATACAAAGGAATTTCACTATCTTTGAAGATGTTGGAAGAAAAGAGTTTTTCGTTTTAAAAGAGTATTCACCTATTGATCACATCCTTTATCTCTCATACTTACTCTCTAATCCTCCCATTTTCTTTCCAATCTTTACTACTTTAAGCTTTCATCTTAAAGAAAAAAGAAACTTTTATAACTACTTGAAAAACGGTTCTGTGTTCTAAAGATTTTTTAATCTGAAAACTATTTTTCCTGTGCTTTATATTGCAATTTCTGTCTGTCTATTGTAGATTTCTGTAATCTTTAGTAGACAGATCTTATCTAATAAACGAATTGTGTAATACTTTAGGTTAGAAGATATTGTGAAGAGGTTTATTAAACAACTTCTCCGTGAGAGAGATTCTAATGTCTGAATTCGAGTTTCTGTACTGCTGTCAAAACAAGAAAGGGTTGAGGTTTAACTAGAACCGTTGGAAAATCTAGTGGGTTAAAGGGTAGATCTAGGGTTGATGCTATTCCTTATACTGTGGGTTGTCTCTTACCTTGAAAAAGAGATAACATAGTTGAAGGATCTCAAGATGAGCTTGGGGAGTGCGTGTAGGCGATTAGGTGCCGAAACCACTATCAAATCACTGTGTTGAAACCCCATTTTGCTTTGGATTACTATTTTTACTCACATCCTCTGTTTAATACTCAGAAAATGCATCCGTTGTTAATGGTTCTGAGGTTCTGAAACTTGAATAAGTCTTTATCTTTCTGAATATTAGAACCTAGAATTCCGAAGTGAACTATACCCAAGTTCTAAACCGTTCTTTCCAGTATATTTCACTAACTTGGGTTTCTAATCAGTTTTCTACTTGATTGACCGCTATTGTGAAGCAGTTCTAATTTCAATAATTGTCTATCACAACAGTACAATAGCTTTCCGTCATAAAGAAGTTTTAATATTGAATAAGACATTGTGAAGCAGTTCTAATAAATAGCTGCACTTTGCATAGTCTTTCTATAGAACATTGTGAGGAAATTCTAATCCATAATTTATTCTCATAAGTTCTCTATTTTTCCGCTGCACTTACAATTCTATATTTTGTTCTAAAATCTAAAATTTATATTTTTAGAAAACCTAATTCACCCCCCTCTTGGGTTGTGCCATACATATACAGGACCCACAAACACTAGGACCTGGATGGGCTTAAGACCTCCAAAGCCCATAGTAGCCTCATATGAGCTTGATCAACTTCCCATTCCCAAATCTGGCCTCAAGTTACATCATCAAATAAACTGATACATTTATTGAGCTCACAAGGCTATATCATAACAATCAGTGGCTCATTTCTATGATCCATTGGGCCCGCATTACTGTGTTACTAGATAAGTAAATGACAAATATCAATCATTATGAATGCTCAATTCAATTTACATATTAGAATAATCCATAATAATCCATAAATTAAATATTACATTTGTGATCTTAGGCAGAATGTCTCTAATAACTCTGCTCGACATCTGGTTTCAAAAGAATATAGGATAAGGGTGAGTCTATAACTTGGAAAAATATTTGAGACAGGTTCTAGCTCCTCAACTCAGTGAGTAGAGTTAGATAACTCTCTCATCCTACACATTAAAACGCATAACATGATACACAAATAATTATCTAATAAACGCTAATCACAACATTGGATGGTCATAGTTAACAGGAATCACAATGTCATCAATATCATTATATGCCCAACGACCTAACAGGGATTTTAACTGATGATTTGTTATTCTTTTTACAATTTTTAATTAATATATTTTGTTTATCTTGTGTGTTTTTAATAGGTTTTAGTTTAATTTTTATGATAAGTTATTTTTCTTTGTATTTTAGTTGTTTTTAACTTGGAGAAAAGTTGAAAAAATTTGAAGAATCAAGCTTAGAGGATAGAGAAAATCACAACCATGTTGTGATTAGAGTCACAATTGTGAGGATTTGCAAGTAGAATTAGAGGACAAAGATTTTCACAACCATCCCGTGGGAATCCACAAGTTATGGATCTATGCATGGACAAATTTAAAGGAGGCCAAATTTAAAAGGAAATTTGAACTTCTTACAATTTTTTTTTTAATTTTCAAATAGGACTAAGACTCTAATAGGGATATAATTTCCATATTTTTCTTATAAAAGGAAGAATATAACTGAGAGATAAAAGGCATAGATTTTAAAATCCCACTCAGGATCTTTATTTTCTAGATGCAAAAGGAAGAAAGATTGTTGATTTGAAGCAAGGAGTTGAAGATGGTCAATCGAATTTCAGAATTTGAATTCGATTTTCTGTTTTTATTTTCTTAAACTTCAATTATGTATTCTTCTCTTTCTATCTTGTGTTCTTTTGATTTAGATATGAATTTTTTTTCTTTTGTTGGGGAGAATATGATGTGGGTGTCGTATATGAATGGCACAACCCAAGAGGGGGGTGAATTGAGTTTTCTAAAAATATAAATTTAACTTTTTAAAACAAAACTCAGAATTCTATTTACAGCGGGTCTATTTGCAGCGGGAAAGTAATGAACTTGTGATAATGAGTTATTGATTAGAACTACCCACAATGTTCTATTCAGATTAAATAGAAAGACTTTGCAAAGTGCAGCTATTAATTAGAACTGCTTCACAATGTCTTATTTAATATCAAAACTGCTTTATGATGGAAAGCTATTTTAATTAGAACTTTCTCATAAAGTTTAGAAAAAAGACTGTGTTAGAGACAGTTATCGAAATCTGAACTGCTTCACAAAGTTTTGATCAAGTTTAGAAAACTAATTAGAAACCCAAACAGTGAAATTTACTAAAAATAGAAAAACCATTTAGAACTTGGTATATTCACTGAGTAGAAATCCAGAGTTCTAATGTTCAGAAAAGATAAAACTTATTTCAAATTAGAACATCAAAACATTAACAACTCTAGCATTTCTAAAATATAAACAGAAATGTGAGTAAAATAGTATCAAGCAGAACTTCAAAAAATAAAAAGATCAACACAGTGATTTATAATGGCAAATCGCTACATCCACTCCCCAAGACTCATTTTGAGATCAATCAACTACGTTATCTCTTATAAAGGGTAAGAGACAAACCAACAGTACAAGGCAATAGATCAACACCTAGATCTACCCTTTTGTCCCACTAGATTTTCCGAAGGTTCTAGTTAAATAGACAGAAAGAAACACCCATATAAGCACAGGAAAAACAGTTTTATCAGATTAGAAGATCGATTAGAGCACAGAACTGTTTTTCAAAAGTAATTGTAAAAATTATTTTCACTTTTAAATATCGAAAACGTTAAGTGTAGAGATGAAAAGAAAATGGGGGTAGAGAGCAAGTTTTGAGAGATAAAGATTTGATCAATGAGAAAATGCTCTTAAAACCAAAAACTCTTACTTCACCAATGTTTAAGACGTGAAAGCTCCTTTATATAGCGAGCTAAGAAGAGATAAAAACGTGAAATGTAAAGATGAAAAGAAAAATGGGGGTCATAAAGTATTAAGATGAAAAGAAACAACGGGGTAGAGAGTAAGTTTTGAGAGATAAAAGATATGATCAATGGATGAATACTCTTAAAACAAAAACTCTTTTCTCCACGTCTTTCAAAACCGAAATGCCTTTTTATAGAGAGGGTTGTGACTCTCGTTTCTAGAAAGTAAATATTTCTTTTTCAAATCAGAATATTGTCTTTCCTTATTTAGAAGATATGGAAATCTTTGTTACCAAAAATTTTAAATCAACATTCTATCTTTTTGGTAAGCAAATAAGAGACAATCTTCTTTATTCCTTAAAAACAAAGATGTTTCATATTTGAAAAATCTTTTTCGAAAGATTTATTTACCAAAACAAATTAAAATACAATCTTTCTTCGTTTAGGTAAGAAAATAAATCAAGATTTTGGATCTTAAAAAAATTTTGTTTCCAAAAATGAAGTATATAAGATCTTTATTCAATTTATTCTTATTAGCAAAATTGCTAGAGACAAAGTCTCTTTGATTTAGGTAATTTGAATATTTGGAATCTTAAGAGAGTTCGAAAAACAGTTTAAAGTAAATTTAAGGAATGAAAAGATTTATTTTTAAAGAGATATTTTCGAAAAATAATTTTGATGAGAGAAAATTGATTTTTGTGCTTATAATTGAATTGGATGTTCTCTCTGATCCTACAATGAATCCATTAAAAGTCTAACCACTTAGCATCTTCAAAAGTCTTCAAATTCCTTTTGGAATTTGTAGGATTGTTCCTTGTTCATTTATTACTTTCCATATCTTTCCATATGAAATCTGCATAGAATATTATTAGCACAAACAATATAATTTAAATTTATTTGTTTTGTTTTAATCATCAAAATCTCGAGATTATTATTTAATCCTTGTGCCAACATATGAAACTTCAACTTGGAATGAATGTTTAATTTTAAATATATGATTTTCATATTTGGATTTATGCAAAAATTTGATCTTAATGCTTTTGTGATGTCTGATTGATTTAAATTCCTTAACTTTGTTTCTAGTGAAAGAGTTAACACTATTTGTCTGATCACTTCCATGTATGTTTATATGATTTTCTGCATAACATATTAATCTTGGGTATTTTCTAATATAAGACCTAGGGATTAATTTGTGGATAAATCGTTTCTTGGTGGAAGAAATTAAAAATTGGTTCAGTTCTCATGCAATTCAAACCTTAAGTTTCCTAACGAGAGTTGGAGTTGAATTGAAAATTTATTTCCTAATAGGATAATAATAGGCTTTAAAAGGAACCACCAATCATAAATATGATTTTCTACATTAAAATTACATCAAGACTAGTTAAGGTGGATTGCCCCTAACTCTTTAATCTATTGAGTTATCCCAATTTAGTTAATTGTTTGCTTGAGTTTAATTAGTTTTTATTTTATTTACAATATTCAATATAATTTTTTTCTTAAATAATAATGATAATTTCATATTAATTGGCTATCAAACTTTGGTCTCTAAGGGATTGATATCTAGACTTAGAAGTCTTAATGACTAGTTCACTTGCTTGTGTAGGCTATGACAAATTAAGTTTCTGACATTGTTGTTGGGAAAATTGTTTTGATTTTTTCTATTAATTTGAGATTTTTATTTTAGTTTATCTTTTCAAGTAATTTTGTTAGTGTATGACCAAAGCTAGTGGTGTCCCATTAGTAGAATTTGATTTAAAGCTCAAGAACTTTTCACTCAAGGAGAAGATTAATCTATATAGTTAATATGATTGATCACTTAGGTGCAAGTCTTACTCTTGTTGATGGTGAAGGATGTAACGGTAGTAATGGAGGAAAAAATAGTGTGAATGAGGAACAAATTAGAGGAAGCCAAAGATCACCATGCACCATGAAAGACTATGTGATGGCTTAACCAAATACAGTCGCACCATGCACCATAAGCTCGTTGTTTTTCGATTGTTCAGTACACATCATACCCCCATTCTTGAAAAGGATTTGTCCTTAAATCCGAATCTTTATTGCTTTATACGTATGCTGGTGTATCTCTTCCTTTAAGCCCAACTAGATCAATGCATACTCCTTGATCAAATGTAAATTTGTTGAATTCCTTATCTTGCATAGGATTATATTAAAAAGAGAATAGTATCATCTCTCCTAGCCAGTAGAAGTGCTCTCCTTCTAGTTTCAAAACCTTCATTTTATTAAAGTATGTATTTGATTTTTGTGCTTTTGAGTACGTGCTATAAATTACAATAAAATCAAGGTGAACATTATCAAAATTATCAATAAATTAACAAAGATCATGTTTTATCGGTTACGCAAAAGTGCTATGCAACTCCTTTTCAAGTATATAATCGACTTGATGTGTAATTCCTTCAGTAGAAAACGGTTCCTTTTGCAATTCCACCTTAGCTACAATAGAATTCTCTTTAACTAGTTGCATCTTCTCCTCTTTCTCTTTAATTAATAGCTCTAATTTATCCTTGATCAAAAACAAAATTTCCCTTTTCTTTTCTCCAACAAAAGATTATCAGCTTGTACTTATTGTGAATCAAGAAGTATTAAGGTTATTTTTCTTCCATCCTTCATTAATGAACAAGTTCCTTTAATTTTATCATGATTAGCTGACCTGTTAACATGCCATGGTCTTCCCAAAAGCAAGTGATTAAAACTCATTTAGCCACATCACATAATACCTCATCTTTGTACATTCCCATTGAAAATGGAACAGGAACTTGTATAGTCACTCTTACCTCACTACCTTTGTTTAACCACTAAAGCTTGTATTGATTAGGGTGTGTTGTAGTAGATAACCCTAGTTTTTCTACAAAGTAAGTGGAAGCTATATTGACACAACCGTCTTCATTAATAATAATTCTACCAATCTTATCACTAGTTACTGAGAACATAATGTGGAATATCCTTACATTCTGCTCATCATTATTATTTCCATAAGCATTAGGAACATGCCTTAGTTGCCTTCGTTGCAGTTTATTAATAAGTGCATCCTGTTAATTTTTTTTGTTTG
The DNA here is from genome assembly GCF_014843425.1 of Jatropha curcas. The sequence goes on from NW_023590704.1 coordinate 1,252,873, forward strand.
ATTAAAAATTAAAGACGGGCTTAGTTTATTTTTAATTGGACCTGTTCATTGTTCCTTAAAAAGGTGACCATATTTGAAAAAGGGTTTTTGTAAAAAAGGGCTCTTACTTTGATAAGAGATTTATTTTTTGAGTCGCCACCCTATTTAGGGAAAATTCACAAATTAATCATTTCTTTGGAAATAATTAACTCGATTCGACCATATATTGAAATGTGTGATAGAGAGAGCGTACTTTACTTTTGATAAGAGATTTATTTTTTGAGTCGCCACCTATAGGGAAAAATTCACAAATTAATCATTTCTTTGATAATAATTAACTCGATTTTTAACCAGAGTATATAGAAGAATAAAGAGAGAGATGAGTGTGAGTGATGTGTGCACACGAATTCTGTTGAACTTTTTTGTACGGCGTGCTATGCCTTACTTTATTTGAAACATCCTGTGTTTTGGTTAGATGGAGATGGATATTGTTAGAGCCGAGTTCCTTTTCGAAGGGCTAGCGATAAGCATTAGGAACATGCCTTAGTTGCCTTCGTTGCAGTTTATTAATAAGTGCATCCTGTTAATTTTTTTTGTTTGATTAAAAATTAAAGACGGGCTTAGTTTATTTTTAATTGGACCTGTTCATTGTTCCTTAAAAAGGTGACCATATTTGAAAAAGGGTTTTTGTAAAAAAGGGCTCTTACTTTGATAAGAGATTTATTTTTTGAGTCGCCACCCTATTTAGGGAAAATTCACAAATTAATCATTTCTTTGGAAATAATTAACTCGATTTTAACCAGAGATTGGATAAGGGAATTAAGTATGGTCACAGGAAGGTGTTAGGCATCGAACCGCGCAGTTAGAAACCAACCTCCTCTGTTGTCCATTCATTCACATTTTATTCTTTCATAATATGGTTAACTTTAATTGAGATATAAAATATGTTTTATGCTTTTTTTTTTTTTTGAAATCATGGCGCACAAGCAAATAAATATCCAAACATAATCATGTTAATCAAGTAAAGAAAGGGAGGGAGGAGAAAAGAATACAACCCAATGACCTATTCATATAATCTACCCTTAATCCCCATTAAAATTTTCCAAACCCATATATAAAAACAAGTAGTTAATAGGATCCATTAAAGATCCTTTCACATAATGCTCAAATAGTATGAAAGCAATAAAGGAAAGAACAAAACAAGCATAATATAGCTATCAACAATCACAGAACATAATTCATAACAACAAGCAATAATTATCTGCACAAACACATCTTAATGTTAGGAAAGTTAAACAAAAGTTAGAATGGTTAGAACCACAATGAATAAAAGGCATGAATGTAAAGTGCTCCAAATGTAAAGGATAGGAATATAAAATGCATTAAAGTAAAGAATAGTGAATTAAAAAGCATTAATTAGAAGTTAACACAAGATTCAGGCTCAAGACTTTGATGTTTATCATAGATGATGAATAAATATGACTATCACCACCTATTTCTTCTTTATTTGTTTAGTAAGACCAAGATGAGTCTTATACGCAATAAAAGCAAAGATGCTTAAAGCTTAGGTCGAATGGATCTTAGAATCACAATTGTTTTATTAACTTAATGTCCTTAAGATTTTGAAATGAAGGTTTGTGCACCACTAGAAGGGGTGTGCACCACACGTAATGGTTTGTGAACCTTTCCCTGATCAAAGAACTTAAAGAATGAAACCTCGAAATTCTATCTGTATGGAAGCGGCGTGCGCCACTTTACCAGGTTTGCGCTTTGATAAATATGCCGTATTGGGGGACGATGTCGTCATTGCTGACGAACAAGTAGCCAAAGTGTATGAACATGCATTAGGCAATTTGGGTTTTTCTATTAGTTATCTGAAATCCCTTCTTTCTCATACCGGTTCAGCCGAGTTCGCAAAGCATTATAGGGTCAGCGATCTTAGTAACTAGGTTGATCATGGGTTTATCTCATAACTACGCTTAAGAAAGATGATTTAGATCACCAAAGAAAAGAAAAAGATGAGCTAGAGTGTTTTAGACTCTTAGTTTACCTTAATTTGAAGAAAAACTCAAGATTGGATTGAAAATGGAAATGAATACCCAGCACTCTAGTTCTTTGATCAATGACCCGAGATTTGGATGATTGATTAGTATTTTAGAGAAAAATTCATTGCAAAACCCATTGTAGTATTTGATAAAAAATGAACTCTCTCAAACTAAAATATATAAAACTTATTATAAATTTAGATTTAGAGGTTTGAGAAACAAAAATGCAAGGGTTTTGTTAAGCAACCAATTTCCCTCCCCCTTTTGCCTAGACCCTTGGTCTATTTACAGGCAAAAGAGTGGCTAGGTGGCCCTAACTTTGGGGTTTAGGTGGCACTGGCCACTGATGGGCCCCAAAACGAGTTGGGCCCAATTTTCACAAAATCAGCCCATATAGTATGCAAAATAAGACAGTACACCGAGATGCATTATGGGAGCACCTGAGACACTTCCCGAGGCCTATTTCGATGCAGAACCACTGGAAATCCAAAAACATGAAAATGGCCCAATAGCTTATATTTCTTAAACTCGAATCATTGATCCAAGAATCAAGTTCATTAGATATCTAAGACTCCTTTTATCATAAAAAAAGTTTATCATCATTGGGTTACTTTTGGGTAAAAATTGAGCGTTTACAGTTTGCCCCCACTTTAATGATATTTTGCTTTTTAAGCAAAATGTCATTAAAGTGTAAAGTAAACACGTAAGTAAGAAATATTTACTTGGCAGCTGTTGTGATTTACTATGTCTGGGAAGACAGGCGAGCATCCTTTAGATTGAGTTGCGTTCATTGAATGGCTCAGATGGAGAAGGTCCGCCATTTTGGCGACTTTGATGATGAAGAGTGCCATTTCAGCAACTTTGGCGGAGGAGGTGCATTATTTTGATGGTTGACGTCTTGTACAAATGAGTTCGCCCTTTTGGCGGCTTTGATTTGAATCACGTCGTTTAGATAAGTGTGTTCTTTGAACAACTTGAACGAAAATGCATCACTTTGGATGAGTGTCATTTTGGACAAGTACGTTCTTTGAACGACTTGAACTGAAGGGAAACACCAGTTTTGATGATCTGGTTAGGAGGTGCGCCACTTTGGACAATTTGACCTATAATGTGTCGTTTTAGATGGGAGTCACTTTGGACATTTAGAGTGGAGGAATTGCGCAATCATGATGGTCGACGACTTCTGTGGATGACTACGCCATTTTGGCGGCTTTAAGCTGAAAGGTGTCACTTTGGATGAGTGCGTTCTTTGAACGACTTGAACTGAACTACATCGCTTTGGAAGGGTGTCGCTTTGGACAAGTGCGCTCTTTGAACGATTTGAACTGAATTGCGTTACTTTGGATGAGTGTCGCTTTGGACAGGCTCTTTCAACGGCTTGAACTGAAGGAAAACATCAGTTTCAACGATCTAGTCAAGAGGCACGCCACTTGGGATGGATTGATGAAATGCGCCACTTGGGACAACTTGATCTTGAAAATGCATCACTTGAGATGTCTTAATGAAATGCGCCACTTAGGATGGCTTAATAAAAATGCGCCACTTGGGATGGGTTGATCTTTAAAATGCAGTCACATTGGACGGAAGTAATTTTACCTGCAATAAGCAATTTTTACTAACAAAGAAAAAGAAGCCTTTGGCCTATAGGTTAGTACAAATAGTTTTATGATTATGCTTGGAAAAGCGTGCACGTGTGAGAAGGAGTGACTTTCCATAAAATATAAATGAAATCATGATTGCGAAATTGTGTGTCTTTGTAGGAAAAAATAGAGAAAACTTACGTGTTGGTCGAGAGATTTTACCTACAACCAGCGATCATGCCCCTGCTTAGGCAGTGAGTCAAGATGAATTGTCGGCTTAGCATAAGAGCTATGTCGTAGCTATTAGGCTAGAAGTTTCGAACTGGGCCTAATAAGCCCATAAAGCTTATACAAGGATTGAAACCTTTTAGGTTTCAATTTCCCTTCTTGGTTAGCTGTGCAACTGGTGCATATGAGGTTCGTGCTCATGACAACTGAATTATTCCAATGGTGGAGGCAGTTTTAGCCTATGTCTTTAGGGTACTGCCGAAACTTCTTCGCATGGGCTTTGCCCCTATTTATTCTTTGAGAACTCTTTTTATGGGCTTTGCCCCTGTTTATTTTTTAACTGCCTTTTGTTGTGGGCTTTGCGCTAGTTTATTCTTTGATTGCTTCTTGTTGTAGGTTTTTCCCAATTTATTCTTTGAAGCAACGAGGGTGATGCTTGTGGAGGCAACTATTAAGGATGCCCCTAATCCTATAAGTTTTAAAACAAACACACTGGAAGCAAAACTATGCTTTCCATTAGTATGTATGCAGGACATGTAAGACTAATGCAAAAATCTTATAATTCAACGAGCTCGTAAGGGTCGCCATGTTAATGGTTGAAAGGCTCATCTTGGTCGTGGTGTCCGGCCAAGGCAGAGATGTGAACAGCTGAGTGATGCTATATGGACCAGGAGTAGAAATTTTGTTATTGTTGCCTTTATTAAAGCGGGCACAGAGCTTGGACTATTTAGTCCATTCTAGTTGCCACTTGTCTGTTTCTGCATTATGAACCAGTACTTTGTACTAAGCGATATTGATGATTGCAGCAGTATTAGGCTTTTGTCGATTATAGATCAGATGCGGAGTGATTGTTCACCATTTCCAATTATTTTCACCAAGTCTTAAGCCCGGCTAAAAGATTCATATCAAGATCCCAACATTGATTTTGGTCTGACGGGGAGGGCACTCATTTTTCAGGTAAAAATACCTTTAGTCAATCTCAGATGCTCTAATTTTTGCCTAAGCTGCCCTATTTGAATTTCAACTTAACGAGCTTTCTTTCTTTTTATTCTTTTTATATGCTCTACTTTTGTCTAAGCCGCCCTTTTTAGGTTTTCAAAGTAGCGAGCTTTTGTTTTTCTTTTTTTTTTTTTATTGATTGATTTTTTTGTACTCTAAATTTTGCCTGAGCCACCCTTTTGGGTTTTCGACCTAGCGAATTTTTTTTCTCTTTATTTTTTTTTTGTATTTATACTCTAATTTTTGCTTAAGCCGCCCTTTTTAGGTCTTAAGCTTAGCAAGTTTATTTTCCCTTTTTTCTCTTTTTTTTTTTTTTGTTTTGTTTAACTAGTGTCATATTTGCAGCTCTGAGCTGTTGAGAAACTTAAGATGGTGGAATCACCATCAGACCATCTGATCTTTTGTTATGGACCACAACACTTTTCTTAGTGTTGGAGATGCATCTTTAAAGATTTTATGGAGGATTGGGCCACTATTTTCAAAGTATTACTACAACAGATATTAGATGGAGCTACTTATGGTGGTGTGTACAGCATGTCATTGTGTGTTCATATATGCTATGTGTGCCCCTGTGTGGGTTAACAACGGCCATGGCCTACTATCCGAGTCTTGTAACTTGGAAATATGGATCTCATCAGTCCGTTCTAGATTATTCCCGCTTTAGAGGAGGCTTGATTACCTAGAGTTTCTCATCTCGCTTTATTTCTACTTGGCACAGTTGTAGTACTGTTCCTCTTCCTGATAGAACTGATGCTTCATAGTATATGCAGTAATGCTACTGGCTACATGCTTATATTGAGAGTGGACCAAAAGTGAGTTTCATAGCTATACTGGCTATCTATTTCTTGACAGGTCTAGGCAGATATTTGCCTTATTTCTCTACTTTTTATTAACGTGCACTAATCAACAAATTAATAATACTTTGATCAATACATGCTATGCATAATGATTTTACTTGAAATGTTTGAAATATTACCTACTTATTCCATATCAACAATGTAAATAAACATCATTTGTTTATTGATAAATAAACTTGACACATCAAGCTTTAAAGTTAATAAAAATACAAAAGGTGAATTTAATTAAAATTGAGTTTTACCATAAATGTTTCATCTTATACATAAAACTTATTCAACCTATCTAAGTTGACTAGCTCTATCAACTCATTACCTTCTAAATCTAATAGCTTCACTGCACCTTTTAAAAATATTTTATTGATCATGAATGGACCTTCCCAGTTAGGTTCGAATTTTCCTCTTGGGTCATGAATGTTCGGCTTCATCTGTTTCAGGACCAGATCTCCCACTCTGAATAGAATTGGACTGACTCTGTAATTGAAGTGCTTAGCCATTCTTCTTTTGTACAGCTGATCCATAAATTTGGCGTTAAGCCTCTTTTCATCCGGGAGAGCTAATTCTTGATAAAGGCTTTTGGCCTTTGACATTCTGGAATTTAGATTCTATCATTATGCACAAGGATTGCACTTCTATCTCAGTTGGTAAACAACTTCCATTCCATAAACTAAAGAATAAGGAGTTGCCCTATTCGTAGATTTGGCGGTGGTCCAGTAGCCCCACAAAGCATACTGCAAATTATTAGTCCAATCGCGATGATTCTCAACCATTTTTCTTAAAATCTTCTTGATATTCTTATTTGTGGCTTCTATTGCCCCATTCGCTTGTGGACAATGTGGTGAAGACGTATGATGCTCAATCCCATATTTCGCTAACAGCGTTTCACTTTTGCTTGGAACTGAACTGCATTATTTGTTACTATATGATGGGGGATCCCACATTTGCAAATAAGATTCTTTTCAATGAATTTGGCCATTTATTTGGCACCGACATTCTAGAAAGATTCTGCCTCAACCCATCTTGAGAAATAATCTACTCCCACCATTATAAATTCATGTCCGTTGGGTGCAGGTAGTGAGATTTTATCGATGATATCTATTCTCCAAGCGGTAAATGGCCATGGCAAAATAGAAGGATGTAATTATGATGGTGGAATGTGGCTCACACTACAAGAAAATAATAATTTATCGACATAATACAGAGAAAAATTAAATTATTTTAAATAAAAATTGTTTGAAAAAGTTCACGACAAATATTTGTCGCTAATTTGTAGCTAATTAACGACAAAAATATATTTGTCGCAGATTTGTTGGTAATGTACGCGCTAAAAAAATGGCACAATTATTAGCGTCTATATAGTGCCAAAATAGGAACAAAAAATTTTCCAAGAAATAACGACAAAATAATTTATTGGTATTTTTTTCTCGAGAAAATACCGACAAATAATTTTATCGATAAAATACTATAAAATATTACATTTACTCAAAATTACCCACTATCAATTTTACTTCTAGGTTATTTTACACGCCCAAATTTTCTAGATTTCCCTCCTCTCTCATTCTGTTTTCCGCAATTCCCCTAAGCTTGATAATCACAACTACAATTGGAGCTACTATCATGTAACACCCACCGCCCAGTCCCGAGAGACCCGACGGTAAATGCCACATTTGGTGCCGAAGACACCGTCTTAACTTAACATATAAGTCATAAAATCAGATTATAAATTGAAAGTGATTAAGTATTTATAAGTTTAGTGAGTAATTTTTTTTGTTGTTATTAAAATATATATAACTTATGAAAAACGATTTGGGAAAAATCCTATAGATTAACTGCAAGAGTTTCCCTTAAACTGAGCTCACCAAAAAGCAGAGCACGAACAGAGTAAAATGCAACATAAATAGGGGTGTAACTGAGAAGGCGGTGATATAAAGCTCTCACTCACCAGTTAATAAAATCATGTGGAGTGAGAGTGAGAGTGGAAGAGTATATAATAGCCACGTATATAGATAGAGAATATAATGTATGTGTGAGTGTGAGATAATATAATTTATAGAGAAGAAACGACCTCTTAGAGAGAGATATTCGCGTATGTAATATAGACACGAAGTCTTCACACACTCGTAGTATAAAAAATGGTTGAATATCAAAACAATTTATCAAATATATCCACACCTCTCTCCTCTCAACAATGCGCGAAATCCAATTTTTTTCGCTAACTTGGAGTAAACAATTAAGGCAACACAACAACACTTCTATATCTTCATAAACTATATAAATCCTCAATAGCATTTTAATGATCATTCCAAACTCTCACTCGCACTCTCATTGTGAGTGTTAACTCACTCACTCCTCTCGACCTCGCTCTCTCTCAATCAAGTGATTATCATAACTCCTACACACCTATATTTTAAGATACGCGAGAGAGTGGAGATATAAAATATCCGATGCTATATATCTCTCAGAGTATAGTTATAATAACTATTAAATATATACAAAGATATATTATAAATGGCGCATAGAGATTCCTTCTACCACTCCACTCACACCACAACTTTTATAATAATAGTGGGTGGTGCGTGGAAAGCTTACTGGTGGTGGTCTTAGAGAGGCTAGTCATTCTCACTTGTCCTCTCTCACAGAGTTAGAACGGCTCTCTCTGCAGTGCCACCAACCACCCGTGCGAGTGCTGTGTATATCTCTCATCGTGTAATCGACATCACAAACTGGCGATGGAACAACTGATAGAACATAAAAATTGTGTGGATCATCACACGCATTATAATCACTATATTCCATTAACGCGGAGTGCGAGATTTAGCATTTTTGCTGTAGCGAAAGAGGAATAGTCATAGTGACACTCTCTCAATCTCTCACACTCACTCACTCTTAATCTCTCTCTTCTCACTCTCACCATTATAGACAATATGAGTGCCAGTATATAAGCTATACAATAAACAATCATCCTCTCTCTTTCCCACACACATGTAAATATACCAGAAATTTCACTCGCTAGAATTATACAGTGTAAAGATACACCATAGTATATTTATTAGAAGTGGAGAGGCTCGACTAGACGTTGCTTGTTTGGTCCATTATTATATAATTTTCAAGACCACAAGTTGGATCTTGATAAGATTCATTTATTTTTACAACGGAATGGTATCACAAAGTTCAACAGATCGCTTTCAATTTATATAGGCATTTATTGGCTTGACTCACAAAAGGTGTGGAAGGAACTAGGTTCTCTCTAGATTTGGTCCGCAAGTGACGAACTTGTTGTTGCGGGATTTATTGAAACCAATTAGGATCGAACTATGGTAAAGTATGCTTCCCTGTGGATGTGGGTGGATAGACCACTCCTTGATGGGGTTGTATGCAATGGGCTCCTATTATGCCCGATATTCCTAGTCCCTATTTAATTTTTAAGGGGGGGGGGGAGTTTACGAAAAATAGGAATATACCACAGTATAATGCTCAATTAATACTTCACTTAATTGCCTTAAAAATATTTTCCAAAGGGCTCGCCTAGACTTAGGGGAAACATTTAGAGGAAAGAGAAGCAGATAAGTTTTCATAGTTTATTCATAATGGCCTTAAGTCGCCGACTTATCATAATATATAGAGCGCGTCCGCCATAACATAATACACCGACGTGTCTAACATATAATCATAGCTTCTTATCATAATGGCATCAAATGCCGAGCATACTCATCTTACATAATAAATCATATCACACTTCAAATTTGCACTAAGTATATTAGAGCCCAAAAACATAGCTTTCTTTCTTAAGTCATAACACTTTTCATAAAACTTGTCTCCTTCTTTAGTTTTCATAAAATCATAATGTAAGCTTAGTTTAGAAATCAAGTAATTCATGAAAATTCTGATACTTAAACATAATTACTTAACATAGGAAATTTAAACTCACTTTCTTAAAAACTTACTTAAAGTTCATAATGAGATCTCTCATCATAATAAAAATTTCTTATCATAAAAATCACTTATACATTGTTAAAAACATATATTTAAATTCAAAAGAATTTCCATTTTAAGGCATCCTTTATATATATATCTATATATATATATATATATATTTTATATATATATAAGCAATATCATAGATCAAACATATCACACTTGATTTGCAATTTCTCAATATTTCCATAATTCAAGACATACGAAATTTTCTCATTCCTCAAGTATTATAACATGGGCATAAAGTAGGAAAAAATATTCTATATTTTTATTTACTTTAGCAAAAAAACAACTCCCTAACCAATCTAACATCATGCATTTAGTCTCCAATAACATTGTCATAACACAATTCACCTCACTAAACCTTAACATTTGCCCAAATCCCCAAAATTCTCTAACATTTTTAAATTCATAGAAAAATTACCTCAAATCATCAATATTCAAGTTACATTACTTCAAGCATTATTACATAGCATAACTTTTTACTTATATAGTACAAATAAGCATTTCACATTATGCTAGACAAAGTAAGTGTCATAGCTTATGTAATGAGGTTACAAAATAAATATTACTCTCATCATATTCAAATCATATTCAATATTTCTTGAGTAATTTTATATGTAAGTCATTTGATTAAGTTTTTTTTATAAATTGGAAAAGATTTTGAGAGTTTTATGAATAAATTATCTAAATCAAGAAATTTTCAGCATTTTAGTAACCTTGACCTTTGCTGTGTTGTTAGGACATAACCTGAGTTATAGGTCACCAAATTGAGTGAAGTTTGATTCATTAGAAAGATAAGACACAATTCTACAAATGTGATGAAGGGACTAAGGTCCAGATCAATCTTTAAGATAGTAAGCAAAAGCTAGGAACATAGACCAATAGTCCAGAAATGATTCAGCAGAATGAAGTCCAATATTTATTAAATTTCTACTTATCCAACCACTCAAATTAAACCAATCGAAAACCAGGGAAGTCTTGAGGTACAGGGCAACAACTTTCATGAAGAACACAGAACATAATCTTACCATTATAGTGGTCAAAATGGGCAATCAATTCAGAGATGCATGTGGCCTGGTATTACAGAGTCAGTGTGGGTGTTTCAGCCATAAGTTGAGCTATATGTATCGAAATTGGACACAAGAAGATGGATTGAAAAGCTAAGAAGTAGATCTACAACTTTTATGAAGGACGTAGACACAGATGGAAAATAAAACGAATAGAAAAATAGGCCTTAAAAAGACACCCAATAACGCATTTAAATCCCCATCATGCATCAATCACACTAAATTCCCCAGTTTCCCCAATTTAGCTTAATTTAGTCATGGAAAAGAGTTTGAAAAAAAAAAATACAAGTTAGAGATTTCTACCACATACTAAATGCTCATCAAACATCATCTTAAGAGCATAAACCAACAAAGAAAAACAAGAAAACTTAAGGCCCTTTTAATAAACGTAACAAAAGAAAACAATGAAAAATTAAGCCCTTTTGCCTGTTCACCGTCGGTAGTGCGGCGAGTGTGAGAGAGAGAGAAGAGATACTCGGCTATATATGCACTAAGATCTAAACATATCATCGCTCTTTCAGGATTCCCACCCAGAACACATTGATTACAACCAAAGTTCAACACATCAACATCATTTTCATACATGAGATGTGCGTAGCAAGCTTAAATTAAAGCTCCTTAAGCTTTAGCCTTGCCTTTATCTTTGGTAGAAGGCTGTCCACCCTCTACATGTAAGAAAATCAAAATCAAAATAAAGAAAACACATAAAAGAAGAAATTGGAACATAAATAAGCATGTATATGCTAAAAGAAGAATCTAAAACAAAAAATAATGAAGTTAAACATCATAACACTTACTTGGCTCAAATAGTAACTCTCCAAATTTCTTGAAATTAGTCACCAAAAATCACATTCTCAAGCTTTAATCTCTAGGATTTATTACTTAAATAAAGTTAAATGGAGTGAATTTGGTGGATTTAGCAAGTAGAAAGTGAAGGAAAACAAAGAAAAGAAGATGGCGTCAAAATGGAGAGGAAGAAGAAGAAGAAAAGTGTTGCTCAGATAATTGTAAGTTGACTTATATAAAGTAATCAAAGGATGTTTTGGTCTTTTATCACAATTGGATGACTAAGATTAAGTCAAGGGTAATCTAATCTAATGGCTAAAATATTCTCCAATTAAATTCTTCCAAAATATTATTTATCTCCATAAAATTCTCAAATTTACTCCATAAAAAGAATTTCTCAAATTTCCTTAATTAATATAACACCATAATTCATTATTTACTAATTATCTAAATTCTCCAAAAATATTCATTACTTACTTTCTATCCATAAAAACCATGCATGCATGCTCCAAAAATATTAAATTAATGATATAGAGAGAAAGATATTGGTAATAATGGAATTGTAACTAGTATAGATGAATGTGTTAGACGATAGTGACGCGCTCAAAGCGAAGGGAAGAAGGTAGATCATAGAGATGGTAGATTGCGCTGTTGAGAGATCAGTGCAGATCTTATCTGGATGAGTAGGCTTACTTAGCGTGTAGCGTAGATGCTTAAAGTGTTATAGTGTAGATAGATATAGGATAGTTAATGTGATGTGTATGAGTAGATGGTAGTAGATGTAATTTTTTCGAGTGTGAGGGATGATATGTGTGATGAGGATTTTATTATACCGCTCAAATAACGTGTGTTACCGTTCGAGAAGTAGCGACTAGTGAGAGCGATATAGTTAGATAGTGTCGAATACCTATGAGCGAGTGAATTGTAATCATGTCGAGCGGTTCAGCTATCGAATGGTAATGCGTGATTTATGCATTGAAATGGAGAGCAGCGAGTGTACTCTAGCTGATGAGCGATGCTGATAGAGTAGTTCTATGAGTTCAGAAGGCAGTCGCTGGCATGAGAGGCACGTCTGGAGTGATCGGGAGAGAGTGAGGGAGTGAGTTATGTGTAGATTGCATATACTTGGATCAAAGTGTGCGAACTATCGGCATCCTATAGTTATTATACTGCAATATCTTTCTCGCCTTGCTAAATAAGAATATTATCCTCCTCTTTGCAGGGCATCATTTTCATGGACCCTACGTGGTTCATACTCCAAAAATATTAAATAAAATATAAAACATAGATAGTAATTTTTTCGGATCAAAATAATACCGATTCCCGGACCGGTAGTACTATTTACAGATCGGTGGTACTATTCATATACTGATAAATCACTATCCATCCATAGTTAATTATACTCAATATCTTTCTCGGTTCTAAATAAAATATTATCCTCCTCTTTGCAGCATCATTCATGACCCGATAAAATAATATCATTTTAAGATTCAAAAATTTTGGGGCGTTGCATATCACCTGCGATTATCACCATCGAATTGGAGCTACTGTCGCCGCTAAGACGCCGTCAATGAGTTGAGCTGTAGTCATTTTCCTTCTCTTTAATAGGTACGCTATTCTCTAGCTTTTCATGCCTAAGCACAATAGTTGGACTTTTTCTCTCTGCATCGATATAGACTAATGCTTGTTGGTTTAAAGATTAAGAGTGGAAACCAATTTAGAGAAAACTATTCGATAATAATGCCACCAAAATAGTGAAACACTATTTGTACTCCAGCTCGTTTATTTTTTATTGAGTTAAATTTTCGTTGGTTCATTAGTAACATATATAATTGAGATAAAATGGTTGGTCTTTTATTTATTAACTATTATAATTTTAAATAAACAGAAACCGTTGTTCATTGACGATCCTGCATTGGGTGAAAGATTACAAATCGTTGTCCATTGGTTCTTCTGGAGCTCTATTTGGCATCTATTGGTAATATTCTCCGCTTCATTGATGACCTCTTTGTACTATTAATCTCTTAACTAGCTAGTGAAGTAGCTAGTCTGAGCATGCATATTTTCTGATATTACCAATAGCTATGAATACCTAAAAGGCTACATATATAAATTGTGAAGGCCTTTGTTGCTTTTCCATTATTTATAGCTGCCATTTTTGGTGTATTTTTGCTTCTTGCTTGCTCGCAAAATTTATTTTGCAATTGATTTGATTATCATTCTTATGGTGTCTATAAATTTTGCAATGTAAATTTTTTTCTTGCATTGTTAATTTGGTAGGATGTTTATTTCTGCTTGTAGGAAATGACTGAATAACATAGTCTTTAAATATAACCCACCAATGTGAAAACTCTCTCCCCAATACCTCAAGAAAACTGTGGCTGGCTGGTACCATAGTATTTACAAAGGTTCCATGAAATTAGATTGCACAAATAGACAAAATCTTAGGTTCTTTTTTTCTTTGGAAGCAGAAAAAAGGTTGAGTTAGGTATAGCAAACATCTAATTCAAAATAAAAATTTCTTTCCTTCAATAATAATTTTTTATAACATGGTTGAAATGAGGCCTCTCTGAAGCTCTGCACTGTTCATTTGGCTTTGTGTTTTAGTTGCTTGTGAGGAACTGCATTCAGAGGGTCTATGTTTTGCAAACCGTGGTTTTGGAAAAGCTACATTTATAATTGTCTGTTGTTTAAAGAAAATTACTATTAATTAAAATTTTTTCTATTTTTATCTGTTATATTCTATAAAAATTATTATTTACAAAAGCCCATTCATTATTTATAAAAATTGCCAATATCTTAGAAATCATATTAGATTTTCTATTCAGGAATTAAATTGAAAATTTATTATATATTTTAAATTTTTGACTTGGTTTTTAAATTTATTTTTTATTTTCAAGTTTTCGCTTCAAAAATCCTTAATATATAACTTCAAAGCTGCATTTTGATTTCCATTATGTTATTTTTATTGTTTTTAAACTTGAATTGACCGAATAAAGGATCTCAAAAGTGTCAAAACTGGACAAAAATGCATGAAAACAAATAAAGGATCTCTTGATTACGTAATGTACCTTCCTGTCATATCTTGTTTATGATGCTTTTTTAGTTCTATGGTTTTCCTATCTTTTCATGGCACCTGCAGCAGTATTTTTATTTTCCTAATTATGGTGTTTCTTTAATCACGAATGGAAAAAAACAAAGAGGACTTTAAAGATTTGAGACTCCAAACCTCTTACATTAGGATAATAGTCGAAGGGAAGTAAAACTAACTTTAACCATGTCAAGGCGAGTTCATTTGCTTGAATATTGAAATATTTGGAATTCCATGTACAGACTCTCTAGTCCATATTCCTCAATAAGATAGAATAATGGCTCACTATGATTTTACTCCCTTTATGTAATATGTAGATTCCTCTACCTTTATTTCAAGCAATTAAAGTAAGTAATTACTAGAAACCGAAAGGGAAAAAGTACTGTCAGGGGCAATGCTGTCAAACAGCATCATTTTCTTATGTTTTTGTTTTAAATATTTTACTGCTTCCCTTGCAACAGGAAAATATTTTCTATTCATATTTATACCATTATAAATGCATATTTATGTAAATTATTCATATCTAGTCATAGGGATCATTAATTTTCAGGATAAATGAATTGCACGTGGTGCATGTAGAAGCATGAAATACTCAAGAATTTAGGAACATGCCAATCCAAGTACGCTATTAGATTAGCTTGTGGTCATGCACAAGAACTGGAAATTTGCATTCATACATTTGCTATTTGATGCATAATACTGAGAATTTTGCAAAATAATACTGAGAACTTCGGAAAATAATTTATTGCATGTTTAAATCATAGCAATTGAAGAGAAAGCAAAATTGTATATTCCTTTAGGCATGAATAGCCAAGTATAAATACATTTGATTTACAAAGAAAATGATGGAAACCATAAAATATAACAACTATAAAGCTACGACACTATGATGGGTGCATCTATCATGACTAAGAGTAGGGAATATAACAACTATACAAAGAATATAAAGAAAATGACTGGCAACGTAAAATATAAGGCAAGCGTATGAGAGCTAGCTGACATCTCGATGATGGGTGGGCATCTAATATGGTACTAAGAGTAGGGAATTAATAAAACTTACAAAGAATATAATCATAGTTGCCGAAGATAAGGAATTTAAACTATACAAAGATGATAAGCAGGGCTGATACAAGTTATTAGGGTTTTTAGCACTAGCGTGCAAATAACGAAATGCTGGTGAGTGGAAGTAGGAGGAAGTTTGCTGCGTGCAAAAAGAGGGAACCGGAGGCTGTAGGTTAGAGGCTTGGTGAAGAGTCGCTAATTTGGTCTGCACTTGCAATGACATTAAATCTGAAAGTTGACGGCTGAAGGCAACACGCTGGCGACGGAAAGTGATAGTCCAGTTCTATTGTTTTGTAGGCGAGCATTGGGAAAACTGTGGGGGGGGGGGTTGGAGGAGAAGTTAAATAAGTCACTAATGTTGATCACAGCGCAAAGTGTACGAGCATGGAAAACTGGGTTGGAGGAGAGATAAATAGCACTAATGTTGTCACACCAAAGTGTAAGAGGAGTGGCTGATTCAACACCAAGTTCACGAATGAGTGATTGCAGCCAAAGAACTTCTGCCGTACCATTTGCAATAGATTTGTATTCACTTTCTGTTGAAGATCGTGTTATACTAGGTTGTTTCTTTGCCACCCAAGAAATTAAATTGGAGCCAAGATAAATAGCATAACCGTTAGTAGAACGGTGATCATCATTACAACCTCCCCAGTCGCTGTCAGTATAGCATTAGATAGCAGAATTTGAATTTGTAGAGAAAAATAAGCCATAGGAAACGGTAGCAGCCAAGTACCGTAACAATCGTTTGATAGCTTGCCAATGAAGTTCAGTTGGACCATGCATATATTGACATAGCTTGTTCACGGCAAAGGTGATGTCGGGGCGAGTGATTGTGGCATATTGTAAGGCACCAATAGTTTGGCGATATTGAGTTCCATCTGCAAGTGGAGTACCTTCAGCTTTAGTTAACGGAGGAGCAGTAGCAATAGGCGTGGAGCATCCTTTTGCATTAGCCATTCCCGTGTGTTGTAGAAGATCTTGAATGTACTTTTGTTGATGCTTGAATGTAACTTTTGTTTGACTGCAAACATCAAGATCCTTATAGGTGTAGTTGACTGACTTCCATTTCCCGAAAGTAGGCAATAGATTGCCTAAGTCGGCTTGAATGGAAATTCTATTGGTAGAATGCTTCAGTAAAGGAAGCTGAATCACAGGATCAAGGAAGTACGCTGTGATAATAATGAAATGCATCTGAGCATAGCAGCAAGAATACAGAATTGCTTGTAGGCAGCCATTACTGTATTATAATGAATAGAGATAGTGTCAGCATTGGATGAAGATAAAACCAAGAGAAAATAGAGACTGACTCAGGCGCGCGCTCTAATACTAGCTCGTGGATGGGCTTGTTTGAGACGGCATGGATAAAGAATGAGCAGCTTAATTGGAGGGTAAGACATAATGGGGTTTGAGCAAGCTTACAGACATAATGGGGTTTGGAAGCATCAACAAATCCTTTTGGCTGCTCCATATATATATCAACATCAAGATATCCATGCAAGAATGCATTTGAGACGTCAAGTTGTCGAAGAGGCCACTTTTGAGTTGCAGCATAAGCAAGAATGGTACGTATGGTAGTGGCTTTGACAACGGGACTAAATGTTTCATGAAAATCAATGCCAGATTGTTGATGGTAACCCTTTGCGACTAGCCATGCTTTATAGCGATCAACTGTGCCATTGGGTTTTCTCTTAATACGGTAAACCCATTTATTTCCGATTATATTTGCATTTGGTGGCTTAGGAACCAGGGTCCAAGTTTTAGTATTAGCAAGTAAGGCATCAATCTCACTTTGCATTGCAGTTTGCCATTGAGGGTAGGATTTAGCTTGGGTGTAGGTGATGGGCTCCACATTGCTATAATCAATTTTGGCTTTAGAATCCGACGAGATAGTGGAAAAATGAGATTGTCGTTTAGCCATAGTGGATGGACGTAAGGACATTGGATGAACATAATCAATTTTGGCTTTAGAATCCGACGAGATAGTGGAAAAATGAGATTGTCGTTTAGCCATAGTGGATGGACGTAAGGACATTGGATGAACACGCAGAGGAGAGGCAGGAAGAGGTGAAGAGGAATGATGAAGTTTCATAGTGGGCGAGATCAACTAACAAATTAAGGCCTGGGATTGTAGAGGATAAGTTCCAGTTGGGAGAAGGATTAGGTGATGGAGTTATTAAATTTGAATGTTGAACAGATGGGGTTGTGTGGTCAATGTGAGTAGGAGATGAAGGAAGACTATGACTCTGTGAATGTGAGGCAACGTCCAAAGCATTAGTTGATAAATGAGGAAATGTACAAAGATGCAGCCACGGTTGCATGGAGGAAGGTGACACCTGGGCAGCAGTAGTTGGACTTGTGTGAAATAAAAATTCATTTTCCTTGAAAGAAACATGTTTTGCAATGTAAATCCTACCCGAATCCTTGTCCAAGCATATGTATCCAGAATGATTAGGAGAAGAACCAAGATAGACACAAGGAGTACTTCTGAAAGAGAATTTATGAGAATTATATGGCCTAAGCAAAGGAAAAATGGTGCAGCCAAACACATGCAATTGATGAAAATCAAAGGTTTTGCCAAACAATTTAGTGTAAGGACTTTGCCCATTTAAAACAGGAATGGGAAATAGATTGATAGTTAAAATTGCTGATTGAAAAGCATATGGCCAATACTTGAAAGGAACTTGACTATGAGCTAATAAAGTTAAACCCGAATCAACAATATGTTGAATTTTGCATTCGGCTATGCCATTTTGCTTATGAGTATGAGGACATGCAACGCGATGGAGAATTCCTAAGCGTTTAAAGTGAGATTGTAATTTTTGAAACTCTCCACCCCAATCAGATTGAAAAGATTTAATGGGTAGATTAAATTGTTTCTCAACAAAAGCTTGAAAATTAAGAAATGAGGAAAACACATCACTTTTGTTCTTTAAGAAATAGATCCAGGTAAACCTGGTATAGTCATCAATAAATAAAACAAAATATTTAAAACCTAAATTAGATAGGGTAGGAGACGGTCCCCATACATCAGAGAAAATGAGTTCCAAAGGCATTGTGCTAGTATGAGACACAGATGGAAGATGAGTTCTCGTCAGTTTTCCCATACAACAAGCTGTGCATTTGGAACTTGGCGAAGAGGTGACCGAAACCAAATTATTTTCATTAATTATTTTGGACACAATCTTAGAGTGAGGGTGACCCAATTTATTATGCCACTCATCAAACGAAAGCATCTAGAGTGAGGGTGACCCTAATTTATTATGCCACTCAATCAAGACGAAGTACTTGGCTATGCCATTATATTGCCTCTCCATCTTTAGCAACGCTAGGGGCGTATGATAGTAGCTAAGCCGGCATGCCTTATTCATTCCTTGAATGCATGATTTGGCTTTGTTAAAGCGCTGATCCTTAACAAAGAAGATCCTTAACAAAGAAAAATGAGGGCCAAAATTCAAAGTAGCAATTGTTATCAAGGCAAAATTTATGGACAGAAAGCAATTTTTGTGAAATTGTGGGAACGTGTAAAACATGCTTTAAAGAAAAAGATTTTGAGGAGAGAGTAATTGACCATTACCAACATGTGCAATGTCCAATCCTTGACCATTTCCAACCCGAAGTTGATCAGCACCATGGTAGTCATTAGCAATGTGGAGTGAGGTGAGGTCAGGTGTGACATGATAGTTGGTTCTAGAGTCCACTATCCAAGGAAATGATTGGTTTGGTTGCTGGATATAAGGAGGTCGGATATAAGAGGACTGGATAAAATTGGCTTGGGCTCCATAAATGGGACGGGGTTCGTATCTACGTCTACAATGGTCTGTCGTATGATTTCGGAGGTTACAAATTTGACAAGGTCCCCGATATCGTCTTAGGTTGTGATTGTTGGTGGTGTTTGATGAAGTTGGTGATTGCGTGGTGTTGATTTGTTGTTAAGTGGGTGTTCGCTGAGCAAGATTGGCTATGGGTGATTCTTGGGCACTTTTTAAAAGAATTTCATGGGCTAATAGATGGCTATGAAATTCGTTAAATGACATAGGTTCAGGTCTAAGTTTCAATGCGGTAATGATGTTATGGTATTCGCTTCCTATATTTTGATAAACAAAGGCATTGAATTCAGATGTGCTCATGGTACAACCTGCAGCAGCTAATTTATCAGTAAGGGATTTGGCACGTTGGAGATATTGAGATACAGTTAAGTCATTCTTCTTGAGTTCCTGTAATTCGATATTCAGTTGAAGCTGTCGATTATGAGAGATTGAGCCAAAGGTACTGGCTAGGGCTGACCAGACTTCTTGGGAAGATGTCATGCCAATAACATATGGGAATACCTCCTCAAATAGGGAGGATAGCAGCCAACAAAGAAGCATCTGGTCCTTTTGGAACCAGGTTGGATATGCAGGATTTAGAATAGTTTCAGAAGGTTTACTAGAGTCAGCTATGGTTGTAGGGGGTTTTGGAGTAGAGCCATCAACAAAACCCATTAAATTTTGGTAATTTAGAAGGTTTTGGAGTAGAGCCATCAACAAAACCCATTAAATTTTGGTAATTTAGAAAAGGTAGAAATTGAGTTTTCCAGGCAAGATAATTCTTGCTTGTGAGCTTGATTGAAAAAGTGTGATGTGAGGTAGTAGTGGCCGAAATTGGAGTTTGAATGTTTGAAACCATGTGGGTTGGTTGCTCTGATACCATGAAGAGAAAGCAAAATTGTATATTCCTTTAGGCATGAATAGCCAAGTATAAATACATTTGATTTACAAAGATAATGATGGAAACCATAAAATATAACAACTATTAACGGGATGTCAGTGTTGTGTTGTGTTAGATGGTGACTAAATATAAAAACTTAGAAGCTATGGGAACAGCTATGGATGGCTGCATGCTATCTATGACTAATGAGTAGGGAATATAACCACTATAAAATAGCAAGAATATTAATATTTACACTATGATGGGTGCATCTATCATGACTAAGAGTAGGGAATATAACAACTATACAAAGAATATAATCATTGCCAAGAATAAAGGAATATAACAACTATACAAAGAATATAACAGCTATACAAAGATAGCTTTTTACAACAATAACATCAAAATGATTGTAATTATTTATTTAGTTTATGATGAATATGTCACTTTTCTCAACTTTTTTGGCCACAAGAAAGAAAATGACAAAGGGCATTCTTTCTCTTTGGACAAGCACTTATACAACTAGATATTGAAGGCATTAGGACATTCTTTCATACTTTCTTCCGCTTACCCAATTCGTACTATTTATTTCTCCTTTTACCTTTATTCTTATTTCAGTTATCTTTGTCTACTACTTATGCCTTCAGTGTGTACCTATACATAGAAGCTCCAATTAGACAAAGGTTTGCATCTTGAAATATAAAGATATGAAAATTATTCTGGCAAACATTATCCTTGATATGTGTAGTTATTTAATATAAGTCTAAGTACAATGTCATACACTAAATGCTTTTGACTTAGCTATTTTCTTGATCAAGCAATCATTGCATTCTACAATTCTTCTGTTCCTTACAATCAAATATCTACTTTAACTTACTTGATGAGTTTGGAAATGGATGGCTAGAACTTTATCCCTGCATTGACTTGTTTTTTCTTTTTACTTTACTTTCTAGTTATAGCTGAAAATAATTAACAATGAGGCCTATATTTAATAACAAGAAAATAATTAAATTGGATTTCTTATGATTTTATTTTGAGTGATAACTTAGACACTTTTAAAATGCTTAGGTGGATCTTTTTAATTATTTTTCACTTAGGAATAATACAAATCCACTATGGATGTACCAACGGCTTGAGGACGGTTTATTAAGACCTCAATTCGCAGATGCGGTAAATGATTTTATTGAATTTGCATTGTTACATCCTACATATATGGATGGTGACAAATTGTGATGCCCTTGCAATAACGTTAAATGTAGAAATCATAACTTCTTAGATATCGAGATAGTGCGATTCCACTGTTCAAATATGGATTCCTACCAAATTATTATTTATGGTATTTATATGGGGAACCAATAAGTGGGTCAAGCTCTGGAACCCATGAGGTAGAAGAATCTGTCAATCCAAGATGTGAAATGGATTCTGAAACAAGAGGGCGGTATTGTGAGATGGTTATGGATGCAACGGGGATGCGTGAGATGATAGATGATATGGAGGAAACACCACATCAATGCACAACAACTGTTTGATATGTTAAATCCTTCAAATCAAGATTTATGGCCCGGATGTAAGAAGCATTCTCAGCTATCTGCTGTTGCAAGAATGTTGTACCTAAAGTCATAGCATAATTTCTCTAAAAGATGTTTCGATGGATTCCTTGAGTTTCTACATGAGGTGCTTCTGGAAGAAAATGTCATAGCAAACACTTTTTATAACTCAAAAAGGCTAGTTTTGGGACACTTTTTACAACACAACAATATTGAACATGTTTGCTGAATTAATTTGTGATATATTATAAATATATTGTAGGTGTATTATGGTGTGTGGTATTGAATTGGAATTATTGATTATTATAGGTTTTCATGTTAGATATAAAGCAGGTTAATTATTAGGCAAAATTTTTTAATTTTTTTTAAATTAGAGATAAAATAGCATTAAATTAGCAACAAAATAAATTGATTTTATTAAAATAACCTAAATTTGAAGACAAAATAAAGATAGTTTACCGAAAAAAATAGTGATAAAATAATGACAAAATACCGACAACATTAGCGACAAAATTCTGACAACGATTTTTCACAAGTGCACGGAATCGCAAACAATTAATAAAGAATGAGTAGAGTATCATTCCCACGAGGATTGTATACCAAGTACCAAAATTGTGTTAGCTTACTATTATTTAAACGATAATAAGGAGAATTATTTTAAGAGATTAAATTAAAAGAAATAAAAGAGAATAAAAAGAAATCAAGCAAGATAATTTGATGACGAGGGTATTGTATATGCGCAAGTACGAAAATTGTGTTAGCTTTACTATTATTTAAACGATAAATTAAAAAGGGAGAATTATTTTAAGAGATTAAATTAAAAGTAAATAAAGAGAATAAAAAGAAATCAATGCAAGATAATTTTGATGAAAAGAAATCAAGGATTAAAAATACTATAGACAGATTTTTTGACTTCATTTAATTCTATGCCAATTTATTGCTATTAGTTTTGATTATCAATTTTAAGTGTTCAAGGTTTAGGGGATAGCAAGACCTAATTAGCTATTAAGGCTCTCGCTGATGTATTGTTAGGCTGTTTTAACTGCGTCTAATTATTATCTCGCATATAGTGCTAATGCAACATGAGTTAATCATTAAGTTTTATGGTTTTGTTATGATCATGAACTCTAAAGTCGTTAATTATTGAAACCGGCCGCATGTAGAGTCAAGACGCTATATAAGGCTTGCTACATCAAAGTTATTATTCTTAATGTAATTTATTTACCTTTTTCATATCAATAAATCCTTCTCCGATATGTGATTAATGAAATAAATGAATCGCAGGGGAAAAACTCTGCCTGAAGCATTAAGTTGCAATATAAATTTATACTTTGAAGCTAAAGAATAAGCAATCTAATATTATAGAATTGAAATCAGAAAATTAAGCTAGATCATCAATTGCTAGTACGCACAAAAGTTGAAGTTGCGACTGCATAGTAATTAAATAAAAGTCAAATAAACTGTGTAAATAATTCAATAAGAATATTATAGCAAAAAGAGAAAAGAAAAGCAAATCTAATATTATAAATTGAAATCGAAATTAAGCTACATCAAATCGCTAGTACCAAAGTTTAGTTCGACATAGTAATTAAATAAAAGTCAAATAAACTTGTAAATAATCTCATACAGAATAATAAGCAAAAAGAGAGTTTAGAAATAAAAACTAGTCAACGATAGGCTTGAACGGCTTCCTTGAATCTTGACACCAATCTTTAGCACTTGAAGTCTTGAAGAGAGAAAACTATGTAGAAAATAATAGAACAAGAGATGTAATATACAATGAATGGATTCCCCTTCGAATGGATAGTCTCTCTCTTTATATAGAGTTTCTGAAATATCTTCGTGTTCGTTTAGGAAAGTGAATCTTTATTGAGTAAGAAATCTTTTTGAGATAGGAAACTGTTTAGGCTTTGTATTTCTTCTCAATTAGGAGTCTCCCAGCACCTAGATAGGAAATAAGCTGGTTTCCTATAAAAATCCTACAAAATTCCTCAAGATTAAATGGAATATGATTCAAGGAAGCTTTACACAAAAATATAATAAAACTAAATAAAAACTAATTAAAGTAATTAAAAAATAGTAAAAATCCTAATAAAACTATATTAAAAATGCTATAAAAATAACACTATCAAATTCCAACAAAATACCTTCAAAATTTGTCTACTTATTTAATGAAATTATCGACAAAAATTTCAAACTTAGCGACAAAAATTTTATCGCAAATTTAACGTCAAAATCTGGTTTTTGTCGCTAAAGAATAGCGACAAGTGTTTTAGCATCAAAATTTTTTTGACGCTATTTTGATGGTAAAAACCTACTAGCATCAAAATATTTTGAATTAGCGACAAAATTGTTTGTCGCTAATTTTTATTTTTCTTGTGGTGTCAGGTCTTCATGAATCTGACATTCGAAGCACCTTTTCACAAAAGAAATACAATCTTTTTCTATTATCTATCAGAAGAACCATTGTTTGAGAATCATCTGTGTTAAAAGCTTTTCCGCTTGTGGCATGTGCCACACATAGTGGCTTGCGTCACTTATTCACATAGTGCGCCATTACCGCACAGACAGACCCCGTTTTATTTGATAATGAGTTTTCCTCACAATCAGGCTTAAGAAATGTGATTTAGATCACAAAGAAAAGAAAAAGATGAGGTAGAGGGTTTTAGACTCTTAGTTTACCTTACTTTGAAGAAAAACTCAAGATTGTATTGAAAATGGCAATGAATACCCAACATCTTGTTCTTTGATCAATGATCCAACATTTAGTTGATTGATTAGTGTTTTAGAGAAGGATTGATTGCAAAACCCATTGTAGATTTTGATAGAAAATGAACTCTCCCTTAAAATAAATTTATAGATTTAGATTTATTTTAAGGGAGAGTTCATTTTCTATAGATTTAGATTTAGACGTTTGAGAAACAAAAAAGCAAGAGTTTTGTTAAACAACCAATTCTCCTCCCCTTTTGCCTAGATCCTTTATTTATTTATAAGCAAAAGAGTGGCTAGGTGAACCTAACTTTGGGGCCTAGGTTCCAAGGGCCACTGATGGGCCCTGAAATGGGCTAGGCCCAATTTTCATGAAATTAGTTTGGGCGATATGCAAAATGAGGCAATGCACCAGAGCGTATTACAGGCGCATCCGAGATGCTTCCCGGTCCTTGTTTCAATACGAAAAACACTAGAAACCCAAAAACTTAAAAATGGCCCGACGTGTCATATTTCTTAAACTCAGATTATTAGCTTGAGAATCAAATTCATCGGATATCTAAAACTCATTTTATAATAAAAATGTTATCATCACTGAGTTCTTTTGTGGCAAAAATTGAGCATCTACACTTGTCTTTCCATTCTATCATCTTTTTTAACATCACAATCACGTGCTCGAACCATTGCTGCATATCTTGAAGAATAGAAAATTCATCTTATTTCTTTACCTTGCTACTTTTGTTAAACATATGGATAAGAACAGAAACAAATAGAATCAAATATTAATAATAAATACAGCAACAATAAGTTTTTATTTCACAAAAGAATAAGAATAAAATGATTTGACATTAAAAAATCATGTAAACACAAAAGGAAAAGAAATGAAAGCAAACGTAAACAATTAAAAACAAACGAAAGCAAACAGAAACAACGAAAGCAAACAGAATCAAATGAAATCAAATGGAAGTAAACGAAAATAAACGGAGACAAATGAAAGCAAATGGAAACAAGTGGGATCAAATGAAAGCAAATAGAATCAAATGGAAACAAATGGAAACAAATGGAATCAAATGAAAACACACGGAAGCAAATAGAAATAAACAAATATAAACAAAAGCAAAATAAAGATAGATAAAACCTGATTTGAGTTAAGGCTTTGATACCAAATGATGCGGAATCCCAAGAACAGAGTCTTGATATCCTAAATTAGATTTCATACAAAAACCCTAAATCCCAAATTAGGAACTCTAAGGAATTTTCTTTTTGGGTGAAATTGTAGATCTTAACCTAATACTCAACTAGAAGTATGAACCAAAGATATCAAGGTGAAAGGACGAATGCCACAAATATTAATTATCTTTGATAAGTTCAAAAATAATTTCAATAAAGAACCAAAGAGAATTCACCTCTCTTAAAATAAAATGTATAAATTGAAATTTGTTTATCAATGTCTGCCTTACAATACTGAAAACTAAGTATTTATAAGCTAAGAAATCCGAAAAATTAAATAAAACATAAAGCCCAATTTAAATAGGCCCAATTACTCTAATTAAAATATAAAACTAATTAAAAGAGTCAAGGCCCACATGTTTGGATTATGTTATTTAGCTTTGGACTTTCTTTTAGGTACACCTCTTCATGATCACCATACGCTCGTTGTTTTTCCATCGTTCAACACGCATCAAGAAGCCTTATATGGAAGAATTGATGTCCAAATTTATAAGTACGGCAAAGGTAAGATGTCAAATTCAAGAGGCTTCTATCATGAACATAGAGACGCAAATTGCACAATTGGAAAATACAATTGTAGGTAAAGCACAACGATCATTGCTTAGCAACTCTGAGAAGAACCCAAAAGAGAATGTCAAGGCAATAACATCGAGAGATGGAAAGTGTCAGAGGAGTATAAGCCAAAAGAAAAGGTAGATAAAAAGAATGAAAAGCTAGTTCTTGATGAGGTAAAGGATGATAATAGGAGTGAACCAAAGGTAAGAAGAATTTAAATGTTACAAATAAAGGTATATCTTCAACTACTCTTTCCTAATCTAATATAGATCTGAATAGATTTCCATACCCTAATAAAATTATGAAGGATAATCTCAATTTGCTAAATTTTTAGAGATCTTTAAGAAAATTTGTATTATTATTCCTTTTAGTTTAAGGCTTTGACCCAAATGCCTAAGTATGCAAAATTTCTTAAAGATATCCTTTCTAACAATTGAAAATTAGAAAAGTATGAAACTAGCAAATCAACTAAAGAGTGTAGCGCCGTTGTACAAAATATGCTACCTGCTAAGCTTAAGGATCCATGGAGTTTTATTATCCTTTGTGAATTAGGTGATATTGAATTTGATAAGGCATTGTGTGATTTAGGTGCTAGTATAAATTTAATGCATTTATCTTGGTGCAGGGATTTAAATCTTGGAGAGTTAAAGGAAACAAGTATGACACTATGATTAGCTTATGGGTCCATCAAAAGATTGGCATAAATTATTGAAGATCTTTTGGTGAAAGTTAGAGAATTTATTTTCCCGGGTAATTTTGTTGTTTTGGATATAAAAGTAGATAGAGCAATCCCTCTAATTCTTGGTAGGCCATTTTTGGCTACAGCTAGAGCTTTAATAAATGTTAAGTAGGGAACACTAACTTTGAGTTTAAATAATGAAGAAATAATTTTTGATATTAAGAAAGCTATGAAACATCCTGATGTTCTTAAGAATGGTATGTATTTCTCTATTGACTGTATTAATGATTGCAAGAATGAATATAAATATGAAATCTTATTAAAGGTTGATATGGAGAAAAATGTGGAGAATGCTTCAAGTTAGCAAGTGCAGAAAAAGATAAGGAAAAAACAGAAAAAGATGGAGAATGATTCTCCACTTCTATTGAAAATTGATGAGAAAAAAAAGATTCAAAGGATTCTCTCAAAGAAACATCCAAAATTGAACTTAACTCTTTCCCATCATACTTGAAATATGTTTTTCTTCAAAATGATACTAACTTGGTGATTATTTCTGCATTTTTTGATAGATAAAAAGGAGCAAAAGTTGACAAAGGTCTAAGAATGTGTAACAAAGAAATTGGATGAAAAAATTTTTGATATTAGAGGACTAAGTCTAACAATTTATATGCACAAGTTTCTCATGGATAAAGCACCAGCAAAGCCATCTAGAGACACAATTGTCACCAATCAGATGATTCTCTAACCTCTCATTTAAGTTAAAGTGAAAATTGATTATCTTCAAATTGAGTTTCATGAGTTTGTTAGACACCATCCACCAATGTCTGAGAATTGAAGTCTTAGCTAGTGGTCCTCAATTGCAAGTCCTCTATTGCAAATAGGGAAGTATTATGTTTCCCTACTTTCATTTCTTTTGTACTTTTATTTCGCTTTGAGGACAATGCTAATCTTAAAGTTTGGGGTAGGGGAAAATTTTTAATTTTCTATTCCTAGTGTTTAGTGTTTGTTTCATATAAATGCATGCTTAAATTCATTGATTGTAAGAATCTTGGATGATGAAACTGTTGTGTGATAAGAGTGTAGCTTGATTTGGACCATCATTGCACTTATAAATTGATGAATGTGCTTGTTTATGCTTGAATGATTATTTTCAATGGTGATTACCAAAGCTAAAATTTTAAATAGCTTCTAGAATTCTAG
The DNA here is from genome assembly GCF_014843425.1 of Jatropha curcas. Next base: position 1,281,148 of record NW_023590704.1, read on the forward strand.
AATCCTTTTGATTTTCCCTTGATGCAAAACCCTAGGCAAGTCAAGATATAGGAAATGATCTAAATATTCTTTGGATCATTAATATTAATTCACTTTTCATTATACCTATCCTATGACATTAACTTTTACTACCTTTTTTAGCCTTTGAAGTATGCTAAATGCGTACTTAATTATTTTTCTTTCCATAATGCATATTAGACTCGTATAACTAAAACAAAAAGCATTTTACCTCCCTTTATGCAAGGAAATTAGTCATTAAATTATATCTTAAAGCTTATGCATTATCAAAAGAAAGAAAGAAAGTATAAATTGCACTTTATTTTCAACTTTCATTTCTCTCTTATTGTTTGAATTGAGAGGTCCCACAATCCATGTAGTTTAATGAATTAATGTTTGATTGGGTTGATGATCTTTAACGTAAGTGTATGTAGTTGGGAAAATTTCTAGTAATGCTCCAGTTAATTGGAGTTTATAAAAAAATTAAAAAAAAATAAAAAGAGAGAAGAAGAGAGGCATATTGTGAAAAAGTGCAATTAAAGAGCTTTATTGTTTATTGTGCATTATTTTTGTGATATAACTTGGATTGATTAGTTTTTTCTAATTTATTTTGAGCTTTTTTTCGTTCTTTGTAACTCTTCACCCTAGCCGTACATTACAAGTTAATAAAGACCTTTTGATCCTTTATCTTGAATTGTCTACATTAGTGAAGAGGTGAATGAAAAGAGGGTCTATGGAAATTCAAGCTTAGTAATTGCTGAAGCTAATTGTTCTTTTGTTGCTTTGATGATTACTTGAAGAAACATATTGTTGATTGAATGTTAACAAGCACACACATACGCAGAATTTGTGGCTTATGATAGATGAGATGATATTGATGGTTTTAATTATTTAGTCTAGTGGATGATTTATCTGAGCAGATTGAAAGAGATGGTTTGTGGCTTATGATAGATGGGATGATATTGGTGGTATAATTTCTTGAATGTAGTGGTTGATTTATCTTAGAGGATTGAAAAGGATGGATTGATTGAGCATGTGTTTTGATGATTTCTATTTAGTTTTTGTTTCTAGTTTTAGTTTTATTCGAGGGTGCAAGTAAAATCAAAAGTTTGGGACAGTTGATGTTTTGCTATTTTTTATATTTTTTAATGAGTTCATTTTGTTTACTTTGTGATGTTTTTAATATGTTTTAGTTAGATTTTCATTTAATTTTTATGATAAGTTGCTTTTCTTTCCATTTTAGTTGTTTTTCATGTTTTCACAAGTGTTTCAGTATAAATGGAAGTTTGCAAACAACTTGAGAAAATTTGAAGAATTAAGCTTAGAGGATAGAGAAAATCACAACCATGTTGTGATTAGAGTCACAATTGTGAGGATTGTTGCAAGTAGAATTTTAAAGAAAGGTGACAGATATTTCACAACCAGCCTATGAGATTTCAACAAGCTGTGGATCTACGAGTGGACGAATTTGAAGAAGGCCGAATTTAAAAGGAAATTTGGAATTTTTGCAATTCTTTTGTTTTCAAATAGGACTAGGACTCTAATGGGGATATAATTTCCATGCTTTTATTATAAAAGGAAGAATATAACAGAGAGATAAAAGGTTAGAAACATAGATTTTAAAATTCCAATTAAGATGTTTTTTCTTTAGACGTAAGAGGAAGAAAGCTTATTGATTTGAAGAAAGAAGTTAAAGACGATCAACCTGATCTTAGAATTTGAATTCAATTTTCTATTTTTATTTTCTTAAACTTCAATTATATATTCTTCTCTTTTTATTTTGTGTTCTTTTGATTTAGATATGGAGTAGTATTATTTTGTTGGGAGAACATGAAACATTAACTTGGAATGAATATTTAATTTTAAATATATGATTTTCAAATTTGGATTTATGCAAAAATTTGATCTTAATGCTTAAGTGATATCTGATTGATTCAAATTTCTTAGTTTGTTCTAGTGGAAGAATTAAGGCTCTTTAATTGATCACTTTCATGTATGAGTATATTATTTTTTGTATAACTTATTCATCATGGATATTTTCTGGTCAAAGATATAGGGATTAATTTGTCTCCTAGTGGGAGGAATTATAAATTTTTTCAACTTTCATGCAATTTAATCCTTAAGTTTCTTAGAAAGAGTTAGAGTTGAATTGAAAATTTATTTCCTGGTAGGATGAATAGGCTTTAGAAAGAACCATTAATCATAAATTTGATTTTCTATGTTAAAATTATATTCAATTTAGTTAAGATGGATTGTGGACCCTGACTTTTTAATTTATTGAGTTATCCCAATTTAGTTAATTGTTTGTTGAGTTTGATTAGTTTTTATTTTATTTACAATATTCAATATAATTGTTTTCTCAAATAATAGTGATAATTTTAGATTAATTGGCTACCTAACTTTGGTCACTGAGGGATTGATATCTAGACTCAACAGTCCTATATTACTTGAATGACTAGTTTACTTGTTAATGTAGGCTAGGACACATACTGACCCTCGTTGCTTGCAAGATCCTTATGGATAATTCATATGGGGTCCAACGACCTGACAATGACTCTAATCCCCGCCGCTTATAAGCATCATTCTCATTTCGATACCATTGTTTGCAAGGTAATGGCCAACCCCAGCGATCTAATAGTATTTATGGTCATTTCATCATAGTGATTCTACTTCATCCCAAACCACCAAGCACAACATAATAAATGGGATTGCACAAATGTGTTTCAAATAAAAATGCATAATTCATCATTTACTTTACACGATATATATACTCCCTCCGTCCCATTTTTTGACATGATTTAACAAAACACGCATATTAAAAATTTAGTCAATAAAAGTTATTTTGCCCTTTTTTACCCTTAACTTATTAAGATATTAATAAAAGTTCTCTATTTAATGAAAGATCATAAAGGTTATAATGGGAAAAAATAATTGTTTACATGTATAAATTATAATGGAGAAAATAATTGTTTCAATGTCATTAAACTAACATTTTGAGAAAAACCTTACAATATATTTTTGGGACATTTAAAAAAAAAAAGAATACAGCAAAGCAAACCAATAGGAACGGAGGAGAGTTTTAATATATATATATAAGCGCATGTCACACTACACATAAATAACGCCAAATGTAATACATAAGAATACATTAAGAAATTTAAATTATTTAACACTAATTCACCTAACAGAGCTATAAGCTCAATTTCAAATTTATTGTGTCCTCTTCACCGAGCTGTTATCTTTACTGACCATATTTCTCATCAAAGTTCCCTAAATACATTTAATCTCTATAATATGACATATTTTTCTCATCGAAAGTCTCCTAAAATAATTGAGAAGGGAGAACGCATATATGAGGATTTTCTAAAGTCCTTTACACATTTGGAGATTATTAACCTTACTTTAATAATTTAATTTATTCACTCACTTAATGAATTTTATCTTTAAATCAAACTTAACATATTTCTCATAAATTCCTAAAATAATTGAGAAGGGAGAACCATATGAGGATTTCTAAGTCCTTTACCATTTGAGATTATTCTTACTTTAATAAATTTAATTTATCCTACTTAATGATTTTATCTCAACTTATTATTAATTCTTAAATTTTATTTAGATTCAATTTACCGAATTTCAACAGCATTTTTTCTATATTTTTACGTCCAACTATACAAGAAAATAGTTATTCACTAACTACAATCACATAACTCATCCATCGGGAAATCAACGTTCATGTTTCTGAAAAATCCATCCTCCATCAATTGAAAAATACAATTTTGCAGTTATTACTTCACATTTGATAATTTTCAATTTAGTTTTTAAAATTCAATATCCAACAATTTATATGTTTAACTACCCTGTCATCAAGTAGGCCCAACATTTAATTGAATTTATCAAGCATGTAAGTTTATTTGTTACCCATTTATTAATTTATAATCACCTCTATTCTTATAAAATTTCGTTTCAATTTTTTGATAAGTTTACATATAATATCATATCACATAATCATTCTCCTAATTATTTATACAAATCCATGCTCATAATATTTATTCTACAAGCTATTGTTTCACATTTATACAAAAATATTTATTCCATTAACTTTAATTAATATAATATTCTTCAGCTAGAGCTTGATATTTAACATCATCATTAAATCATGATGAAAAATCAATCAATGGGTTATTGAATCAATTTATTCCACACTTTGAGCAATTTATTTTCCCTTAGGCTTTGTGAATTGTGTCATTTATTTAAGTGGAATTATGGAAAGAAATAGGAGTAAATGGAATGTGGAACTAATGGAATAAGTTGAAAATTATTATGTTCAAATACTAAGAAGATTATAAAAAAATAAAAAAAAAAGTCAATTTATAAATGGAAAATTGAGATGATAGAATGAATTTGGATGTTGGAAAATTGAAAATAATTAATAATTCCAACATTAAGGAAAATGAATCAATGGAAAATAATGAAATCTATAAATTTGAGAGGATTTTAATTGTGAATAAGAGAAGAGTTAGGATATAATTAGTTATGAAAAAAAATCAACTTATTATATTTAAAAATATTTTTCATTTAATAGTTTTCCAAACTATCCTTTATAGCAGAAAAAATAATAACTATAGTTTTGAATAATTTAATAAATTATAATAAATAAATAAATCTTAAAAATGAATAAAAAATTATTTACTTCATAACCACAAACTACTCATTATTCACCATTTTGGTATAATTCAATTATTCAATTACCATTTTGTAAAAATTAAGTCAAGTCATTTGTACTTAGTCTTGACCAATTTGTACAAATTAGATCGTGTCACGACAAGGTAAGTCATGCACAAATTAAGTCAAGTACAAACCAAATCTATGTATTTTGTGGGTAAATTATATTAATGGTCACCTAATTTTATACTTAATTTTATTCAGATTACACAATTTTAATTTGTCATTCTTTAGTCACTCAACTTTAATTTTTGTTTGAACGCAAGGTCACTTACTGAAATATGGTAATCGGAACAGTAATATGACATTAAGAATTACATATATAACAAAAATAAAATCATGATTATAAAGGAATATAAAAAAGAAAAGGAAACAAGATTACACAATATAAATGATAGAGTGAAAGTTTTTTCTCTTTTATTTTTTTGTAAATGACATTATTTAATAAATAAATTAATAGATAGATTTCAAATTAATCTATTAGGAGAAAATACAAATTTTTTAAAACAAAATTTTTTATTTTTATTACCATGTTAGTATTTCTGATGATGGTATTCCGATGAGTGACCTCTGGTTGAACCAATCATCAAAGTTTAATGACTAAAAAATAATAAATTAAAGTTATGCGACCTTATGAAATTAAATATAAATTAAATGACTATTAGTATAATTTATCCATATTTTGTACAAATTAAGTCAAGTCATTTGTACTTCCGTTAACCAATTTGTACAAATTAGATCATGTCACGTACAAGGCAAGTCATGCACAAATCAAGTCAACGTGCATTCAATTCAATTTCATATTTTAATATTTACATTAATCTTAATTGGCATGTGAACTGTGGATTTTGGTTTGTGATTTATCAATCTCATAAACATTTATTATATAGCGATATGATTTATATACTTTACTCGTTAAAATTCACAAAGATTTTTTTTTTTATTTTTACTTTTCCTCTCATGTTCTACTGGAATATAACAATAGCTTCAAAGGCTAAAAGAAGATAATGTTGAAATGAAATAAAATTTTGACGAAAATTAAATAATAGTTATTAAGATTTATGTTATATAAGTGCATATATATTAGTAATAATTATCTAAATTTATGTGATCATTTGATTAGTAATTTACCAATGTTGTTTTCCTATAGATTATCTAGCCAATTTAAAAACAAAAAAAAAAAAAAAAACCTCCTCTAGTTTAATAATTATATCAATAAAATTTTATGTGATCATATTGATTAGTAAATCATATACCAATGTTGTTTCCTATAGATTATCTAGCCAATATTAAACAACAAAAAAAAAAAAAAAAATTTAAAAAAAAAAAAAAAAAAAAAAATCAACTATCCAAGTTTATTAATGTGTTATCTTGTAATTTATTTTTTTATGTTTGATTTAATTCTTAAGTACTAGAACTTCATATTTTAATGAAATGTTGTCTCCAAGTTTAAACTAAATTACATAATAAATGAAACTGAACAGGTGAAAATTATTGTCTTTATAAAACAAGTACAAATGCTTAGTAGAGAATCTTACTCAACATCAACAATGTTGCAAGTATATATATATATAATCCTTACACCTCAATTAGTGTACCACTACGTGTCAAACAAATTTTCAAGTTTCACTCCACATGAAGACAGCAAACTCTAGAAATCTATAATTATTATTAATTAAAATTTTCGATGATGAGTTTGAATCAGCCACTTTAACAATAACTGAATTACCATTGGCTGATATTAGGGATGAAAATTTTATCCAGATTGAATCGACCCGATTTTTGAAACGGGTCGAGATAGTATTTTTACTACTCGTATCGAATTTAGGTCAAATTCAGATTTAAAGACTCGGATACCCTCTACTCGTTATCCGTTTAATTAATATTCTAAAAATATTTAAAATAATTATTTTTCTCAAAAGAAAATTTTTTATATATATTATTTTTCTCAAAAGAAACAACTTATATATATAATATATATATATAATATATATAATATATATAATATATAATATATATATTAAATTTCATTATAACTAGTGTTATAATTATATTTAATAACTAGTGTTATAATTATATTTAATATTTATTAAGTCAAAATAATAATTTTATAAATTTTACTTACTTTTTATATTTGAAAAATAAAAAAATAACATTTTTAATATTAAATAGATATTTAAAAAGGGTTCTGGTATTTAAACGTGTAAATATAATCTTATTCAGGTATGAAAATGAATTTCTAAATGAATTCGAGACATGTTTAGATACCCAACTTATACTCGAGTTCAGGTTTGAATAGTATATTTTAAATAGGTACTCATCCCGTTGACATCCTTAGCTAATACTTCACTACAATTTCTTGAAAATCTTATGTTTTTTACAATATCAGTTGTTAAAAAAAGAAATTTTTTAAACTCCAGTTGAATATCAATTCTTAAACAGGTAAATTCAAACTTGCTACTTGTTGAAATTATTTGATAAAAATTTCTAACTATTAACAATTATACTAAATTTTGTCATAATCTATGTAAAGAAACATTAATGAGACTATCCACATCAACTATTACAAAATGTAACTATTTGAGTAATATACATGTAAATATAATTTACATTCATAAAAAACAGCTTTAAAAATGTAACTATTCAAATCTAAATTCTATTTATTGTTTTGTTATATTCAATATTGTTAAAAATGCAAGAAAATGACTCTAGGAATTAATAGACTCACAATAGCTTACTACAAAGATAACATTTTTTATAGTAACTTTTTAAATATAAATGAGCTTTTTTTATAGTGACTTTTGAGAGAAGGTCTATTATTTTGGTTGAAGTAACAATATGAAAACGTCGACTTTGAACTAATAATTCTTTTGTATATAAAACATTATGAAAATATCGACTTTTGGGCTTTGAACTAATGTTTTTCTATATCGTAACACTGTCAACTTTTGCATTTTTGAACCTCTCCTACTTTGATTGAAGTCACACTGTCAACTTCTGCAAAAAGAACTGAAGAAGATATAAATCAATAATAAATATAAATTATTTATATTTATGAAAATATCTTTTAACTTATAAAGATAACCTTTCTCACATTGAGTTTTTGATTGTAGATAGCCTTCTTGGGCCATATTTTGGAAGTCTACTATCTTAGTAAATGTGACACTGCGAAAATATTTACTTTTGAACTAATAATTGTTCATCATATAAAGCAACAATATAGGTAAAATATGATTTATAATCAAGAAAAACAATTCATTTTCAAATTTAACTTTTTAAATATAAATAAATAATTTATTTTATTATATTTTGGTGTTGTTAAATGGGCAAGAAAAAGACTTAACCATTTTGGATGTAAATGTTTTTTTTTTTTTTTTTGCAAATAGGACTTAACCATTTGGATGTAAATGTTTTTTTTTTTTTTTTATGCAAATAGCTTTTTTTTTTTTTTTTTTTTTTATGCAAATAGCTTTTTTAACGGTGACTTTTTTTTTTTTCTTTTGTAATATTTTGGGGGGCTAGTATTTTAGTTGAAATGACATTATGAAAAATATCAACTTTTGAACTAATAGACAATATACGTAAAATATTATTTATTGTGAAAAATAATTTATTTCTAAATTTAATTGTTTAAATTTAAATTCTAATTTTTTTTTTATTATATTTGACATTGTTAAGCAAGCAAGCAAAAGACTTCAACATTTTGGATACATATGTTTTTTTTTTATGGAAATACTTTTTTTGGTAGTGACTTTTGGGATATATATTGTAAGTCTATTATTTTAGTTGAAGTGACATCGTGAAAATATCGACTTTTCAACTAATAGTTGTTCTATATATCAACCGGTTCACTTGGTAAGAGGGTACACGAGTGGGAGCTTGGCCCAGACAGGAGGAGGGTCCCTCACAATGCACCATACTACATGTTGTCGACGAGGTCTGTCCAGTTGGCACAGGACATTGCTGCTGCTCGGAGGGGGTCAGCTACTACAGACCACCTAGTGGCTTTCGTGTCGGGCACTTACACGATATTTATGCAAACTCACCTCTTGATTCACATCCCTCCTCCGATGAAGTTTGATCCCTTTATTGAGGCAGAGGAGCTAGATAGAGGCTAGGGTGCTGTCCCGGTACAGGTAATTTTCAATTCTTTTATTCTGTTGTTTTGGCTTTGCCCTAGTGTCTTTCATTCATAAATTGTATCTTATTTTTGCAGCAGCAGAGCGGTAAACACGTGAGGGGCTCCAATCCTGGAGCTCCAGATATGACTGTTATTGTTGTCATGCCCGAGCATGGGCCAGGTGCTTAAATCTCTTTTATTTTGGACTGCATAGGTCAACTGCCCAAGGTATGCTAGAGACGCATCTCGTGAGTCCATATTGGATATCAACGCCCCGCTGCACCCATGTGATTATTGCTTTTTTTATTATTATACTTTCTCATTGTTTGCCTCTTCCCCTGTGTTATTCTGCAGGTGTCCATTGATGACTACAATGAGATGTGCCAACTGTATGAAGCAGCTCGCTTGAAGTTAGCAAAAGAGAGGCTCTTAGATGACCATATATCTGTAAGTATAAACACTAAAAAAAAGAAGACATGCAATGCATATGCCATGCATACATGTAATGCAATTACTAATATTTATGAATGTGTACAGAGAGTTGATATGGTGCCTCCTACTAGTCGGGGCCGAGGGGAACGCCATGGCGGGCTTATGGTTCGCGGAGATGGACGCCAGCCGGTGATCGTCGAAGAGACCGAGGAGTCTGGCAGTAAGGACTCGAAAGAGATGGCCCCAAACATGTTTTGAGCCAACTGCCCCATCTTATTTCTGCTTGTTTTTTCCTTTTCTTCTCTTTTTTGTACTTGGACCCAACTTAGGGAATTTTCTTATAAGGAATTATTATTTTCATGTGAGAAGGATAAAGGACAGTCTCTTTATAAGTTTTTGAATGATATTAGTGCTCCAAAGTTAACATTCATGCTGCTGATTGAATCCGGAAATGAAAAACAAAAGGACAGGATTTTTCCAACTGACTGCTTGCGCCACACATAGTGGCGTGCACCACTAGCACTATAGAGGCAACTAGCTGTCAATCTGTCCTTTCTTTGCTTACTATAAAAACACATAATACACCTTATGAGGTACAAAAGCTCCTCTCTCTTACTCCAAACGACGCTTTCACTCAAAACTCCTCCGAACTTCTCCTTTATTCCCCTTTTTCAATGGATCGGACCTTAGCGCCTGCATTTGAAGCATTATTCCACAGTTTTAGCCGTGAAAATTAGGACTTGTTATCACCATTCTAACTCAACGGGCTGAGTTACTAACGAAACATTCAGGTCCAACTCGGGTTGCTGTGATGGTTGATCAACCACTTTGATCCTTGGACAACTTATTTCGGCATAAGGACTTAGAAATCTGTCCATTATTTGAAGAATTCAGCATTATCTCTGGGAGAATACTCGTGGTTGAAGAAATTCATGCGATGCCCTAGCTGGATACAGACCCTGCTTCACTTATTCTGCTTGTCTTCGATTTCACGACTTATGAGATACCGTCTTATGATTTTGGAGCTGATGTTGTGCCCCTACGATCGCTTGTCGACCGTACCTTAGGTATGGACTGTGCTAGCCCATTCTAGCCGTCTCTTGTTTGCTTCTGCCTTCTTAGTCTGTACTTGCTACTCAGTGGCATTAATGGCTATGGCAACCTTAGGTTGGTGCTCATAGTTGAACAGATGGCTATGCGATGCACGCCTTTTCCACTTATTCTAGTAGAGACATTTACTTGGCTAGAAGAGTATGTTCGGGACTCTAGCTCATTGCTCAGTTCGATGGGGATCCACTTCTACTATAGGTAAATGCATTTTTTCGTCTTTTCTCTTTTATGCTCTAACTTCTGCTTAAACCGCCCTTGCGGGTTTTCGACTTAATGAGTTCTCTTCTTTTTTATTATAATTATCCATCATTATATTTTTTTTTTTTTTTTTTTTTATTATAATTATCCATCAATTATATTTTTTTTTTTTTTTGTGCTCCAAACTTTTTTTTTTTTTTTTTTTTGTGCTCCAACTTTTGCTTAAGCTATCCTTGCGGGTTTTCGACTTAACGAGCTTTTCTCTTTTTTTATTTTTATTATTTATCATTATATATATATATATATATATATATTGGTGCTCTAACTTTTGCTTAAGGTGTCCTTGTGGATTTTCGACTTAACAAACTTTTCTCTTTTTTTTTATATTCTTCTTTTTTTATATGCATTTGCAGTTGTGGGCTTTTGAGAAGCTACAGGTGATGGCTCCACCATCGAACTATTTGATGTTTGATTATAGACCACGAGTCTATGCCTGTCGTTAATGTCATTTGATTGGCGAGACTATGGGAGACTAGACTGCTATTTTTTAGGATCTTAGCTCCGAGGGAGTCAGATGGACTTACCTCTGGTGGTATAAAGAGCGAGTCACAGTTTCCTCTTACATGCTCTCTATGTGCCCTTGTGTGGGTTGTCCATGGCACTTATTATCCCAGCCGCGTAACTAGGTAATACAGTCGTCATCAGGCTATCCTTGATTACATGCGATTCGAGGGTAGTCTTCTTACATAGCGATTCCTGTCTTGCTTTATTTCCACCTGGCCTAGTCGCACGACTGTACCCATTTCTGATGTGGCCGATACCACTTCATTAGATTTGTACCGCACTTGGCTACAGTCTTATTCCAAAGTCGGTGCTGATTCAAAGATGGTTGATCTGTTGATAGCTAGATTTCTGTTAGGACCTAGCATGTAGATGCTTTTATCTTGATTTCTAATGAAATGTACTAAACAATGTGCAATTTATATGTGCAATTTATATAATGTATGCGCTTATTATGAATGAACTGACTTTTGCTTTAAAATGTTTGATATATTTCCTGCAATTCTATTTCATCAAGTTAAATTCACAACATTTGCGTATCAACATAAACTTATCATAAGACGCTTTAAAGTTATTAAGAACAAAAAAGGTGAATTTATTAATTGGGCTTTGCCATAAACATTTCAAGCTATACATAAAATTTCTTCAATCTATCCATATTGACTAGTTCGGTAAACTCATTTACATAAAATTTCTTCAATCTATCCATATTGACTAGTTCGGTAAACTCATTTCCTTCCATGTCTGATAACTTCACTGCACCTTTGAAAAACATCTTCTTGATCAAGTTCGAGCCCTCCCAGCTAGGCTTGAACTTCCCTCTCGAGTCATGAGTGTTCGGCTGCATCTATTTCAGAACCAAATCCCCTATTCTAAGTAGCTTTGGATGAACTCTCTTGTTGAGGTGCTTAGTTATCCTCCTCTTATACAATTGATCCATGAATCTAGTATTAAGCATTTTTCCATCTAGGAGTGCTAATTCTTGATAATGGTTTTCTGCCCATTGGCATTCTGGAAGCTTAGATTCCAACATTATGCACAAGGACTGCACTTCTATCTCAGATGGTAGTATAGCTTCCATTCCATATATAAGAGAATAAGGGGTTGCCCTATTCGCAGATTTGGTTATGGTTCGGTATCCCCACAAAGAATATTGTAGCTTGCTCACCCAGTCGCAGTGATTTTCTGCCATTTTGCTCAATATCTTCTTCATGTTTTTGTTTGCAGCCTCCACTGCTCCATTAGTTTGTGGCCTATAAGATGAAGACTTGTGGTATTCAATTCCATATTTCTCTAATAGCGATTTCACTTCTGCTTGGAACTGAACTCCATTGTCTGTCACAACATGATGGGGGATTCCATATCTACAGATCAAGTTCTTTTCGATAAATTTGGCCATTTGCTTGGCACCTGTGTTCTTAAATGATTCTGCTTCAACACATCTTGAGAAATAGTCCACTGCAACCACTATTAACTGTTGGCTCAAGGTCAATTTTATCTTAAGATTTTAATGATTAAGCAAAATAAATAAATTTAATTATTTTATCTATGTTAATATTTTATGCAGATTTATTTATTTTTTATATGAAAAATAATAAACAAGGCAAATTCCTACAAATCCAAGATTAATTGAAGATGACCATTGAAGATTTTAGTGGTTACTATATTAGGATTTGTTGTAGGATAGAGAGAATATTCATTTATAAGCATTTCTTCTCTCTCTTTCTCAAAAATAATTTTTGAAAGTTTTCTTGAAAGTCAAAAATCTCGTCCTTTAATTCACTTAGCTAAATGAAAGAGATGTTGTCTTAATCATTTTTGGTAACAAAATTTTTGAAAAAGATTTTTGTACTTTTCATTTTTGGAAACTATCTTTATAAAGATCTTGCTTTTATTCGCTTACCTAAATTAAAGAGATTTTATCTTAATCATTTTTGGTAATAAAATATTTTGAAAAAGATTTTTATATTTTTATTTTTGGAAACTATTTTTTAAGGAAAGTGCAAAATCTTGCTTTTATTCGCTTACTTTAAAATAACAGATTTTGATTCAAAACATTTTTGGCAACAAGATCTCCATATCTTCTAGTTTTGGAAAGTCAACAACAAGATCTCCATATCTTCTAGTTTTGGAAAGTCAAAATTCTTATTTAAAAGCTAAAGATTATACTTTCTAAAACAGGATCTTCATCCCTCTATAAAAAGGCATCTTTCCCTTATAAAGACGTGGGTTTTTATTTTAAGAGTAAAAGTCCATTGATCAAATTTTTTAATCTCTCAAAACTGGCTCTTAACCCCTTTATTTCTTTTCGTCTTATTGCTTCATGAAATATTTTTAAGAGAAAAGAAGATTTTATAACAACTTTTGAAAAACAATTATGTTCTTTAAAACGATTTTCTAATCTTGATTTCTGTTTTTCCTGTGCTTATATTTGCATTTCTCTTTATCTATGTAGATTCTGTAATCTATTGTAGACAAATTTTTATTTGAAAAACTTTTGTGTAATAAAAACTTTTGTGTAATACCTTAGGTGAAAAGCTGTTGTGAAATAGGTTATCAGGCGACATTCTCCTTGTGCGAGATTCCAATGTCTTGATTTGAGTTTATGTTCTCTGCAAAAACAGAAAGAGTTGAGGTTGACTATAACCTTTGGAAAATCTAGTGGGACAAAAGGGAAGATCTAAGTGTTGATCTATTGCCTTGTACTGTTAGTTTGTCTCTTACCCTTAAAAAGAGATAACATAGTGGAGGATCTCAAGATGAGTCTCTTACCCTTAAAAAGAGATAACATAGTGGAGGATCTCAAGATGAGTCTTGAGGAGTGGATGTAGGCGAGTTAGTGTCGAACCACTATAACTCGCTGTGTTAATCTCTTTACTATCTGAAGTTTTGCTTGATTCCATTTTACTTACACTTCTGTTAATCCTTTAGAAATGCAAAGTTGTTACTAGTTTTATTATTCTAAACTCGAATAAGTTTTATCTTTATTGAACATCAGAACTCTGGATTTTTGCATTGTGAATACACTAAGTTCTAATCTATTCCTCTATATTCGGTATATTTCACAATTTGGGTTTTAATCAGTTTTCTAAATTTACTTAAAGCTTTGTGAAGCAATTCTGAAATTCAAGAACTATCTCTCACAGATTCTTTAATATTGGTCTAAACTTTGAGGTAGTTCAAAACATAATAACTTTCCTTCATAAAGTGTTTTTGAAATTGATTAAGATATTGTGAAGCAGTTCTAATCAATAAGCTGCTCTTTACAAAGTCTTTCTAATTTCTGCATTGAGCTTTGTGAGGAAGTTCTAATCTTGGTAACTTATTCTCACAAACGCATTCTATTTCCACTACAACAAAATTTTGATTTTCGTTTTTAAAAGTTATACTTAATTTTTTAAAACCCAATTCACCCCCCCTCTTTGGTTGTGCCATACATATACGGGTCCCACATTAACTCGTGTCCATTAGATACAGGTGGTGAAATCTTACTAATGATATCTATTCCTTACGCTGCAAATGGCCATGGGAAAATAGAAGGATGTATCTCTAAAGGAGGAATGTGCTTAGGTCTTCGTGTATTTGACATTCCAAGCACCTTTTCATAAAAGAAATACAATCCCTTTCCGTTATTGACCAAAAGAAATCCTATCTGAGATTTTTTTAGTAAGCACTTTTCCATTCATTTAAGTACCGCAAACCCCTGCATGGATCTGTTCCATAATCCCTTCAGCTTCTTTCTTCGATACATATTTTAACAATACCCCGTCTGACATTCTTTTGTACAACTTACCATCTAAGACTACAAATTATAATGCTAAGTGCTGTATAGCTCTTCTGTCATCTCTAGTAACTGAATCTAGGTAAACCTTTTTAGTTATCCAATGTAGGACATCATAAAACCTTTGCTTCTCTTCCTCCTCAATATCCATAATCTTTTCGCATTCATAACACAGGATGCTACCTGAAGATGTCATAAACGGTTTCTTAGGCATTACCGAAATCTCTTACCAAGCAGATGCTTAGTTAGCCAAGGCATCTGGTACTCGATGGTTTACTCTGCTTGTATGTGTGAAGGTTACCTTTTTGAAGCTTTGAAAAACAACATGCAGATGGTCAATGTAAGGCTTCAGACTATCCTCTTTAACTTCCCAATTGCCATTAGTGTGCTCGATGACCAATTTTGAATCACCAACAACCTCAACTTCTTTAGCATCAACTGTAATAAGAGCTTCTAACCCAAATAAGTAGGCTTCATATTCTGCCATGTTATTCGTGACTACAAACTGTAACCGCTTCAACATCGGGATAACCTCTCCTTGTGGGGATTCTAGTAAAATGCCTTCTCCGGCTCCTTTACTATGAGTAGAGCCATCAAAGTAAAGCTTCCATCCTTTCTTTTCTGTCATACTCAAATGTTCATAGGGAAAATCGATCTCTCACTATTTATTGTTTCAACTAGATGTGCTACTAGAAAGTCTGCAACTGCTCATCCTTTGACAATTTTCTTTGTGGCATATTCGATATCAAATTCTGATAGTAGGATTAGCCCCACTAGTGCTAGTGTTCCACATAAATATCTGATCGGATCCATTCTCGATACTGCTATCACTTTATAAGACTGAAAATAGTGTCAAAGTTTTCTAGTAGCCCATACCATTGCTAAGCAAGTTCTTTCAATCAAGTTATATTTCTGTTCATTTGGAAGAAGCTTTTTACACAAGTGTTCATACACTGCCTCTTCAAACGCCATCAAGCTTATGCTAAATGGCTCATTCCAGCATCTCTTCACTATCAAGTACAGAATTAAGGGTTTTTCCCTAACTTTGGTGGGCCAAATCCAGGGGGACTTGACATATTCCTTGAATTTTTATCAAAAAGCTATTTGGCAGTGATTGTTTCTCACTTTACTTAGCTCATCTTTCTTTAAAAGCTTGAAGGTTGGATTACATGGTTTAGACAAAACTTTGATGATGAAACCTGCTAATATTACTTAAATTTCTTTCCCAGAAAGGCTTCTTCACTTTGTTTCTGTCTTTTAGCGGCTCCATTTCTTAGATACCTTAATCCTGTATAGATCGATCTTCTATTCCTTTAGTCCTACTATGAACCCACAGTACTTTTCTGGAAGTTATGCCAAAACATACATTTCTTCCGAGTTTCAACCGTAGCTCTGTCTTTTATCACCCTCTGTCCATTAAACGCTCAAAGGGTATATGTTGGTGCCTTTTTGGTGGTCTTCATCATCGACAATTATCATCGATATACTCTAACTTTTTATGGATTCATGTCATGAAATAATGTAGTTGCCATCCTTTGATAAGTAAAGCCCCAGCATTCTTTAAGCCAAACGGCTCATCGATAGGCAGAACGTACAAACTCCATCACAATTTTTGTTCTTGCCATTATCTAATAATGCCTGAGAATCTGATTATACCCCTTGCAAACCCATCCATAATGGAGTAGCATTCTATGTACCGCTTGCACTATTGATCATTGATATCAATATGAGGGAGAGGGAATCATCCTTCGGTTGTATGCTTTGTTCAACATCCTATATTCACATACTCTAACCCGTCTATCTTTTTAGGAATTGGACTATGTTTGCCAAACCATTTTGGGTAAGTGAACCACTTCAAGAAAATCGACATTCTATTGTTTGGTCATTTCCTCTTTTAATTTTCTCGGCCCATTCTAGTCTTAACCTTCCTTATCTTCTACTTCACTGGCTTAGCTCTAGGAATTACAGAGGAATTATGTGTTTAGTTATTAGACCTATTATATCCCTGGCATATCCTCATAACTCCAAGCGGAAAGGCTTCCTTTTTGTTCCATGAGATAAGACTTTTGAAATTTATGTTTAACTCTTAGCGTTACGTTTGGCCAAATTAAATAGAATTCACATGGGTTATATTTTGTTGCCAATTTACAATTCAAGCATTTGCATATTGATGAGTTAATGTCAATATGTGAATGTGTTATCGACTCGATGAACTGGAAACATCAATTGAAAAGACATCAAACAAGTAAGCAAAATTTGTGAAAGTTCATTACCATTAAATAGTAAAAGGAAAGTCATTACATCAGAATTCGTACATTGGACAGAAATGAACACTGTCAGAAAGGGTCTCAGCTTCTTCAAAGCTCTCTTCTATGTGCGGACCCTTCCCCAAATATCATACGGCATGTGCTGCATATGATGAATTAGAGAAGAAATACACGTGATGTCGTGTGTGAGTTCCGCCACTTGTTTTAAATTATTTTAGGGTAACTAGGAAAAAAAACCCTAAGTGACTCCATTATTTTAATTAAAACCTATGTTATAGATTTTAATTAATCCCAATGATTAAAACGGCACAATCTACGGAACCCGAGGGTGGATCCCGAGACTATGTCATGCTGGCGAACTTAACCGATGGTATGAATGTTTGCAAGGTGAATTGATGGATTCATGAAATGTTCTGAGTGATTATCGACTTGACCGCTCGGGGTTTATTAAATCCCGAACGTTGCCCTACGTACTTGTCCGTTTGAATGGAAGATCAAGTTAACGTAGTATCGATAGGCCTTCTTTGAAGGGCTTTGAAGGGGGATTGCTTAATGCATGAGTGGTATTGCTTTTGTGCATGAGTGTGTATACTGCTGTTTTGTGCATGGAGTTGTGTTATGCTTTGTGCATGAGTGTTATGTATGCTTTGCTGCTTTTGGTGTGTATGCTTTGTGCATGAGTGTGTGTATGCTTCTGTGCATTTTGTGTGTATGCTCTTGTATGCATGAGTGTGTGTAATGCTTTTGTGCATTTTGTTGTGTATGCTTTGTGCATCAGTCGTGTATGGCTTTTGTGCATGGAGTTGTGGTGCTTTGTGCATAGTGTGTATGCTTTGTGCATGAGTGTAGTATGCTTTGGTGCATAAGTGTGTATGCTTGCGTGCATAAGTGTGTATTGCTTTGTGGCTATGAGTGTGTATGCTTTTGTGCATGAGTGTGTATGCTTTGAGTGTGTTGCTTTGTGCATAGTGTAGTATGCTTCGTTGCATTAAGTTGTGTCATGCCTTTGTGCATATGAGTGTGTATGCTTTGTGCATAAGTTGTGTATGCATTGTGTGCCATAAGTGTGTATGCCTTCTGTGCATTTTGTTTAGGATTTTGCCAAAAATCGGTTTGGAAATTTTTAAATGGCTTTTAGCCAAATGATTTTGATTTAGGCAATTGTTGCCAAAATGTTGATTTTAGGCGATTTCGCCAAAATGGATTGATTTTTAGGCCTTTGGCCAAAGATTGATTAATTTAAGCGATTGGTCGCTAAAGTGAGTATTGATTTTTAAGACATTTTTGCCAAAAGATGATTTTAAGCGATTTGTCGCTAAAATGGTTTGATTTGGACTTTGGCCGAAATTGTTTTGGGTTGTTTTAGGCAATTAGTATTGCCAAAAATGTGCGATTTAGGCTTTAATGCCCACGATTCATCGATGTAATACGGGCGTTCGAGCATTAATCCACATTTATTGCGAAACGTGATTGGATTAAAGCTTTTAGACCACAATTATTGATTAATTGGACTTAAGCCAGATTTTATCGGGAACATAGGCAATTAACCGTAGCTTATTAATTTAACTAGGCTCTTTTAGCCAATATTGTCGGATTTAAAGGCTTTAATACCACAATTTTATTGATATTTAAACCGGGCATTTTAAGCTTAATCAAATTTAATTTCAAGGCAGTTTATTTACCAAAAAAAAATAATGACGCTGATGACATTTATGCAATTGTAGAATTATTAGAGTAGAGAGAAATATGCATGAAGTTGCTAAAATTATAATAGCGCAGGGTTTTGTTTGACATACCTGATTTAATCGACCCGACCGCTTCTTAATTCCAGATTAAGCTCCTCGCTTAGGAAATAATTAATTAATTCTTAATTTGTTTAATTTTTATGGTCCAAATATTCACAATTAAAAATGCAATAAAAATTAAAATTTTAAATGCAAAAGCAGTAAGAAACCGCAAGGAGCGTGAGGGAGAGAGGATTCGTCTATCAAACAGACAAGGCGCCAGAAAAACTTAGCCTGAAAGATGGTCTATTTTATAGGCCCATTTTCGGGTCCAGGGCGGCAGGGTGACCGCCTGGCTCGGCGGCAGCTGCCGGCCAAGATGGCTGGCGGCAGGTTGCTGCCTAGGGCGGGCAGGTGCCGCCCAGGTATCGGTGGGGCGCAGGTGCCGCCCCATGCTTGGGCGCAGGTAGCCGCCTGGTCGAGGGGCAGGCAGGGTGCCGCCCAGTCGGTTGGGGCGGCAGGTGCCGCCCATTTTGCTCTTGAGGTGGCAAGGTGCCACCTGGAAGGGCGGTAGGCTCAGGCCCCCAGTCGGTGGGGCGGCAGGCTGCCGCCCTGCTGGGCGGCGTCTGCCCGCCCAGGCGTGGGCGCAGGTGCCGCCCCATGCTGGGCGGCAGCTTGCCGCACGTGTCCGGCCCGGCGGCGCCGCCCGTAGCTGGTGGTGGCCCACCATGTCTCGCTCCGGGAGTCTCACTATTCATCCATATCTCGATTCATAACTGGTAGCTCGAGTGTGTGACACGGCCCTTGTCTCCTCCAGTGGATTCTTCGCCTCCATGACTCTCTCTCCTCAGGTGTAATGGGATAATATAGATATCACAGTCGGGGCTCCTAGTATCTGTCTGCGCATACACTGGTCAGAACTCGACGCTTCGATAAAGACTACACTAATACCCACACATCGCCGACCCTTGTCATAGTAGTATATATATATACCCACTCCCCTACTGCATTCTATAGAGACTGGTTCTCTCGCTCTGTGTGCGAGTGTAACCGAGGTCAAAATTGTAGTATTCACCAGTTCCCCCACTGGCTATCATAAAAATGATTTATGAGAGCCAGTGGCCGTCTGAAGGGAGGAAATTTTTGAAGGACGAAACTCGGACCTTTGGGCCAAATTGGATTGTGGGGCCTTAGCTGAGTTGTGAATTTTTGGACCATAGGCCGAGTGTTAGAATTTCGGGCCTTAGGGCCCGAATTGTGAATTATTCAGGCCTCTGCGGAACAATGTTGATTTTTCGAAGGCACTCTTGTGAGCCTGAATGATAGAATTTTTTCGGGACTACATGTGTTGAATGAATGATTATATCGGGCCTAAAGTGGCACATGAGATTTGTGATTATTTTGGGCCTTTGGAGACAATAGATATGATGATATTTTCGAGACCTCATTAAGGGCACTGAATGTGATTTTTCGGGCCACTTGGGACCTGAATGTGATTTACTTCGGGCCACTTATGAGCCTGAATGTGATTCTATCGGCATCTGGTGGCACTAATGTGATCTTCGGCTCTGGAGGACCTGATGTGATTTGTTGGGCCATCTGCAAAGCCGAAATGATGATTTTTTATTTTATTATATTATTATTATTTTTTTTTTCTATTTATTTATGAATGATCAAATGCATGGATATCTATAATTTTGCAACTTAAAGATCTGTTTTTTAGCTTCTTTGAGGAGTTAAAAAGAAATTTTGCCTCTTAGGGACTTGGAAAAAGATGTTCTTTGCCTCTCTTAGAGGCGCCTCGAGAAAGAGATTTGTTTTATTTTTGTGTGTTTTTTTTTTTTTTCTTTGAGAACCAAGGGTCCACTAAAGTCGAACAATGATCAAATTGGGTTGGTTTGGATGGAAGAATGGTTGGCATATTAGGTTTAGGGTAGTCCACCCTAGGTTTTATGTAAAAAAGGAGGTGACGATGTTGGGTTTCACTGGGTTGATGTATGTTAACACTCTGCCCCTGAATCCGACCTGGAGGAATTTCGCCCCTGTTTGATGTCTTTATTAGCGAAATAGAATTTCTTCTTAATGAAGGAGAACTGAATTCACGTTGATTCTACTTCTGTGATGGTTAGAAGGTGGAAGTTTTATCAACTTTCTTAGCTTACCAGGAATGGTGATGACCATGAAGTACTTCCAAAAAACATTTGGTGTTGTGTACTTGTCAAATCGATTGAGGAATCAAAGAGAACAAGTCACTTTATATGACTCGAGGAAACAGGACAATGTTGATGGACATCGCATCGTCATGAAAGGATCGAAAGAAAACGATGGTCCGAAGTGGAGACGACAAGGTATTAAAGAAATTACCTTCTCAACGATTGTGTCTTGACATTTTAGTGGGTTGTTGGAAGCCGGGGATTTGACATTTTCCTTCTTTTTTTTTTTTTTTTTTTTTTCTTTTTTTTCGAGGAATGACTCAAAAAGTGACCGCTTTCAAAATTGAACTTGAAGAATGACTAATTTTTGTTACTCCTGTGTCGGAATGAACCTACTGGTGATGGAGACTTGATTTTTAGAAGACTCGATTTAGAGACTCAAATTTTTCTTTAGTGATTTTGACTCGGAGAACTTAGTGTGCATCCTACAAAATGGACTCTCTAAAAGAATTCATGAA